>NCVS01001148.1:38448-92992 GCA_003055095.1 Goniozus legneri | reverse complement strand
GGATATTAGAAACTGGGAGTATATGTCCCAGTCAACTTATCAACGATTTTTTAGAGCCTTACATAAATGTTAAAATCTTTTAGTATATCAACTTTTCGACGTCCAAATTGTACGCTACCTTTAGATTGCTTTTGTTTGCAATTATGAGTATGAGAAAAAATAATTTTTGGCAATAATATAATTCATCGCGTGATTTAAAAGAATCTAGGCCTGAATACAATAATTGGAGTAAAGACAGACATATTTTGTATTGTGACTAGAATTAACCGTTCTCAATTAAATTCAATATTCCGTGTTAAAACTAAATGAACGAACAAACGGAAAGAACAAGCCGTAATGATTCATAAATCATTATGATAAAATGATCACTTTACTTTCATATTGTATTATCTACGGAGCAAAATATTTGTAAAGCATAGCCGGAAGAAACGAACGAAGGAACATCACCAGATAAGCTACACACAATATATAATAGCATGAAAATGGAACGATATCGATAACATAAATACTGAATATTTTAAGCTTCACAGAAAACTGATTAATTTCAAACCTGGGCATCTCTCATGATTTTCATTGGAAATTTGTACATGATTATTTGCAAAATATTATAAAAAAAATCCTCTCACTTATATCAGTGCATACTGTCACGTGACAATTCTTCAAATCCAACCGTTTGACGCGTCAAGGTTAAGCACAGTTATAATTAATACTTTATCAGAAGTGCATATTAGATATTAAACGTAGCTCTGAAAAACATAACAATCGTGATGTATTACTACGAAAAGTAAATTTTGTGCGAAACCATGAAGCAATTGTGAAAATAACTAATGATTTAACCGAATGTTTCATTACAATCTGGAAATATATATTTATATTGTATATGTACATAATGTATGGCAGGTTTTGATCGTTGAGCGCATGGCCTCAACGTGCAGAATGAAACAAAGCAGTCTTTTGAAAAATACACCACGTATATGTGTGTCCATAACCATGTTACTTCGTTGATCAACGCCGATTATTACGTACTTACAACATCTTTGTGCGTCATAAAACTCCACGCGTGTAGAATATAAAATAGCCATATTTTACAATATCATTGCGATGTGTGCTGCTATGAACACACACTTTATTTAACACTGCCACTGTGTTCTGAATTAACTAAGCTATATTCGGTAATAAGCGATCATTCTATAATTTCTCGAACGAGAAATGAGAAATAACGAGTCTGCCATTGATTGTTCGCAGTGAAAACTAATTGCAGACTAGGAAAAATTGACAGAGCGTAAGAAATTAATTTACAGTTGCTTACTTTGGCAAAATACATTAATCACCAGTGTGCCGATGAGGTTATCATACTCATTACACAATGATATTTCGAATTCATTTACCTAAAAGATAACGCACATATAGGCGACTACTTTTTCCTTTAATTCCGTTTTCATTATAATTTGGCAATAGGCAGTCAGAGCGATAGCTACATCACTATGAACGGTAATTTACCGTTCGTCCATTTTGTATTACACCCAAAAGCAAAATGTTCAAAAATTTCTCACCATATCAATGCTATACCCTAGAGAGAAATATTTTGTCTACTTCAATATCAGTATTATGCTACGGTAATTATCGCCTTCTTGATATGAGTTCTTTCTAAGGGTGATGAATAAATTTGCGTTCACAACGAAGACAAATCACACAATCGTTTAAAATAATAGCCAAGAATTCATAGCGTACAGAACATTGACTCAACGTATATCACAATTCTATGTGGCTTCATAGTAAATATTTGCATCTAACGATGTCGATTAATAGATAATTTGTCGATCAACAAAGGAATCACTGTGAGTGAGTATATTTAATCAAAATTATAACAGAATTTCAGCTAATATTTTTAAATAATAAAATCTAAAAATAGAGTATTTATTGTATTTACTCTAAAATAGCCGGTGGCTAAATAGTCCATGAAATAGTATACAAAAAAAATATTCCTAAGCCTTTATAAGGAAAGAGTATAATAAAATGAGCTTTTTCCAAGGACGATTGATAACACGAACTTACGCCTCTATTTTTGCTTTCCTCAATTTGCCGCAAAGTTACTTTATATTTTCCATATTATGCGAAGATAAAATTTTGTTATAAATAAAAAATTGGCTTGTTTTTAATGTACATAACTGCCACTAGTGAATTTATCTTCACATGATAATCCGATTCGTTAACATTAATCTACGTACTTCATAATCTCAGATACTGTCTAGAGCCAATATTTATATAATTGTACAAAAATTTTGTGAAAAATAAAAATTTAAATAAAATACCAAACATTACATACAACCCTATATTCAATTAAGTCCAAAATTGATAGCCTACATTAGGTTGTGATATGTTTAACCGATTAATTGCTTATAAAATCTAATTTTAAATCAATTAATCATCGAACAAATAAAACTTTGAAAATAAAAACAAATTTGAAACAAATATCTAGTCAAATCACTCATTTGATATTATAAGGCAGTATTTGGGACTTTGTGATTATCTGGCTGTCGTATCGCGCAAATTTTTAAAATGGCGAATACCGCCACAAACTAAAATTATAATACGCAAGTCCAACGTATTGAGTCTTGGTTCAAAAATAGGAAGATATAATTCACGTGATATTTGGAATCTGCTGTTGCGGACTATATTCTAACAAAGCTATCGGAAACGTTTTGATATGAGTTTGCCACTGCGCCGACAGTTGGAAGAATTTTACACCATACCATTCGGTACCATCGATGCTCACTACAATATAAATTTTAAAAAACACGTTAAAGAATGATATATAGAACGTTGGATCGAGTACGGTACATACCTCTTAATGGAATGTTATGAGTCTTCGCGGAGCATATAAGTCGTGTTACGCCATCCACTGTTTGATTTTTGGGCTCGTTCTCTTTCTCCTTCTCTTTTTTCTTGCCCAATCTCATAACTGAAAAACAAGGAAATTTGAAAAATCGCTCGTACAGGTATTTAGGATTGCGCGTTATTTATACTTTTCTGTTTCTTCTCTTTAGTCATGTAATTCATGTACAGATGATGCCCAGGTGGCTCGCCTTGGGGCGGTAGTCTTTGGACGTGAAGGGCTTTGAACGCCTGTCTCAGAGTATTCTTGCCCTTCTCACCCTGCGTTTGCTTGCTCCAATAATCGAGCTGTAATTCGACCGGTTCCCAACCTTCCCTCGCGGGTTGACCCACATTGGGACTGCTAGGCGGTGTCAACCTACCGGGCGGTGGAATGGACGCGCTCGGTGGTGGAAGAGAGGGCGGTGAGCCGGAAGTGGTCACGCTCTCTTCGAGATCCACCGACGCTGAGGCGCTACTGTCGGGACAACCGACGCGAACGTCGTTCACGAACGGTATGAAAATTTGACTACTGTCATCCGTTTCTCTGAAGAAAAAAAAAGACATTGAGCGTGACTAGCTTGACATTTCACGTACACACGTAGCTTTCGCAAGTTACCTGTATGTAACCATCGCCTCGGCGATCGGCAGTGGTAGAGTTGAATTGGAAGCCGTGAGATATTCGGAAATCCTAGCCGCACCCTCCGCGGCGCCCCCGCCTTCTCTCTCCACCAAATCCCTCCACTCGTCGCCAAAGAGCATCGAGTATTTGGGGTCTATCGAGCACAGATACTTGGATAGCGTATTCGAGCCAAGCGGAATGATCAAGAACTTTAGATAATTCTGCCAATCGGGCGATCTGAAGCTCAGTAACTCGACGTAATGACGTAATACTGAGTTGACGAAGCTGTCGCCACCGGCTATCACGACTTTTACAGGTACCGGCGGTTTCGCGGAACTGTTACAACTGAAAAGAATCGCAAAAGTTAAGGCGCGTTGAATATATTACTATTAGCGAAATACATTCAAACGCTTCTTACAATTTTTGTATCCGCGTTACCAAGCACGTGAAGGTAGTGCGTATGTCTGCTGGTGAAGCCGTTGTCAGTACACGGTGATTCCTTTCCTGCAATCTCGCAGCCAATACGGCACCACTCGGATCAGCAAGAGAAACCAGGGACACAGCATCCGGAAGAGTATCATCTGGTAGAACTCGAGACAGCTGTTCGACTAGAGCTTTCCGCGGCTAAAATCGAAGACGAATAACATTAGTTACATCGAATCGAGGTGAACTCTGACAAGCTTGTAAAGAGAAAAAATGTTTCTTCGGATCACAAATCAAAAATTCTTATTTTTAATATTCAATTTTTGAACATTCAAGAAATAGTTTTATGGATCATAGCAATGAACAAATTGGTTTGACCAGAATAAAAATTTGTCGATACCGAAGCAACCTCCTTCTCCGTATGACTGTTTGTCAGAGCTGTAAACTCACTTCGGAACTATTGAGATCGCTCGACGGCTTGAGGTCAACGCTTAAGCTGTGCTTCTTAGCCTTGTTACTGGCCGGTGTGCCACGGTCGCGGGCGAACAGTCGACTCCTCCTATCAGCGCCGTCGCCGCTCTTGCCAGGATGATCGGATTTTGGTGGCGAGCCGGCGACCGTGCTGGGTGGATCGTTGGCCTCGTGATCGGTCCAATTTTCCGGGTGCGAGTCGCTGTCCGCCCTCCTCGAGCTGTCGTCGCTCTGCCGGTCCACGCCACGTTCTGCAATATACGTACTCACTTTTTTTTCTCCATTCATTCTATCGATTACGAACTATCGGCTAGTGTGTGAATTTGTGCGCTAGAAAATCATTGCTAGGCGAACGGTCGAGTACGAGAGAGTACAATCGAATATCCGTGTGTGTACACGTGTGTCGGTGCGAGAGGTGTCGAAAGTGTGTATTATCGGTGCGCAAACACGCGGAATGATTCCTTGTTGCGAGATCGGTCTCGAGTCTCGAGACGGAGCAAGGGAAGCACATAGAGATTAAACTTGGATAGTAAAAGAGAATACGTACGTATATGTGAGTAGATAGACAGATAGAGACCAGCAGAGACAGGATTGGAGGTAACATCTACCAGATAGCGAAGACGCAAAAAAGAGAGACACAATACGCGCACACATACACAATACAAACAATAGAATAGGACTCGTTGCCGTCGATGTTAGCCTGAGATTCGATTGCGGCAACGAATTCAATCGTAGAGACGATAACGCCGTGCAACCGTGTACGAATAAGACATTTATTTCGTTTTTATAACTCCTCTCTTACATCAATCGATATAAATTTTACTATGCAACTGTGCGAAAAAGAGAAATAACGAGCAAGCTTGATAAAATAATGCGAGTGAATGCAAAGTGTGCCTTTTTTCATTCTTCTTCTCATCGCATATTTTTCTCTACATTAGATCAGACGATTAGAATCGGATTCATCTACTTACAAACTGCACCAGTTTATCGAAACAAAAATGTACAATATTAAAATATTGGTTCGAGTAGACCTAATTTCACGACCGTGTAACGTTAAGGCACCTAATTACCAATTCTGACTTTGACACACCAAAGCCCTTCTTGGATTTAGAAACGTCATTCAGTATGCGCTTGAGTTTCTTCTGCAATCTACAAAAGTGTTCCAACTGAATTCTTTACCAAAATTATCTTGCTCTAAATATTTTTCTTACGATAACAAACGTAAAAAAGAGAACTCGATTTGATATAAACAAAACATAGTTCATGCCAGATTCACGCACAGCCATGCTGTTACGACAAGCGAATAGTCAAATCGATACTTTAAAAGAAATAAGGAACGAAAAAATAAATAATGGTAAGGAACATTTTGTTCTCTCGTACCTGGTGTAGTGTGTCCAAGACGATGTCTTTCTCTGGTCGTCTGACACTGCGATTGCTGACCAACGGCAGTGGCTAGGTTGGTTCCACTTTCCTCGCTGGGTACTACTACCGAATCGTAACATGCAACAGTGCAAAGCCAATCCACCATATTTTCACTTGGTCGAAAAAATATAAATCCGTAATCGGGTATCGTAATCGAGAGTAAAATGAAAACCTAGGGTAACCTGTAGAGTTTGCGATCGCGTCTGTATCTCGTTTAAAAGTTTTTATAAAGTACAATCTACGAATGGTAAAAATCTGTACGTAACGACATCATTACATTGCCATACGTAATGATAAATAAACATAGCAAAAGCCAGGGAATACGATAACAAATGTCTCACTCGACGACAGGGGATACGCGCTTCTGAGAAATTCGAATCGGTAAGCTCGGCTCGTCGCTTTTTCGAGTACGATTCAAACCTCTACGGGATTTTCACTCAATACGTAATAAAATGACAAAGAAGCTCTTAACAAAACCAACGTCTCGGTATAACTCGAGCGTATAAAGTAGCCATAACATGCCGCTCGAGACGTAAACAGCAAATACGAAAATCGTACGGTAATAAGACGTGAGGAGAAACGTCGTTTGACGTTCGATCGCGTCGTGATCTTTATAACGATTGATTCGTTTCCCCGTTCGACGGCTTACCGGCATGCGGTGGCGCCAACAGCGAGCGACTCGAGCTAAAGAATGGCCGAAGCGAGGGCTTCGGAGTACTGCTAACCGACATGGTGTCCAACTCGGGACCGCTGTCGGACAAGTCCTCCAATTCCTCAAACAACTCCTCTATCTCCATATCGCCACCTGCGGTGCATAAATCGATGTACATACTTCCATATTTCACGAAAAGTTCGTTCGGATACAGAGTCCGTAATAAATTTCACCAACCTGAAAGTTTCTGTCCGATTTCTTCTTGATCGTGTTCTAGATCCTCGGAAACTCTGAACCGCTTGAGCAGGGCGATGAATTTCTGCTTCAAGTTTCTTTGCTAAAAGAATTACAGGAGTACATTATCGTCGGTTCGGGACGAGGGAAAAGTCGAAATTACGAATTCTACCGAGGGACAGGGGTCAAGAAGCTTGGTAACGTTTGCGAAACTCATCGAGGTTAAATGTCTCGATTTGGTTTGAAAAAAAAAAAAAAAAAAAAAAACAAACAGTTGAGGAAACCCAATTACAACAAGTTAAGCGTTACACCAGTTCTCAATCCCTTACGGTCTTATCGATAACCGCGTTGCCGGCTCGGCTGTTATCGTAGAATCGCGAATTGCCGGGACGCATAGAACGTCGACGCACCCTTGCGTTCTGAGGCATCTTCCCGCGGCTCTTGCGTCGATGAACCTCCAACGTTGGCTCGCTGTCGCTGCCTTCGGGCTCCCCTTCCGAGCTGAATTCCTCCTCCTCGTCGCTAAACTCTGGACCGAGCCTCTCGCTCGGATCGTTCAGCAGCCTCTTGTCGTGGTCGACCGGCTGTGAGCTGAGCGCCACGACGCTCACTCGAGCCAGGGACACCGAGTGTCCGCCGCCGTATTTCTCGGCCTTGTCACAGACCAGTTCCAGTTCGAGGTCCATTTGCTTTTGGAGAACCTGAGGACGACGACATACGCTTCGGTTTATTTTCGTTCAAACTCTCATCTTGTACTCTTTCGAATCGGTAGAAATTTATATATACTATAAATAAATCTCGATTGAATTGTAAATTGCAATATAATCGGTATTCACAAACTACAAGCGCGAAATTTCGACCGATTCGAGTTTGATCGACAAATACCTGAGCCATGTTAATGACACCCTCGGCGAGTGTCTTGTATCCTAGCATAGTGCGATTCTTGTATCGTTTCCTTCTCTGCAGTAGTACGAGGAGCTTGTTACCGTCCCTCTTGAGGAAGTGCGGATACTGCAGAGCAAACTGGAGCTCGAGCTCCGTATCGAGGATGCCTCCGGTTGGTATAACGATCTCGTTCGACCGGAGGGTGCGCTTTGAGCTCTGCATCTTCACTGCGATGCTTATGGAAGTCAAATCGGAACCGAGCGGCCGTAATATCACAAGTCGTGTGAGCGTCAATGAGCATAACCTGCGAGCAAGGAGAAGAGAAATAAAGTAAAGAGTCAAATTGGCATCGTGAAACGAGACAAGTGGCATGAAAAGAGAGCCACCGGTTATCGATTCGCCGTTCCGGAGATAGAAATAAGAAATAATAACCGGCAATAACTATATACGAGTTTGGGGGTGTGTCGGTTCGAGCGACGAGCGGAAGGAGAGAGAGAGAGAGACTCGCGGGGGAAACCCTTCTCGATGTCGACTGACGTAACATAACTATAATTCCGTCGCGAAAATAGAAATAACCGTAACAGTTTTACGTAAGTACACTGGACAAAGGGAATATAAATTGTCCCAGTGGTCGGTCTCGAACGACGAGAAAAGAACGAGAAGGAGAAAATATATCGGGCAGGGGTTAAAATTGAATTTAATTATCGACAGGATGCCTCGAGTGGCCCTGGTGTGGCCCTCGAGGACGACGGTAGCAGGCCGAAGGTGTGCAGGAGGAGGAAGGAGGAGAGAATAACGTATCGCGAGGTACCCGGTTATTTTTGCTCGCCGGCGGCGTCTACGCACGCTCGCCGGTAGAATCGCGCGTTCTAAATATAAACCTCGTTCCTCTTTCCTCTCGCTCCCTCCACCTCCCTCTCCCTCCTTCTCGCTCTACCTTCGCAACCACAGGTGGTGGACCTCCACGCGGCTCTCCACCGCGCGAATCGCCAGTTGTATCGAATTTGCTCGTCCTCTCTCCCAAAACAAATCGAGAGTTCGGAGATCACAAACGATCGATCTCCCGTAACGAAGCTCCGTCGTGTTTTATTACCTCGAGTTGCACAATCTCGCGGGGCTTCTGGCGTGTCGCGCGAGGGAAAATTATTTACGTAAAACCGGACAGGCGATAATATCAATCGCATATCGAGGGGACGGGAGGAAATTGCATTCCCCTTTGTGGGCCGTGACACGCGACGGATGATCAATTCCCGTTCGTGGCACGAGTTTCTTAATTATTCACGTGGATCGTATTTTTCTCTCTTTTCCCTTCTTCCACTGGGTACGTTATAGCGGCAATTTCGCGTCATCGGAGAGGGACGTCGAGCGCTCATCGACCGTCTCTATCGCGCTCGTTTCATCGGAGGACGAGCGCGTCGTGCTTCCCCCGCTTGCTCTCTCGTGCGTTTTACCTTTCGAACGGAAAAATTCCAGGAGCGATTATTCTCGTAGAAAATGAATGAAACACAGTCGCGGCGTAGGGAATCGGGAGATTTATCGAAAAGTGGAGTAACGGTGTAATAAAAAAGACAGAGAGTAAAGACGGGTATATAGTCTCTCGCAGGAGTTTATATATAGAGGCTCGGTAGACTGGAAGGACGAAGCGCGCTTCTCGCGTCAGTCGATGACATTGGATCAATATGACGGAGGCTTAGAAATCTGAGCGGGTATATTCGCGCCTGTGTGCGCGCCCGTGAGCACAAGCGCCGTCGCCTTTTCAGCCCCGTGTGTGTTTCCTACACTCGATCAAACACCTGTAGGTACCGACAAGCGGAGAGGCGCGGTAAGAAGAACGGTAAACAAACTCGTTAGTTCGCTCGCTTTTTCTTGGCTAAAGAAGAAGGATAGTCGAAAAAAACCCCTCGGATTTCAAGAGAGGTTATTTCTTACCTTAGAGGAAGATAAAAAAATTCGCCAGTAAAGAGGATTTAAGGTTCAATTAGTCCAATTTCGAATCGGGACGTTGAAGTTTTACAACTTTCAACTCTAATTCTCGCGTTATCGTATAACTACCCAGAAATTATTTTAGTCTGCAATTTCATTTTACGTTTAAACTAATTAAATAATTAATGAAAATGTTTTTAAGGTGTGTACTCCGAAGGTTAATGAAATACAACGATAAAGTGCAGGGATTCCTACTCTCCCTCGTAAAAATATTTTCAGTGACGAATAGAGAGAACAGTAGCGCAATTGCGATGCGAAGTTGATGAGCCGACTATTTAGGAATCTTCTTTTTTTCGAGAGCAAACGCGTGGAATACAGTGAGTCAGTTGGGCGAACTGGAGCGCGAATAACGTCCCGAGCGAGCGAGTGTGTATCCAGTATCGGAGAATGGGGAGTGGAGGGCAACTTCCGTTGTGTTACCCCGCACTCGCCTAATAGACCTGACCCAATCCGGGTATTAACTTTTCCACCCTTGCGAGGTACGAACTCACGCTAGGAAAATATCGAAATATAAATCATGCGAGGACGCCACGCCTCTTCGTTATACGTATATCCGTCCAGCCGCGATCGAGATTGCATCGGAACAGCGGAGAGATAAAAAAAACGAGATTCCGCGATTCCCGTTAAATATCTCCGTTCGATTGTACGTTTGTCATCGAACTGAGCTTTTTTTGTTCGGCAATTATTGGAAAATCGATTATCATATCGGCGAGCGAGGTAGCTAATCGAGCGTGATAAGAGCTTCCGTGAATCGTCATTTCGCTCGACTTTTGCGCAAGCCATTCGAAACGATTCGCTCGTGGTACGCGCAAGCGGCTAAAAATTTTCGAATTTGGCAATGTCCGTGCGATCGTTCGTCTTGTGTTCCGGGTAACGAAAATACCAATAGCGTCTCGTCGATCCGGCACTCGTTAGCTAAAAATACCGATAATCTGACGATTTCGGATTCGATGTCAAAGTCGAAGTTCGAGGTCGAGCGAGAAGAAACGAAGGCTCGTGCTGGGAACGATGTGTTGTAATACAAAGTTTAAAAAACGAAAGCAAACACTCCGAGTGGAAGAAAAAGAAATTTCGTTGAAACGGGATTTATTGGCGCGGGGAGAGTTTTCAAGGTTGAGCGGCGGTTTGCCAAAATGTGCCGAGCTACTACTGAACGGAACAGCTGATCGTTGCGCCGCAGCGTCGAGCGAAAGAGACCCGTTCTCTCCCTCGCTCCCTCTCCCTCTTTGTCGCACAGCCGAAATAAACGGTAGGTGCACTTGATGCACGCGACCTACGTCTAAACGTTACGCAATACGCTAATTTAACAGCCGAGCTCGTTATGCCGCGAAACGCGTTAACGCCGTTCACCGCTCGTTACCGAAAAACCGACCACTTTTCCGGGATTTTCGCCATTTTCTCCAGCGAGATTCGCAGCGTCGAGCGGTTTCACTTTTCTTTTTCCCGCATTAGCAACGCCAGCGGCGAGTTCGGAGCGCTTATTTACTCGCGTTGCAGCGCCGAGAGTATGAAAGAGGGAGGAAAGAGAGGGGGGAAAAAATAATAATGCTCTCGCTCCCTCCCGTATAACGTGACTCACCGTTCGACTATTTCTTTCTCGGCTCGCACCGAACGTGCCGCGAGAGGCGCCTCGCGATGCCTTTCTTTGTCGATGAAAATCCAAATGTGGGAATTTCAGCGAGAACGTAGTGAAAATTTTCGAGGCTCGCCCGTGACGAATTTCGGGGATGTACGTAAACAAGGCCGTTAACGAGCGCGTAAAATTATTCACGAGCTCGTTCGCGACGCCGGGTTTCATTGTCGATAACGTCGACTTCCTCGATGCGTTATATATACGCATCTGAAATGTGCATAGTAGAGTGAGAGTCGAGGCGAGACTCGGTGCACAAAGGTCAAGTGCCCGGCGCACTCCACAGCCCGGCTTTCGAAATCTAATGCACCATCACGATCGCGCCTATTTCTATCTTACTTCTCGAATAGTAACAACGAATTTCAGTCGATTCGTTAACCAGAAATTCCAATTTTCTCGCTTATATTCGAAACGTTTAATAGCAAATTATTTACGAATATGCGGAAATTAACCAATCGGTAGGAAGAAATTAAATGTCGAGCCAATCAGTTGCCAAAGTAGACTTAACGCTATCATCGCGAAAAGTTTGCGCGCTTTAATTACACCCTTGTCAGCTGCAACTACGGAATTCCGTTTATCGAACGGCCTCCAAATTAATGACCGTGCGTTCCTCTAGGGACGGTGCATTAATTCGGTGGAAGCCGCAATCACGAGATAGTCGCTCCTGACCTTTGCCAATGCTACCGAGTGCCACCATTAGGGTACGTCTTTGCGACGTTGTAAATAATTCATCGAGTGGATTATCAATCGGAATGCTCGACGGTGCTCCAATCCGATCGGAGATAAATCGCGTTTCCTGTTTACCATGCGGTACGTATTTTATTTCCAAAAATAGCTCACTGGGGGAAAAGAGGCGGATGCTCGCGAAGTAAAAATTCGAAAGCGAACGCGCGTCACCTTGGAGCAATTTCTCGCTCAAGGGTGGTAACGTTTCTGCTCGTCAAACCGTTAAAATCGGTGAACTCGATCGACTGGATTTCGTAAGAGAATTCTCGAACGCGGGTTTTATCGAACCATCTTCGAGGCAAAGTCACTCGTACGGGTCAAATATAATTCGATGGAAATACATATGGGTAATTAGCGCCGCGAAAAGTTTCAAAAGAAACCGAGGAACGAGGTAAAAAGATACGAGTGAAATTATAATTCGAAAGGTTCGAACGGAGATCCTTTGTTTCGGTTGCACGCGAAACTCGGGGACCTTCGGTGGCTCTGTGCTAGACGCGGGGAGGCAAAATAAACGAGTTTCCGATGTGAAAAGGCACCGGGAGCGCGCTCGCTCGACCTTCGTGCGGATTGTGGAACGAGGCCGTCGACGGAGAGTCGGTTGGTGTGTTGGAGCACGACGTGGGGCTCTCGGACTCAATTGCCAATTTCAGACGTCGACCCTTAGACTAGAAGCGCGCACGTGAGATCGCCCGATTAGAGAGCCCCTCGGTGCCTTACATGGAAAATTCTCTATGATTTTTCTTCCTTGTGCACGGGACGCGAATTTTTACTTTTTCGTTGTATAAAAATCCAATCGTTTTAGCGAAATTTATATTAATAGCCGGGGGTGGAAGAGAGAAATTTGCCGCGATGAAGCTCGTTATATCGAGACACGAATATAATTATAGTATCGATATAGAGTTATTCGATTTCGCGGTTAGTTTACAGTTGTTAGATTGCGAAAATTGATCGTACACCACTGCGCGAGAGTTAATGCGAGAGCGAGGTTATGAAAATGAGATAACGATAGTTCTCACTAGCGGGCACGCGATCGCACGCCCCGACGCCTGCCACGACTTCCTTTTCCTTTTTATTCGAGAGAAAGAGTTTATTCCGCGGTTTTGCGAATGTCCTTCTCGATTCTAAGGAACATCCATCTACGCGGCTCTGAAGAATTTAAATGAGGGTTCGTCGCAATTGCAACACAACTCTGTGTAAAGAGACACCGAGGCTCGTGAGTCACGCTTCGCGATTTCAAAGAAAACTCGTATTATATCGAGAACTATTGAATCGCTGTAAGTATCAATTTTTAATGCGCTCGATTTTACTTACGTCTCTTGAGTCGACACTTTCAGTTTTTAGAAATTGAAATTTCCTTTAGAATTCTCGGTTAACTCCAAATATAATTCTCGTTTTCTTTGGAAGAATAATTCAATGATACATCGTTTCTCGAAAGTCAGACGAGAAATGTTCCAAGTTTTATCGATATTCGTCTCCACTGAGCATTTCTTTTTAATTTAATTTTAAAATAGGATAGTAATAGTACTTTTTATTCCAATCAAACTTTTCAACTTGGAAACATTCTCATATGTTTTAACTATTTTTGTGAATATTTCCCAAGCAAAGTAACGAATCCAAAAATAAATTACAACTTTCACATTTATCATTCATAATGTTTTACACGTGTCGTGCGAGCTGAAAATTTATTTTTCACTTTTTCGAGTTTTTAATAATCTTTATATTTTTATCTAATACATACTTTTTTTCGAGGTCAATTTATGATAGGTGTATACCTATAAAAAGTTACCATTGATTCTTGTTAAATTTTTAAAAAGTTGGAGTCGTAAAATAAACTCCATCGGAATTGGAATATTTTGGGGATTATAAAAAAAAACTGTAAAACAATTAATTTTTTGTAGTTACAGGTATAGGTGCTAATTCTACAAGCGTATATTCCCTTTTTCTCTTTCTTTCTTCGCGCAATTACGCCTCGATTTGTTTATCTCGCTCGCGTGATTCATGCCCCGTAGGCGTGAGTCACCCGTCGAATAACGCGACCGTAATGAAAAAGAACACGAGGAACGTCGAAGATGCCCGATAATAGAGTCCGACTCGTTTTCGGCCGGCTTTGTAGAGAAAGAGGGACGAATTTTCCGACTGAGATAACAGGGCCGCGCGCGAACCAATACCGGGACAGATAACTCGAGAAAATATTCAGAATATCGAGATTTTCTCTTCCACATTCGAAATAGAATGGATAGGATCGATCGGTCGTCCGAAATGAAAAATGTTACAATAGTTTTCTGATCAAAGAACTGAAATATTCGAATCGGTAAACATTCGAACGAATTTATCGGTGCGTCATTAATATTAGAATAGAATGAAAGCTTCTATTGACGACAAATCGAGCATTTTCAGTCATCATCGCCCGAAATTGGAATCAACTGGCATAACCCAAAGATAAAATTATTCAAATATCGACAGCAATCGTAATTGAATTATTCACAAGTGGTCGTCCGTTAATACGAACCGTCTATCGCAGCGAGGTACTCTACAACGATATTCGTGTTTGCTTTTCGAGTAAATTTCAGCTTCGAATATCCAACGACTTTGAACAAAACTCGAGGGAATTTCGGAGCGGATTTCGGCTTTTACTATCCACACTGGATTCCCGATCTCGTTAGGAGGCTCTTATCATCGAACGATCCGAGCGGATTAGACGCATTACTACCGAGATGGCCGAGCGAGCCCGTGGGCGTATCGGATCCATTTGCATAACGACACCGGTGATCTTCCCACAATCGCCCCCTCTCCTATAATGCACTCCCCGTCGCAGCTGGATGCTTGGACGTTTTCCGGTCGTGTAATTAACCGCTCTCGGGTTCGATTATCGGCTCGAATTTCTCAGCTACGAAGAATTCTATGCCCCTGAATTAGATACGCGAATGTTGTAGGCGAGCTGGGATTCTCATTCGCAAACTTTTCCCGCGATTGCGATTCCATCGGGTATCCAACTTTTTCTCTCTCTCTCTCTCTCTCTCTCTCGATCGACCAGTCTGGAAATTTTCAGCACGGAGCGGGCAATCCGAGAGGTGGGTTAGCGAAATTCTATTCGAACCCGAAAGCGCGTTCGTGTTTTTGTTATTCTTTTCGGCCTCTCCTCGTTACCCCACACGCGCCCACACGGACGCACGGATACATAGACCGTCGATAAATTTTCCCGCGCTCGGCCATTTTCCGCATTGCAGCACGCCGATATTACGTCAGAGAGGAACCGTTGCCGTCTCTCTTGCCAAATGCATTTTTCGCGCCATTTTTCGTCCTTCACTCGAGCGTATAAAGTTATCTCTCCGCTTTTTAAAAATGGAACTTTTAAAAATTTTACCGAGTTTTACTCCATTTGTATTATATCGTACGACACCTGGTAAAACCACCTGTCTGTAATTTCTGGATTGCTCTTGTTGCCTAGAGCTCAATAAAATTCATCTAATTAGAGAATATGAAATTTTGAAAAACTTTCTTCCAAGTCCCAGTGGATCCTGGGTACTATATTGTATATTAAAAGTTCCATTTTTCAAAAATGGGAGGGCTAACATTATACACATCCTTCTTTCCCTCAAGTTTTTTTCCGAGAATAAAACCAATTAAACCGGTAATTCGCGCGGAGCGAGTCGACTTTTGTCTCGGCAAAATGAATAACCGTTCTCGGAGAGTAACTTGTTGAAAAAAAAATCTCTTTTCGCGAGAGTGCAAAAGAGAAATTCGCTATGCGAAGTGCACATAGCGAGATAGAGGGCAGAAAAAGCGGTCTCGGAGTGTAACGCTGCTATTGTATGTAACTGGGCCGATATTATCATTCAGCCTTTGGATTCGCGACGTCGGGTTAGGCCAGACCGTACGCGTCGAGCTTCACCTCTCTTCGGCATCTTCGAAATACGTGACAAGCGAGTGATCGATGCCCGCCCTCCTTATACCTCCCGGCCGGGTCACCGGATCGTTTATAACACCACCAGCCCTCCAACCATTGTGAGCAAGTACTACTGATTGTCTCAACGATTAAACGCCGATTCGAAAATTCTGACAAGAGAATTCAAGCAATAGCGACTCGCGTTCCCAATCCTATATTTAACCGCGTTATCTCTTCGTAATTTTCTTTCATTTTAAACGAAATGAAAGGGACGCGTATAGATTCAAAAATGCTCTCCTTAAAAATAACATTCTTGGAATGAAAATTTTCGATAGAAATATGCGCACAAAATTCGCTGCGGTAACTGTAATGATATGTGTACTGGTAATAGGGGTGTTTATAAAGCGGCATAGAGTTCATCCAACGCAAATAGCACCGGTGTTAAGAAAATTGGAGCGAACAAGAGCGGCCGTCCGCGTTCGTCGACGAGTCCGTATAGAAAATATGGACATTAAAAAATTGATGTCATTATTCTCGTGAAAGTCGTGAATCGAAATGAAAAATGAAACGGGCACGACTGAAAGTAGATGTGGGTACCATTAGAGGTCGTTTAACGAAAGCGCGCGAGGTTGTCGGGTCTATATGAGCGCTCGATAAGAGCGACGACGGGCGATCGCGATAGCGCACGGGCCAGCCCCCTTCGGTACAGTCCAAGTTGCGCTAACCTCACGAAAAGCGCGTAAATACATCGACTCGCTTATGCCCATACAGCCAATCGATTTTCACCCGTGGTTACGCCATTCAATGTCTCGAGGCGTTTCCAACTTCCTGCTTCTTCGCCGCGATAAAAATAAAATCGAAACTCTCTTTTTTTCTACGTCACAAACGAACGCTTTGTTCTATACAATCGTACGAATGCGCTTCGAGAGTGAAATAATCTCGACGACATCGGAGAATCGTGACGGAGCATGGGAGAGATAAAAGGCCGAAAAAATATACCGAGAAAATAAATCGTTATCGCGGGGTGAACTAGAAAAACATTTTTTATTATTTCCTAGGAGCAGCGGACGTTTCGCGGGAAGGAAAGAAAAAATAACGAGTGGAACAGAGGCACGATTGATATTTTACAGACGCGGCCGATCGTTAAAACAACGACGTACTTCCCACCGGCTGTGACGATTAGTAAACTCGTCCAGTCGTCGAGTCGCGGGGAAGAGGGAGGATGGAAGGAACGTCTAAATCACGTGATACGCCTAGCAATAATAACATTCCGATTTCGCTGCATCCGCGTGTGAGAACACACTCGTGACTCTTTATGATAAAAGTCATTGTGGCAAACGACACCGATACGATAAATCTTTCTTTCTCGTTAAAGCTATTCTCGTTGTTCCCATTAGCGTCGTACACGATTATTACCTTCCCGATCGGGCAGTCGCTTCGAGACTCGGCTAAAAATATTCCGAGTAAACGATCGGTCATGTTCGGCGGTGCCAATGCGCGAAGAGGGTTCGCAAGGGCGTAGAGGCACTTCCGATAACGACCAACAGGTGGAAAACCCGGCCGGGCACATTATGCCGACTATGTAAATATAAAGTAGGCGTATATAACGCTCGCGAGCGCCGTTCAATTTGCATAGTGTTAACAACCTGGCGATTCGTATTAAATAATTGCCAATGCCAGAGACGCACGCTACTCCGGCGGAGAAAATTCCGTTTCCGCGCGGTTCGTTAACGGATTCTGAAAAAAGATCGGGGAAGAATGTCGATAAGCGGGTTGGAATCCTCGTAACCAGAAAGCGAGACGAATTTCGCAATTAACTGCTCGTAATAGCGTCTCGAGTAAACAATGGTATTGTTTTGCGAAGGATGTCAACAAACATTCGGATCGCGCGAGTCCGCGCTCGCACACTCCGATCCGTATACGCGATCATTTTTAGAAGCTTACCGAGCCGTCAACTTATCTCCACCTTCTCGCGGCCGCGTAAACACACACGCGAACGAGAGAGGCCTGCGCGAAAGGTGCGCGCGATGCGAGTTTACGCGCCAATTTTATTGGCTCTTCTCGCAATAAACGTCGTTGCGTCTCGTCAGGTGGAAGGATTGAGAAAAAGAGAGATAAAGAGGACGGACGAGAGAAGCCATTTCCGCGATACGAAATTAATTTTATCACTCGTTGTATGCAATTTAGCTCCTCTTCTTCGAGGCTCGCCGTGCTCTCGTTCCCCCCATAGCGAGATTCATTGGGACCTCTCCTGTCTGTCTGTCTCTCTCTCTCTCTCTCTTTCTCTCTAAGCTAACCTCGCTCGCGGTGCGTTCGACGAAGATACCACAGACTCGATACTTCCACGTATCGATTCAATTACCACCCTAATGACGTTTTCCATTATCGCGGGTAGGTGAGCGAACGATCGACGAGACGCGATTTCCCGTCGAGAGTTCGACGTCGATAAAGAGACGCGGTGTCGTTAACTCGTACCTCCGAGAAAACCCAAATGACGTTAGAATCTGTAGGTGGAAAAAGATTGCGCCCTAATGTGTTGGGGATGAAAGAAAATACGACACACATCGAAATAACGTCCGAGTTAACACACGCGCGAGTCGTTGGTTAAATATTTAGAGCCAACGAGAGTAACTCATCGAATCGATATTAAAATTGAATGAACTAGACACAACAATATAATCAACGCGAGATGTTATCAGAAGTGTGAAATAGCGCAGTGAGTGGAAATTACGTTGAAATTAACTTTTCAGATAAAAGAATCGATAACTCGATATTGCCAGGAACGGAGTGTCAAAACTGTTATTGTAAAACCTCTTCGAAATTACCGAGAAAGTATACAATGTACGCGATAAAACGCTCGATCCTCGGCGATAATTGAAATTTCAAACAAGTCATTTAATGCGAAAAACGTTAATCTCGTTAGCCAACTGCGAATTTCGTCTGACAGCGGTGCGACTGTCCAACGTTCGTAACGGAAGGGTTAGGGAGTGCCAGTCGGCGAGAGCAGCGAGCCCAGCGTAGATCTGTCATCGGGGAGTATGACAGATAAACGTCGGATTCTCCCCACCGGGTGGCGACGTCACGAGACGCGTTACGATAAATTCCGAGCTCGTCTCGAATCCGTATCTCGAGCGACGATTTCGATCGATTAAAACGCTAAGCTCTGACGAATCCATCACTGTCGAATGCCAATCTTGGATTCTCACTTGGGGTGAAAAAAAAAAGCGCGCGAGAATGGTATACACAGTAGTGAAAAAGGGGCGTGTTGTGAGGACGAGCATTGGCGTCCGGCACTCTCGCGCCAAACGAAAACTTCGCGCACGTTCGGCACGACGCGTACGTGCTCCGGTGGCGTTTGATCACTCACCTGGGTATGCAGTTCGGTGGCGTACGATCGACCTCCCAGGTGGCGAACAATCTCATAGGAACAGGCCGGTTGGCCGGGGCCGTCGTTTTCTGTCGTTCCGCCATTTTTTGGCCTAAAGCGCGCGCGGGCCCCCGTGAAACGCGACTCTCTCTTTCTCTCTCTCTCTCTCTCACTCACTCGCACGCGCGCGCACTCACACACTCACGCGGCTCGGATTGGCTCAGCGGCTCGCGGCTGACTGAACGAATCACGATTCCCTGCCTGCCTTCACGGGCGTCAAACCGCGATGGTAGCGCCATTGACGACTTTTTCGGCAATCAAAAAAATATATTTCTCGTAATGCGAAAGTGGAAAACTTTCACTTTATTTCACGGTATTACCGAGAGATGTTCAGAAAAGATAAAAAAAGCTAGACCGTGTTCTCGTTTTTATAGCTTTCCAATTTAATTTTAATGTCTACTCGTGACGAGTATTATTATTACGATGATCGATTGCTGTCCGATCGGTAGAGAAGTCTGATGAATTGTCGTTCGCTTGGTAAGGTAGACAATTGCAAAAGCACTGATAACAAGATCATTTCTTTCATACATAAAATCGGTTTTATTATTTACATTTTTTGTATACAAGCTGTATCAATAATTGCACAGATTTTATCTGATCGCTTAAACATTATTTAGTCGCTTCTCCGAGGATTTAAAAAAATATAATTGACCGATTTTGGTACTAAAGATGTTAAATAGCAGAACTTATAATAATTTTTCATAATTAAATATGATATAAAAAAATTATCTATCATCGTGGCTACAATCTTATAGGGTAATACGCTACAGCGCATTTATATACCGACTTGCAGTAAGCGATAAGTATATCAATCGGAACGAATCAAAAATGTAATCTCGTTGAGATTTCCGTATCAACGACATAAACGATGAAACTCTATTTATAACCGAATCGATACGTACAAAATTTGACAGAATCTTCATTTAAAACGTTACGGAAATAACGAGTTATCGAATTGTAAACCAATCGGTGTTTTGAAATTGTGAAAAATTTTCAAAATATTATACCAAATGATACGACAACCACCACATCAAAACCGATTGTATACCAGCTACGAATAAAATGAAGTATGTTCGCCTTTTATTTCCAGTCGCCGTGTAGGTACTGTGTCCAGGCGGAATGACTCGAAGTCTTAACGTTCTCGTTAAGAAAAACGCAAGAGACAAGCTGAAGTAAACCAGTACTAAGTAATAACCAAGCCTTTTGAATATCAGTGACATGACCAGAGCAAGATTAATACCGACGTATTTATAACCGCAGTACGCTAATAAATCCAATGTCGACAATCTCGTTTCAAGATTCATTACGTATAAACTTATGGTATATACTAATATCTCGATAACACCCCAAGCTAGAGCCGAACTAGACAAAATACCCAGTTGTTCGGGCGTGAAACGTTCTTGCACGCCTAAGACTAAAGCTGCCACGACAACGTATGTCAAAAACGCCATTGTAGGAATATACATGTCAGGAGCGTTCTTTTCGTAACGTGGTTGTAACGGTACATCCTGTTCGTATTTCACTGTCCAGTCCTAAAATAAATGAATTTGAGAAATATATTTTCCTATAGTAAAAATCGAATAACGAATTTCGGAGCGCTACTTACATTGTGAGTAAATGGAAAGAATAACAACATTAATTTTGTAACTACGTAATTAGTATCTACAGCAAAATAATATTTAAGAGCTGTAACTGGCACGTATTTTTCCAAATGTTGCTTCCCGGATCCTACCAGCGCATTTCCATATTGCATAGCCATGTTCGTAACCATTGGTTCTGCTAACAGCTGTGTAGCAAATTGGGGAGCCGAGAAGGAATCTTGATGACTTTCGGGGGGTGGGTATGGTTGCATCGGAGGAGAAGTATATCCATACGTGGGAGGCTGATTATCCGGTATATTGAATCCATATTCCGGAGCTCCGTTATTCATAGGCATCTTTAAAAATTGAGATGAATAATGTTACGAATAAATTAAATAATACTATTAGAAAATAGTTTACCTGTGGCTGATTATACATGTATGGACTCTGAGGCATCGGAGAATTGTTAGGAGTCGATGTTAAACCAGCCGATGGATCGAGTAACCTCTTCGGTTTCCCTAGAATCATATGCAAAGTACATAAATAATTTATTTAAATATAACACATTGATTTCTTACAATGAACAATAATACTACTACAGTGTAATAAACACAATGAGAATAACAAATACTTATCTGAAGTGGTGTAGCATAAAATATTATTTCGGTATAACCTCAAAAAGTTTCAAGACAGATTGATAGTATGAGAAATACATAATAATACAATAAGTATTTATTCATAATTATTTGATCAGAAAGAATTAAAAATTATGTATTCATTTAGGTTCATTGGAGTAATTGCGAAATCATATTTTTCGACCTAAATAATATTTGCGAATTTTTAATCCCTTCCATCTGTACAGAAATATCATAAATTTACCTCTACGTGCACTCGACTGGTTGTAATTCATCTTGACGTAGTAAAATTAGACACAAATTTACTGACTTTCCAACGTGTATTTTTTATCATGTACAAATTGCAAACGATAGCATTCACTCGAATTAATTAAATTCAAGAGTACCGAAAACAACTCTGAACAGACGTCGCCATGGCCGTGTCCCGTCATACGTTGCGAATATTTCGAATCGTCATTCTGTCATTTATAGTAAGTACATACTTATTGTAAAACGTACAATAACATCTCAATAATGAGTTACTTAGCAATAAATTGAATGAACTATCATAGGTGACGTATTTGTAATTATGCGCAAAAAATTCCGTGTAACAGGAAATAAAAAAATCATAGGGGGCACCCGGGTTTGAACCGGGGACCTCTCGATCTGCAGTCGAATGCTCTACCACTGAGCTATACCCCCAGTTATTGTTCTTAGGATAAATTGAGTACTTGGATCGATAAACGTATAAAGTATAACTCAAAAAAAGTGTAATTATATTATAGAAAGAATGATAAAGAGCGAAAAGAAGTAAATTAAACTTTTGATAGTGTCATTCTTAATATTTATAAATAATAGTGAATTCCAAAGATTAGGATTTTTTAAAATTGGATGAATCATTGTCGTTTACTTTTATTCATAATAAAATTTCAAATTAAAATCATAGCTCGAACAGCAATATACCGATCATCGCTTGAATAAAAATATTAAATTTCCAAATATTTAAAAATACTGCACGACAGTTTTTGCAAACACAAATTCTATATTCTGCAAAGTTCTCGATTTCACAAAATGCAAGCGTACCAAATTAAATGATAAGAATAAGTAGAAATTCATCATATAAAGCAGAAGAATATGTATCTTTTTAAATTTTGAATTGATCCGATAAGGGGTAATATAAGAGACCTCGTATAGTAGTCGTAGTTATCGCTTTCAAAACTTTTTATTTAATTTCAGCAATTTCGTGGTAGTCAATTCGACGGAATTCAGACGGCGAAAATACGCGTGGTCGTTCGTTCGTACTTCTTAACCCGTGTGGGCGGTTTCCAAGCAACCCTTACATTAACTGGTAGCACTAACAGAGGGACGCCAGTACGGCCGGCACCCTCAGACAGTACGTTACAATAACTCGAAGAAATCGACCCCGATCCTCGTGGTCCTCGCGAATATCGTCGCGTGTTTTCACCCAGACTGTTCGCGATCCGAAAATTCTTCGTACACATTAAATTTCGAAGCACTGCGAGAATGGAATTCATAGTGAAACAAGCGAGAAATCGTACTGGAGTGAAATTTCGAGTTAAACTGAAATAACTCGAGGCATTTCTTGGAGTTTTCTTTATGCGCAAACGTCTCACGAAGACCTCACGTGTAATTACATTTTTCTTAAATACTTTAACCCTTTGAACGATAATAATTATATCGACCGACTCACCGATCGAATAACATTGAATATCGTTTCGACGATCAACAGGTGATAAAAAATATATCTTCTATAATAGAAATTTTCCTCGCAATTTTATTTATTATATAAAGAGTTAATCTGCACGAAGAAAAAAGAAACTAAATTTTATCATCGATTAAGAGCTACATGGAAAACTTACACGCCTTTTCTTCAAAGATAGCAGGGCGTATTTCTAACGAAAGAATTGCACTCGTATGTACGTACGCAGAGTGTGTAGAAGACTATAATCTATTTGCATACACATTAGAATTGCAAATGGTTGCAGCGATAACTCGACCAAAATTGGGTGCCTCGGTCGGGGTTTCAAAAATCTTCGGTCCTTGAGAAATTTAATATTTCTCAGCTCAAAAAATTTAACAAACGCGAAGAGTCACGGCTTGGATTTCCAAATTACATACGTTTGAAAATACGATAGATCGAAGATCGATCGCCATTGACTCGTTAATAATTCGCTCGACGCGGTGCATTCGTGATGGCACGTCGTTAATATTCGACGATAGGCATCATCGGTGCCATGTGAGATCACGCGCGCAACACATCCTGGAACGCAACGATATAATTTTCCTCGAAATTGCCCGAAATCGATAAACCGATCGATTCTCGTTTTTCCCCATCGATACCCGAATGTTTGTACGTCGAAAATTCTCGCGGAGTAAATCCTCGACGGAAACTTGAATGACTCACGTATGGAAACTATCACGTGAGACGGAAGCATTATATCTATTAGCCGTGTCGTAGGTTTGTGTGAATGCAATTTTTGCGCGAAAATTGCATCGGGCTAGCCTGCCCGAGCATTTATCGCGCTCGGGTATCTTTCCAGGCAAAGTTTATCCTCTTTTTTTTTGCTCATTTCGGGCTCGAACGATAACGAGGAATCACGATTTACGGCGTTTAACGTTTCTTTCTACTTTTTTTTCATCCTAGCGCGGCTAATCGAACTGCGGTATTCCAAGTGCGATTTTTCCCTCCCGCGTTCGCTCTTTTCTTTTTTCTTTTCATATTGCCGCAGACGGCTTCTATAATATCGATTTTTACAAAGTATAACGGCCGGTTATAAACTGGCCTTAAGTCCGACTCCTCGACGATGGCGTGACGCGCGTGACGGGCGCGTTTGGGTTCTCAAAAGAATAGCAGAAGCCCTGTTACCGGAGTGAGCGAAACAGCTATCGCGCGGCATATTGCCCGAGTGCCGCTCGTTACCTGTCCGACCGAATCACGCGTCTTCGATTGCGTACACTCGTTCTTCCCTACTTGTTATTCAGGTCATTTATTTATCGCTTCTCTTTCTCACAGCCGAGCAATTATAATTGATTACCACTGTACCAAGAAGAAAAATTATCCTATTATCTTGACAAGGATAAAACAATTATTGAATTTTATATCAAAAGAATAAATATCTAGTTCATTTAATTGAATTTTAAAATGAGCGTTCGATTGGTCTGTCGACACCTTTGTCATTCACGAAGTGTACGAAATAATGAAAATCCTTGATAAAAAATATATTCTGGCATAAAATTTCGCAGTCAAAAAGCACTTCATGCCTGAATTTCTTCTTTTTCACGCTGACATCGATTAATTTTCCATTTCGCGTTACCAGGAGCAGTACGGAGAGGCCGCTATAGCGAGCCGAAATTGAAACGCGAGACACCGAAGCAGACAGAACCAATTTCACGAGACATCGATTCGCGATCGACTCGTCAATATTTCACGCGACACACTATAGAAATCGAATTTCATTACCAGATCCGACAAAGTGGTAACGAAATTTCCTCGTTCGTGTCGACCGGCGAAACTTTTCATCCCTCCCGTGGACTGGCCCAAGGTCAAACGTTAGCCGTTCGTTTATATTTCACGCGAGGTAAAAAGCCCGATCGTTGCATAATAAAGGAGATTATCGGTGGGGAGTTTGCGCGCTGCAAACACGATTTACCTACATCGCTGCCCTCTCCAGCGTCGAGCCGGACTTTCGTGATTTTCGCGAGCTTTTTTTCATTCATTACCCCCGTCGACGGCGAGAACGATCGGTTCTCGCTCCCCCGCCGTCCTTCTACCGTGCCGCCCGCTCGTTACGCGCGCTGCCCACGTCAAGTCGCCACGACACTGAGCGAACCCATAAGTAGGTGTCTTATACTCGTTCCTTATTTTTAGTTGGTCGTGAAAAAAAGCCAGCGATAACGGAATGGGAAATATTCATCGAGAGTGACCTTGACGCGAGATATATCGCGATATGGGTCTTTATCGGGATCGCGTGGGGTGGTTGTGTGGCCGAGCGGTTTCTATGGCATCGTCGAGTGCGACCTGGTCAGTTCCCCGCGGCCACGTGCTGGGAGCACCAGTAGTGACATAATTCTCGCCCCGGGCGTATCCGCGCGCGCTATCCGCTCTCGGTTTCCTGTGGAGCCAAAGTAACGCGAGAATATTTGCGATAATTTCCAACGAAAAATGGGATCGCTGGAGGGACGATAAGGAAGATTTCGGCTGGAGATTTGAGAGCGTGTAATTTGAATTCTCGCTGAAGGGCTGACCCGTTTTGCGCGGCCAGAAGGCGGCCACTCCTCGGCGACGATGAGTTCGATCCGTCGTGTGGGGGAAGGATGGTCGGGCGCGAGCTCGGATTAGTCGCAGCCCGGTGCCAGAGACGGGCATGGACACGAGGACACCGCCGATACCGTTGAAGAATCAGGAGAAGCAGCAGCACCAGCAACATCAGAAGAAGAAGGACCGAGACGTGTCCCTGCCCCCGCTGACACCGTATCCGAATCATCGGCCCAATCCGAGAACTACCAACCGGACTCATGAACCGACTTGCTCTATACGTTGTCAGGAGCAGCACCAGAAGAGGCCTTATAGGTCAGTTCATTTTTTATTCGTTGATTGCTGTAGTTTTGTTTTTATATTATAATAAAGTTCGTAAACAAGGAATAAGAGCGAATAAAATGCTTTTTTTAGAATTGATATGTAAAAGTACTAGTAAATATCAGGAGTTACTTAATTATGAGACGGCTCCCTCTACACTGAGAGAACAATGTAATAAAACGTTAATGATTCCCATGCGTGATTGTTGGAATGGAATATCGATCGATCGATTTGAAAACATGTTTCTTTTACCCAAACAATAATTTATTAATCCACTAGTCGATATACTCAATGAAATTCCTTTTTCATAGTAGGGGAGACCGGGGCTAGTAGTGCCCGGGGTAACATGTTCCGATTGCGATTAGTGTTTAAAATAGACAGAGACAATTCTAGTTAGTCGCTTGAAAGTCTTTCAGCAGGCTCGAAGAAGCTTAACTAACTACCCCGGGGAACTATCTGCCCCGGTCTCCCCTACACCTGTTTAAAAAATAAAAGTCATTTTACAACGTCTTTATCAAGTTTTGAAATTAATTCAATTAAAATAGCAAATGAATATTTATTACTAATAATCTTATGTAATTATTTTATTGTTTTCATTCTTCACACAATTACGATAAAAGGCTGGATCGGACTGCGAGTAAATAATGCATTCCCGTAACTCGACAGGGTATTACAGATCGGCGCGACGCCGTTGATGCACGCCTGTCAGCAGGCTGACAGAGCGCGAGTATTGAGATTGCTAAAAGAGCAAGAGCACACGGTCGGATATCGCGATCGAACGTTGCGGAGCGCGTTGCACTACTGCATGGACGCCGGAACCGGGGGTGCCGTGGCGGCGGCGGCACCCGAATTGGTAAACTCGTCGGACGCCGAGGGACACACGCCGCTGCATCTCGCCGTGATAGCCGGCGACACGCAATTGGTCGCCGTATTGCTGGCGAACGGTGCCGATGTCAACGCCAAGGACATCGAGGGTCACAGCGTCCTTCATTGGGCCACCGGTAATTTTATAGCACTCCCACATTTCGAGAATCGATATCTCCTTTATTAATCGATGGCCCATAACGCGCGAATTATTATTATCAACCGGATCACGCCAGAGTATGCGCTACCAGTCTTCTTCGGCTAAAAGTAGCCCACCTTGCGAGATCCTCACCTCCGATAGCCGAGAATCCAAACGATTCTCCAGTTATGGATTTGAATATTCCATTCGTTGGAGGATTTATCAAGTGGTTGTATCGCGAATGCATGTTCCACATGCATCCTGTCGACTGATAAAAAATTGTTATCAAAAAGTCGATTTAGAAAAATTTCTTCAAATTTATTTTACTTATCTCTCAACGCACAATTTCTCAAATCGCGATCACAGGAGGCACCTCCACTCTGTGGGGTGCCGAAGGTAATTTAGGTCAACTCTTATCGGTCGAACCGTAAAAACAGAAGGCTTGAAGTCCCTAGTAATTTTTCCAACGTCAGCAGCGAGTACAGTGTATGTTAATTCGTGGTTAATTGCAATTAACGTTAACTATTTCGTCCTTTCCCCGTGATTCGCGAAACCATAAAGGAAACGGTACGAAGTTGTAAATCACGAGTGGAGAACCCGACTGTAGTTATTTCCTGCTTTATTTTTTTCTCATCGACCGTCACCCGGTGCGCGATATGCTAATTCTCAAGGGCGATTACAGTAATCAATCGTGCGGGGGCCAATCCGGTAACGCGTACTCGACGACAGGGCGACGTAAATTTCGCTAGAGCTACGAGCACCGCGAACGATTATTTACGCCGCTTAATGGCTATCGATAACCGAATTACGCTATATCGAAGCTTGCGATCTTCGTGGTCGGTGTAGCGAGGGTAGGACTGGTCAAGTAAGGTCAGTGGGTCGGCCAGACTGACGTCATTCCGGTTCTGGCTTAACGATCACGCGAAAACCGCACCGAGATCGACGTCGAGATTGACCACTCGACGATGCCGTAGACGTTATTCAAATCGGATTTACGGCTATTCGATTTCGTTCCAAGATTAAATCTGTAGAAGGTATTATTTATACTCCTTGATGAGCTACCGGCACGAGTTCATTATTATCCAGAAGAGGGAGAAATTAGGCTGAGATTTGAATTTTTGGTCAGTTTGCGGCGAGGCGGAATGCGTGAGGCTCGTACTCTCGGCCGGAGCTCATCCTTCCACGCCGGACTTGCGAGGCGGTTCTCCACTTCACTACGCCGCTCAGTGCTGCGGGGCAGCCGCGACAGCAGAGCTCGCCGTACCGAAGAAAGTCGGCATGCAGGTGCTACAGACACTGCTCGAGTTTGGAGCCGACGTGAACGCGAAGGATGAGGATGGCAGACAACCCATTTTGTGGGCTGCGAGCGCCGGGAGCGTGGAAGCTGTTCTAGCCTTGGCGAGGTGAATTTATTTTTCTCTACTGTCATTTGCTCAATTTATGTGAGCCTCTAATTCGATTAGTTTTTATTAATTATCGAAACCAAAATTTTTTAAAAATATTCTCACAATTAAAGAGTTTAATTATCCGTCCATTTTAGATGATTGTTGAAAATAAAATCGTGTAATGGAGGATAGAAAATCGAATAAAAATAGGAAAGGGGTTGGTTGCAAGGAATATGGAACGATTGATTTTTCGCAAAAGTAGGGAAATGATATTCGATGATCGATCGTTTTAACACGGTTAAAATTCAGGGCAGGTGGGTCGGCGGCCGCGGGTGCCTCCGACAAGGATGGATTGACGGCGCTTCACTGCGCCGCGTCCCGGGGTCACGCGAGATGCATCGAGGCGTTGGTGAATCTCTGCGGGTCTCAGCCCGATCACGTTGACGATAATGGCTGTTCCGCTTTGCACTACGCGGCCACGCTGGGTCACGCCGACGCGACCGCCCTCATTCTCAAGCTCGGTGCCGATCCGAATCGTCAGGATCGCAAGGGTCGAACGTGAGTAATTACGAGAGATTTCAATATTTATAGTGTCCCAGATCGATATTGGAACAGTTCCATAATTACAGACCAAAAATATAATATCGAATTCTATGCAATTCTATGCTGTTACATTTGAAATTTCCGTAAGTGGTATGTAATTTAAAAAGAGTTGTATAAAATTCAACTAAAAGTCGTTGAATTTCATAAAGGTTGAATATTAAATTTAACGAGTCTCTTAATTTTAATATAACATACAAGATTAAACTTCACTTGTGACATTTTTTCGCATTTTCACACATTTTTTATGTTAATTGTTTCTGATATCTTTCGATAAAGAGTAGGTAAATTAATTAAATTCAACAAGAGATCCGTTGGATAAAAATTTGAATATAATGATCCATTTTAGACCGGCGTTATGCGCTGCCGCGAAAGGACAGCTGGAGACCTTGAAGATACTGGCTCAACACGGAGGCTCGCTCAACGTCAGAACGGTCAGAGGAACTGGCGTTGCGCACGAAGCCGTCGCTTCCGGACGAACGGAGCTCGTCAAGTGGCTGGCGAAGAAACGACCCAGCACGTTAGATGTTGCCACGCAAGATGGCAAAACGCCTCTCCACGTGGCCGCTCTCCACGGTTACGTGGACGTTTGCAAAGTACTGCTGGACCACGGTGCCAGAATCAACACGGTTCTCAGGACTAGCAAGGGGAATCTGATGACCCCGTTAGACGCCGCGCTCTACAGGGGGCATCGTGACTGCGCCAAATTGATCCAAATGCACGGAGGTACAACCGCGCAAAAATTGAGGACCAATAAGTCTGCACCAAACAGAGGTATAGAAACTCGGTCCACGAAAATTAGATTTGCTATAAATGACGATTAACGAATTAATAGTATCTTAAGTAAACCTAAAATTTTATTATTTTTTCGTTTCGGTCCTCGTTTAAATAACAAAAATAGCTGAAAAATTAACCACATTATAAGTAAAATTTTTAAAAACTGAAAAATGTAATTGTTTTCAGTTTTCGCTGCAAAATTGCGCTTGAAACGTTCAGAGAGTAGTACAGAGAGCGACAGCAGTCCGAGAAGACGTAGTAAAGAGCCGGTCAGTGCTGATTTATATTACGAAGAGCAGTGGATCGAGAAGAGAACTCGCAAGAGAGGCACTTCGAGAAAAGTGGCGCGCAGAGATAGTCGGAGTTTTAGCGAAGAGGAAGTTCGATTATCGAAAACATCGTCGAAACGCGACCGAGATAGAAGAGCTCGGAGCGAATCTGCACGGTAACGTAAAATCTTTGCACTGTCGAGAAACTTTGCATAATGGGATTCGATAAAAAATTTTTAGGTACGAGGATGATGAAGACGATAAGAAGTTAAAAAAGAAACGGAGTAGCAAGAGATCGTCTAATAAGGGTAGACACGACTATAGCGAATCGTCTAGCGAGTCCGACAGTCGAGAAAATTCGGGTGGGGAACTCAAGGAGAGCGCAATTTTGCGAACAACTTTTAGCGAGAAGGTAGAAAAACGTAAGAAAGACGTCAAAGAGGAGAAGGAGGAGAACTCGAACGAAGACGTGAGCGAGGACGAAACTAGTGTGAGCGATGATAGTCTAGAAGTCGTTGTAGTTAAAAGATCGGTGGAGAAAAAATGCGAAAAAGTTGTGTCGGGGCGAAAATCAAAAACTCCTCGAGAAAGTTCCAAGGAGACTAGAGTGTTGAGAACGAGAAGACACAGTTCCAGAAGGTCTTCGCGTGTCCAGAAATCGCATTCTTCCGATCATAAAGAGTCCATTGCCGATATCGAAAAACGTAGAGTGTCCAAGGACGATCGTTTGGATCCGGAAAAATCGTCAAAGGGAGATAAAACTCAGATAACGGAACGGAAGTATCACAAGGATGGAACTGACAGCACTAGTCAAGAGGCTGTTGAACGTGTCGTTGTTACGGCGATGGTTCACAAAGATCAATTACCGGATACACCAATATCCGACATGGAAACTGCCACGAGCGAAGCCGATTCGAAATTGGAAACACTTAAAGCGGAAACTAAAAGCGAAATGGACGATATCTTGGAACAAGCGGATAAATTGCACAGTGAACTGGTGACCAAAGCTGCCGATCTGAAGAGAGACGTCGAAGAAATGAAGTTGCAGGCTAGTCAATTAACACAAGATGGCGAAAAGAAGAAGCGCAACGAAGAAGCAACGGACGACCATTCCAAAGGTAGAAAACGTTTTTTTGAATAAACCGTTATTTTTTTAATCGCATTTAGAATATTTTAGCATGCGCTTATTAAATCCTTGTTTCTTTTATGTAGTATTATCTTCTACATAAGTATTTTTCAGGCAGGTTAGATACCATTGAGGCAAGCCAGTCTGAAAAATCTGAAAAAACTTCGCCATCGAAATCGGAAATTTCGTCGAGTAGCCCTTATTTAGCTACACCTGACGAGTCGCCAAAAAAAATTACGGAAACGCAAGATGAACAGAAAACTACCGAACCGAGAAAGTCGGAAGTAAAAGAAGATAAATCCGATCAATCTACAAAGATGGACGTTGAGGATACAAACGCTGAAAGCAAACAATCCTCGTCGCCAACTGCTAAATCGAAAAGTAGACCTCAAACAGCCAAGGCAAAAGTTGCCGCGGAGGATGATAAACCAAAAAAAAAGAAAGTTAGTCCTGACAGAACTAAGAAAGATGGTAAAAAGAAATCGTTATCGCCTGATAAATCATCCGATGAAAAACGCGATCCTGAAAAAACATCGGAAGCACTGTTGGAAACAGCGAAACAAGAGAGCGGGCGTAAAAACTCCATTGATAAAGGGAAATCGCCGATTCGTAAGAAATCTGTCGATTTTTCATCGGAATCTAAAGATTCGGCAATTTTGGACGATGCTGGCGACGCATCGATCGCCACTCCGCGTAGAAAATCGGTAATCGAAGATGACATTAAAACTGATGATATCAAACGTTCAGTTGACGTCAAAGATCTTGGTATAGATGAGGGTAAGAATTAGCAATATTCACACACAATGATTTTATTAACAAAATCAATATTACAGATGACAAGGAAATAAAATATATCGACGAAAGTTCGTCCGGTTCGCCAAAATCTGCCAAGTACGCACGAGGATCTCGACCGTCGACGGGACGAGGCAGAAGAGGGAGCAGGCCAAGCTCGTCCAAGTCTCCAACCAAAAGAAGTTTGTTTGAGAGTTCGGGTGAGCAGTCACCGGATCGCAGCGCGATAGTCGCGGTGATCGAGAGTCCAGAATGGGACGACGAGGACGACGAAGAGATCGATAGAGAAATAAGAGAAGCTATCGGTGAGGATGACATCGAAGTTGATCAGAGTATGAACGAGGAGTTGGGAATCGTTCGAGTTTTGCCCAGCACTAGCGAAGAAGAGACTCCTAGAAGAGACGGAGTCTCTCACGGTATGCTGCCGGATGTTCAAAATTCGCGTTCTAGAGTGACTAGAATTCAGAGTCCAGCCGAAAAACGACAAAACAGGCTGAGGGTTAAGCAAAGAAGAGACAGCGGAAGTCGCGACAGTGGAATAGAGCCAAGTCCCAGAGTCTCTCGAATTCCTCGACGTCGCAATGTTAAATGCTGCCCGATAACCGAGAAACAGCAAGCTCTGAACATGGAAACTATTACGAGGGATGTTCAAATAAACATGCGTCGGTATCATCTGGAGCGAAAAATTTTCTTCCAACTAATGGAACTCAAGAGACTGCAAATTCGACATGGCAGAGCTAACGAGCATGTTTTAGTGAAGCGTCAAGTAATAATGAATAATTAAATTTCCAACTAAATGAATTTATAATTTATTCAAATATTCCTATATTCGTTATAGGTGGAAGCGTTTCATAAAGCTGGGATGGCCGGTCCCATGCTTGGTGTAGCTAAATACGACGATGCGCTTACATTCAAGTATAGTATTTTTTTAAAGAGGAGAATCTCATTAATACTTGTATATCAATATTTTTCATTTATATATTTTTAGGGATTTCGAAGCTTTCCTGTACGATCAATTAAGAAAATTGCAAAGACGATCGGCGACGCCACAGTTTTGTACGGACGCCAAGCATTGTACCGAGAGAACTCATCGTTGTCATCACACAACCAGCGCGTACACATCGACGCCTATTTATACGTATCGTAAGTTGTCACGATCACAGTTTCGATAAAAACATTCCATGAAAAATTATAAAATTTAATTGTAATTATGCGAAATCGAATAGAACCAGTTTACGTAGTTTGATTGTAGATTACAATTGCAGTTGGTGGCAGCGGCCAAGAAGAGCGGACGGATCGTCTTCCGAAGATTGAGAGCAAAGGAAGGGGTCATATGACGGTAAGTTTCTCATCTTTGCCATTGAGAGATAAAAATATTGTATAATTTAACTTTTATAGGTTGAGGTAACGCATGGGGAAGAGAAACAAATCATCGCTCTTCCAGCCGAACGACTCGATCGCACCAAAAGATATTTCGTCACTTTTACCGTGAAAGGAGAAAATCAAGAGTCCGAAAAACCGAAATCGTCGCTGGGAACTCAGAGAAATGCCAAAAGCATTTGAAATACCTATTGTTGATTACGAAAATGTGATTGTTCCGTATATGATAAGTCATTACCTTCTCGCACAAATTAATCGCGTCCAATATAATTGAAAACTGCCACTAAAGAGCGTCACAGTTGTTTTAATCCGTATAGAGCATTATTTTTCATTGTTGATAATTTTTGATTGCTCAATTTTTGTGAAAAACACTTTATAAAGGAGAAATTTTCCGTTTGCGTAATTCGCATGGGCTATACACCCGCATATGTTTATAAATATTTGACGAAATTGATACCTCTGTATATACAATATTATATACCAATGTAATTCTAGCGAAAAATATCATAATGTTATCTATTTCGATGTACAATAAATGGAATCGAAAATTTGAGTCACTCATTCTATTATCAGAACCTCTTACGTAAAACCTCGGAATCGATAATACCCATTGGCAAAATGAAAACTAATAATATAAAAATCACAGTAGAATGATTCATATAAATATGACGTATTTAATCGATAAATTTTTCCTTATCATCCATTGGTACTAATAGCGACGTAATACATTCGACGAAACGAAAATTAACGAATAACTATATTTTTTTATTAATAGCCAGAAAATTAAATTTCGATCCGATTGAGTTTCGGTACGCGAAAAATAACAAAGCTACCGTCGAATAGGCTGGAAAGACTACTTCTACGGAATATCGATTAGACGAGGAGGGCATAAGCCAGGTGGACGTTGCGATAGAAGAGTTTTCTGGTGAAACGTCAAAAGCGAAGGGACGTCGTTCTCTACGATGTCGATTGAATCGTCGCGATTAACGACGATTTTGAAGATAATGGCACGGCCAGATAACACGAAGTACACGGAGTGAGCATACATCGTACAGGAGCTTTCGCATGGACAAATGGCTTCAAGATAGAAAGCTCTGGCTTTTCGGTAACACCCTGCCACTACTACCGAGGAGGTAAGTCTCATTTCGTTCTGCGTGTATAAATCAATCGCGTCGATACGAGCCTTAAGAATCTTAGAATAGAAAGAATGTCATTCTCTAAGACTTAATCGATATTCCGTACGCGTTTCTACATTTACTCGTCCTTTTTATCCACTCTTTGAAATTCTTACTAAACCGCTGAAATATTCAAGAGAAATGTATTAATTATAGATTCAAGAATCTGTAACCAAAACCGCGTGACTTTTGCGTCAAAACAGATCGATTATAGCCGGGGTGTTTATTTTCGCGCGCATCACGCGAATTAGTGGCGTTTACGTCATAAAAGCGCGGGAGCGCGCGATACCGGATATTACAATTTCGCTTAGGAGAACACAAGGCTATTTCTCTCTCGTGTTTATTGCATATTGTAAAATTCGCGATTCTTCTCATTCTTCAAGGGTAACACACTTCGAGATGTTTCTAGAAATTTCGATAGCTATTTATAAGAAATTTTCAATTTCGATTTCGAACGAATTTAATGTATTCTTACGTTTATCAGTAAAATCATTTCTTCGTCCTTCGCGGTCATGGATAATACGCTATGGAAGCGAGATATCGATTGTCAATAATCAAGAGTTCAACAGGGAACGCGTAAAGCAGCGTTTCAGCACCATTAGTCGTCTCCGGTATGTTCGACGATACGGGTCTATTGACACTGCACCGCGATGAACACTATACTAGGATTTTTGTACGTACAAAATTCATAATTAAGCGGTCAATTGGTCGTGAGTACAGTGTCTCAACGTCACTCGGTCCATGTGCGTTCATGTTTCTCTCGAGCACAAAAGAGAACTCACTAATCACTTCGTAAAAGCAATCGTTCACACAATTCTCGCATAAATGCAATTAATTTTCATCAACAACGACCAGTGACGTCATCGCGAGAATACTGTATAAAGAAGCAATGAAAAAACTGTTCGCACGTCCAGCTTGTTCCATTATGAACGATCGTTGCGTGTATTGCGACAGGTAGCGATGAATAATCTACCCCGCCGATCGATACCGGACGAACCTGAATGTAGCCAAAATACGAAATGACAGTTTCAAAATAGCTTGGTTAAAAAAGCATTAATATATTTAAAGTTAAATCTGCTCTCCCGAAGTAACGAAAATTAATTTTAAACTTAAAACTTTTCGATTGAGATGCCTGCAGAATTGCACAAAAATGGTGAACGATCTGAGTTTTGCGAATTACCAGCAGTTTGTACCAAACTGGTGAGACAAAATTCATAATTTATCGTTGTGCAAATAAACAATCCGAGCAAAAATGTACCGTGAAATTCTCGTCGAATAACACGAAGAAATGTCGCGTTGAAAAGCTCGGTGATTCGAGCTCGAAAATAAACTAAATCAGAGGTTGGGGTGCCTCTAATGACTGGGTACCTTGACCAGTAAATAAAATACGAATAACCCGGTAGCGCGTACTTATACGCGTTTGGCGAACGGAGTTAGCGCGCAGGCGTTGAAAGAGCCGAAGGAACACAGACGGGGTAGAGTTTGAGACGGCTCGGGGGAGTTTGACCCTTGGTCATCGGGCCGAGTAAAGACAGTCTAGTCCTCAACCTTCACCGTGATAACATGCTCTTTACGCAACAGCTCTCCTCATTGCCATGCCTCGCAAAATATAAAAAGTGGGTATCTTCTTCCTCTTGGAAAAAAAAGTTCCACGAGAATTTCTCTAACCGGATGTGTAATAATACGGGGAGTACGTCAACGTTAGCGTTCTCTCGACCCATATACGTACGCGATCGCGATTGTCTCGCGCGTAGATCGCGCGTGAACGATACCGTTGACATGCGAGGTGCATTAAAATTTCATCCGTTCGGACATAGAGGCTAGTTTTCACCTCGACAGGATGCCGTAATGATTGAGCAATAGCGCACGAGTGATCTTTTTTAATAGAATTTTTGTGGGTTATTCGCAGGTCGCGTGCCCCCAGCAAGACGATGGAGCGTTACGAACGCCTCGGACGTCTCGGGGAGGGAAGCTACGGCGTCGTCTTCCAGTGTAGGGATCGTCAAACTGGTAAACTCGTGGCGGTGAAGAAGTTTCAGCAGACGGAGGACGATCCACTTATCAGGAAGATCGCACTGAGGGAGATTCGTCTTCTTAAGGTATATTCAGAAAAATATCACCGAATTGTTTCATAGAGTAGTCTCCTGTCACGTTCGTAGGATAAGAAATTCAATTGTGATGACGTGTTGAAAATAGGGGTTGACTTCGAAGCTACAAGTTAGGCTAATTTTTCACTCTATAGCGCTATCTTACATCTGTCCGCATAGGTCAATGACCGCTTGAACGTCCATTGCGTACACTAGCATCGAACCGAGGGCGGACCTCAATTCGCGCTGTCGATAGATCCTTCATCCTTCGTTGAAATGTCAAACGTTATTTTTTCTTTTTTTAATATAGTAATTCCTGAGCCCATCATCATTATGGGAAATAAAAATAAACTTTTCAATGTCAGATATGAAAGCGATAACCCGCCCTTATATAGGACTCCAACATTTTCATTTCGAAACAATATTCTTTTTTTAGTTTCTCGCACCTTCTGCATAGAGAAAGTTAGGTCATACGCAACATAAATTCAACGCTGGTGGCTCGAATGGCCAGCGGTCAATACCGCGCGGCCGGTCAATATTCTTAGCGTGTTCTGCTCTTACGGACTTAACGTTATCAAAGTAATCAGAGCGCTCGCTCTACCAATATATGCACATTCAAACGAGCATGCATTCCGCTGACATTTAACTTCAAGGATTTCGCAGCTTTTTTTCTCTTCCACTTTCGTGTACAACTCTCCCGTACACACGTAATTACCAAGTGTGGACCTTAACGATTTTTCTCGGAACACGATCACGGTTAAGCCCAAATTATCTAGCCGCAAAATTACTCGAAATTTCTTTTCTCACTGCAGAACTTAAAACATCCGAACCTTGTGAACTTGCTCGAAGTCTTCAGACGGAAGAAAAAATTGCATTTGGTATTTGAATACTGCGAGCACACGCTTCTGAACGAGATGGAGAAGTATCCACAGGGCTACCCAGACAATATGACGAAGCAATTCACGTGGCAGATACTACAGGGTATCGCCTACTGTCATCGACTCGGTTGCGTTCATCGGGATGTTAAACCAGAGAATATCCTCATCACAGCCGAAGGTGTTGTAAAGCTCTGTGACTTTGGCTTTGCGCGTATGCTGAGTCCGGGTGAAAACTACACAGAGTACGTTGCCACGAGATGGTACAGGGCTCCAGAATTATTGGTAAGTTCACACTCATTAAAATTGGTTACTGTACATTAATGAGTATATAATTTGAATAATCGAAACAGGTTGGCGATACCCAATACGGTACACCAGTCGACGTCTGGGCTATCGGCTGTGTTTTCGCTGAATTGATTCGTGGCGAGGCTTTATGGCCAGGAAAGTCAGACGTTGATCAGCTCTATTTGATTAGGCGAACACTGGGCGATCTCTTGCCGAGACACATGGCGATATTTCAACAGAACGAATTCTTTGCCGGCGTGACGCTTCCAACGCCGTCGACGCTCACACCTCTTGAGACGGCACTCCCTGAAAGTGCTAATACACCCATGCAGGTGAAACACAACTTGATTCGCGTATTGTTGTGCCACTTGTTATAAAATACACTGAAAAATGGATTTTGTGTTTTTTATAGTTGGATTTCTTAAAAAAATGCTTAGACAAAGATCCAACTCAAAGATGGACCTGTGATCAGTTATTGCAACATGCCTACTTTGATAATTTTCACTTTAAAATGCCAGAAACCGACCTGGAGGAATTCGACAAACTTAGGAAATATCGAGATCGATCCAGGGTATGAATAATTGGAAACTAGAAAAAAATATTATATATCAGTGACATCAATTATTTGACGAATATATTTCAGAATTCGAATTATAGTCAAATGGTATTACCTCAACTCACGAAAACTGGCGGAAATGTGCACAATCATACAGAAGCAAGACCAAAAAGCTCTTCGATACATCATCAACAAGATTTCGATCACTTGCCTACTATAAGGGGTTGTAATTAATTCCTGTGATTGTTAAATGTATATTATTTTTCCGCTTGTCGAGTATCTATACATTAAGTTGTATTCATACAAAGATAATTGTTATTTTACAAAGTACTTTAATCGCACGTATTTTGGAATATGAAGAAATTTCTGTTTTCATGGAATAATTTTCATATGTAAATCTATGTATACAAATGTACAGTTTATGTACACCATATAATAAAAGTTTTTTATAGAAAATTATTTATAAGTATGAATAAGAAATGAAAATTTCACTGTAACGCAAAAATATTTATTTTATGAAAATTCAACTTACAATTACGTCATAATTTATGGGTTTGTTATTCTATATAAACAATTATATACATTAACTTTTTATTTATCTTCTGTTTTAGTTTTAAGTTTGTCTAATAATTTACCCCTGACTAGTAAAGTAACTGGATGACTATCTTTCTCGCTCTCCGGTACATAATTCACTTGAATCTGATACCAAGCAAGATGAATTCCTCCAAAAACCAAAACCGTTGCCAGAATAGTTTTGTAATCGAACATGATATTAAATTATCGACAATCTTCTATCTTATATTCTTCTGTGAAATAAAGAACAGCTAGTCATAATAAGTGATAAGTTCTTTTATCTACAAGTTAATAACTTACCAAAAATGTTTGAAGAAGATTGACAATTACCAGAATGTAGGTTATGAATCGTTGAAAAGCCGCAATTGTAGAACGTATTGAATTTCAAATAGAATACGACGTTAGATAACAAATATAATATTCGTTTTATTTATGTACCGTCTGCAATTACCATGTTCCTGTCACTTAAAATAATCATAATACAAATATCATTTTACAATGTTGCAATGCCGAGAAAACAGACATTTATTGGCAGTGAATTATGCAACAGTCATACCGCCATCTATGCGCGGGAAAATTTCTTACGAATTAAAATGTGCTTTAAATGCTCCATGTAAATATCATTCACACGTGTTACAAATTGATGGTCAAAATAAGTACACTATAGGTTACATATTTCATTTCACTTTCTCATATACATATTATAGTGCTTAATATTTAGAATGCGATTTTGTGTTTGAGTTCAAAGTTACTTGTCAAACATTGTTATTACTCGATGAGCAAGGGCTGGCTGGCATTTGAGTCATATTATTCCAATTAATTTCACTGAAATCTATTACAATTTTCTCATTTCTTGGTATATATTGCCTGTAAGATATAAATTAAAAATTTAAAGGTTAATTCTTTAAAGCTTTTTACCTAATATTAACATACTCATATTTTACTCCAGCTGCATCAAACATCCATTTGGCTGCTTTGTTAGTAATTTTATGAGCGTGCTTATCCGACATATAAATTATTTTTTTTATCCCTGATTGAATGATTATTTTAGCGCATTCATTACAAGGAAACAATGCAACATACATAGTACAATTTTTAGTACTCTGTGAATTACTATTTAGAATGGCATTTACTTCGGCGTGGCACACTAGAAAAATGCTTATGATTAAATAAACTATATAATTCATGCAAAACAATTTACTAACCATATAAGAATTTTGATTGTAAGCTGTTTCTATTTTCTTTACTCCATGGAAATTCATCATCTTCACATCCAATAGGCATTCCATTGTATCCTATTCCTATAATCTTTTTATCTTCGTCAACTATACAAGCTCCAACTTGAGAACATGGATCTTTACTACGCTGTGCCGCTAAAAAAGCTACAGCCATGAAATATTCATCCCAGTCTAAATAATCTTTTCGTTTACTGTTAACATCTCTAAAAATTAGAAAAATTGTTTGTTAACACAATGAAATATCAACATAACTTTTTAACATAATTTTTTAAATTAAATAACTTACCGCCTTGAAGTATCTGGTGATAAATATTCTTTTTCTACAGTACCAGACATTTTACAATAAAAAAAATTATCAAAATGAATCAAACAGTAAGTAGTTTGAATGCAATAAAAATTTGAAAGTTAATTAAATAAATTATTAAAAACGAAATAAATAGTAAAATGATATTAAGTCATGAGACATAAATTTCACTTGGATAAGCGGATTTGGCAATATATACTACGTAGTCATGTGTCAGTCTCCTATACGGATGAAGCATGGAAAAATGTGTGGCGAGAAATCGTGGTACAAACTACGACCAAGTATAATTTTACCTAACGTCGGAATTTAAATTTTTTGATAGCACATTGTTAGTAGCGCGAAATTTGACGTCAGCTTTTCTGCCGATTGGTCGACACATACCGATCAACCACGTGATAATGATTACGTTTCAGAAATAGAAAATTTCTTTTATTATCGGAAATATTAAATTGTAATATTATTAGTGTGAGGACATAGAAAGAAGAATAATATGTTATTGACGACTTACTCAGTAAAGTGGTAAAATTTTCTCAGACGAATACTTATCAGTTTTCATCTATTTGATTTTTAGCCGACTACCCGCCGCAGTCTATGGAACATTAGTAGTTCCATAATATCTTGCATCGCGTCGCTAGGTACGGTATCAAAATGGCTGCCTAAAATTAACCAACCAGAAGATTCATTTCCCCTCGTGCAGAAATTTAACCTTTGATCTCTGGTCAACGCCCGATTTTTTTTCGACGCATGCTGGTACTCTATAAATTATTTGATCTATGAATTTAAATATTGCTTGCAGCTAACTTCGCGTGATCGGAAAAAGTGACAATCTGGGATAGAGTTTGTCGACGTGGTGATTCGATTATTTTTATCTAATTTCTAGTTGAAAAAGTATGAATCTACTCACGTTCAACTACGTATTCTAAGATTCAGCAATCACATTGTTGATAATATTCCGACAGGTGTGGATGTTTATTCACAATTTTCATTATTATGATTGTATGCAATTTTCATAGTGTAACTTTTAGTCATCTTTACATCCAGTGCAAAATATTATTTTGACTAAAATATCATTGACAAAATGTGTCACAAAGAATTCTATAAGGAATTCTATAGAAATTAATAAGACAAATGAATTTCATAATGTATGATCTTATTTAAAAACTATATCCGTATTAATTCATTTGCAGATTGATGAAATATCAAAATGTCGACATCCGCAATATATATTTTGGATGTGAAAGGGAAAGTTTTGATATCCCGCAATTATCGTGGGGATATCGAAACCAGTGTAATAGAAAAATTCATGCCATTGGTTATGGAACGAGAAGAAGAAGGAAATCTAACTCCTATTATTCAGACAACAGAATGCACTTATGCTTACATTAAATACAACAATTTGTATATTGTTTCCACTACTAAGAAAAATGCAAATATTTCTCTAATTTTTGTATTTTTACACAAAGTTGTACAGGTCATGCAAGAGTATTTCAAAGAGTTAGAGGAAGAGAGTATAAGGGATAATTTTGTGGTTATTTATGAGCTACTCGACGAATTACTGGATTTTGGATATCCGCAAACCACAGATAGTAAGATATTGCAGGAATATATAACGCAAGAAGGCCATAAGCTGGAGATACAACCAAGAATTCCTATGGCTGTAACTAATGCTGTATCATGGCGTTCCGAAGGAATCAAATATCGCAAGAACGAAGTTTTCCTAGATGTGATAGAATCTGTAAATCTGTTGGCTAACGCCAATGGCAATGTCCTTAGTTCTGAGATAGTCGGTGCCATAAAAATGCGAGTTTACCTCTCAGGGATGCCTGAACTAAGGTTAGGATTAAACGATAAAGTACTCTTCGAATCTACAGGTAGAGGAAAATCTAAATCGGTCGAATTGGAAGATGTGAAATTTCATCAGTGCGTGAGATTGTCTCGATTCGAGAACGACCGTACTATTTCATTTATTCCTCCCGATGGTGAATTCGAACTGATGTCCTACAGATTGAATACTCATGTTAAACCATTAATCTGGATAGAATCTGTGATCGAGCGACACGCTCACAGCAGAGTCGAGTACATGATCAAAGCTAGATCGCAATTCAAGCGGCGTTCGACAGCCAATAATGTCGAAATCGTAATCCCGGTACCTAATGATGCCGATTCGCCAAAATTCAAGACTACTACCGGTAGCATAAAATACTCACCCGAGCAGAGCGCGATAACTTGGTTCATCAAGTCCTTCCCAGGTGGCAAGGAGTACCTGATGAGAGCGCACTTCGGCCTGCCGTCCGTCGTTGGTGAAGACATCGAGGGAAAACCACCTATACAAGTTAAATTTGAAATACCTTACTTCACCACTTCAGGAATTCAAGTGCGTTATTTGAAGATTATCGAAAAGAGTGGCTACCAAGCATTACCTTGGGTGCGTTACATAACGCAAAACGGTGACTATCAACTCAGAACTAACTAAAAGAGATTTTTAATTTCGAAAATGAAATCGTTAAGTATTAAAGGAACTCTGGTTAGTTCATCGAAGATCAAGAGTGCCATACTGCCGGTAAAGATCGTTTCAAGAAAAAAAGAAAAAGGAGGTCACTACCGACGATGCAATATAATTCATTATTGTCATCATGGTAGTAGAACGCAGTTTCCACTCTTGATCGAAAGCCGGTGTTTCTCGTAAAGATTAGAACGTGATTTTCTGCACGATATTTTTATTCGCGGGTAACGAAAGATTAAAAACGGATTGAAAAATTTGTTCTATTGCAAATTGTTACACGAGAACTTTCGTTACCATGGTTTCAAGTGTTATAATCATTTTGTCACGCTATTCGAACATTATTATTGTCATCGTCATTATCATTATTGGTCACTATTGTAAAAATACTTTTGTCGACAGTTTAATCATTTCCAGCGAAAGATGTAGATTTCTCGTAATGTAAAAAAGTTCAACTCGTTGAGCGAAATGTTATATACCTGTGTATAACTCGAGAATGAGAATGAGTAAAAAGTGCTCAGGTAACCTCAGTATATAATGTATATGCCGCATAAAAGTGTACGTATATACGCGCTGGTGATAAATTTATTAGCGTAAATATAATGATATATTTTAGCAAAGTATTAAATACCGAGAGAAAATATTGAATCAATCGATTGGTCGACTACTCTGAAAAGTAATAATGTAAATAAAATTTCTTATATAGAATAACGATGCTTTTTCATTCGTTTTGACGAACAAGGAAAAGCAAATTGTATAAAACGCGAGAATTTTTCTCAGCCAACCGATTTGACTTAAAAAAGAATCTGGTCGAAAATTATATATGTTAAAAAAATAATTGAAATATATTTATTGGCAATCGCAATAAATCATTTAACGAGAATATCATACGCTATTTGTTGTATCACATCCAAAATGCGAAGGGTTCGATTAATTTTCGTTTCGTCGAAAGCGTTCGCCGTAAAACTCTTTTTATCGTCGTCGAGGAGAGCCCAGCAGGTCGATACGAGCGGGCTAAGGGATAGTCACCGGGCATGTGGATACATAGGGTCCGGTCTTATCTGCGCGAAACAGACTCCGGAATACGAGAGCGCGCGTTCGCGTAACGCCGAATTTGCGAGAAGACAGCGCACCATGATGAATTGGGACATTGGTAGTCATCGAGTACCATAAATTACTCGACTTATCGGTTATCTCGTTGCGCTCATTGTATTTCTCGTAAATTCATGATTCTGTTTTACGAACATGGGTTAAAAATTTTTTCTTTTTTCTTTTTCTTTTTTTTCAAAAAATTCATGTCACGATACGAAAGCGATAAATTTGGTAAAAGTCTCTCGAGCTCAATATTCACGACTCGCGTGATGCAAATTAACGGTGAAGGCCCACGCGTGACACTCTCGAATTTATTTCGGAAAACACGCGAGATGGAATCCTCGTGCGTACGCCGCTAAGATATCTCAATTTATATCGGAACGAAGATTGCGAAATTGAGATTTTATTGAGATCAATCGTACTGTGGGAATGAAATGAAAATTTCAATCGGATGTTGAAACAATAGATGGGTAGTCTTCGGTGCGAGTCTCGATCGGGCTTTGCTTATATAATATACGTCGAGAAGAATGGACCACCCATGTCGCGATGTGTCTCTCCAACGTTCATCTCTTTCTGTATCTCTCTCTCTCTCTCTCTCTCTCTCTCTCTCTCTCTCTCTCTCGCTTTTACACGACTGGAACTCGTCGAGTGCACTCGAGAGCTACGAGTACTCCATCAGAAGGAAAAGAAGAAGAGAAGGTGGCGGCCGGACGGACAGCATACCGGGTAGAAAACGACACCGAAAATCGCTAGTGGATAACACGAGACATTGTCTAACTAGCGAACACGGTAGCTTACATCCACAACTTCCAACTTTCATTCCGTTCATCGATGAGTGGAGTATCGATGATTGTGCAGTTTTGCAAACTGAAGTTACGATTAGGATTGAATTTTGTTTACCCCAAGATAAGATATGTGATTGAACAAGAAAAAGTATACAATATATTGAAAGGACAAGTTCAATACATAAAAAAATTGCAAATTTGAAATATTATTAATTGACAATACTAGGAATTTGTATAATAATTATGACAACATCTATACAGCAGTTCAATTTCGATAGAGGTTTTTCTATATTAATAGCAATTATTACGCAAAATTTGCTTTTTGTTTGATTAGATTTGATTTAATATCATTTGCTCTAGCAAGCTATGAACCAAAGTGTTATATTCACGTGATAAACTACAATCTAGTAATTACTCGAATGCAACATTTAGATGGAATACCCAATTTGACTTTTATCACTTTAAAAGAATTTTCATAGCTTAAAAATTAGTAAAAATGTCACATGACGTCTGATTTTTCGAACACCGCGTAGCGAACGAAAGAGAGTCACCTGGTGCAAGTCGCGGAGGTCGAAGATTCCAGGTCAGAACGTCTCGAGAGCATAATGCATCGTGCGCCACGGCTAAGAGTTGTGTAAACGGACTTTCATGAACTTCCGATAGTCCTCATTCTTCATTTTCTTTTTCTCTTCCCCCCGATCTCTCCATTTTGCATTTTCTTCCCGATTCGGTAATTTGGATATTCGAGATCGAACTCGTTCGTGGAAGTCGACAGGACGAAACAGAGATGAGACTGTTTTAGACATTCTAACGTCCCCATCGAGATACCGTAAAACCGTCGAGTCACTTTCGGACTCTCGCGTATCAAAACATTTTGAAACCGTCCGCTGTCAAGCGGTAGCGTTATACACGCGGGGCATTCTTCCAAGTGGACAAAAAACGAGGGAGAGAAAGAGAAAAAAAGGTCGAGAAAGATGCATATATGGGATATGAAGAGAGGATTCCTCTTCTTTTTTTTTTGGGAGCGCGTGAATCGCGCGACGCGTGTGGTCCAGCCGCGTAGGTGTTAATTAAGAGAGTCGCTACCGTGTTGCTTATAACCGGCCCTTCAATTAGTATAGGCGCGTATCGCACCCACACGAGTGCCGTCAGTCACCGTGTGAGGTACCGTCCGTAAACGACTATCTCGAAAAACACGGCCATATAAATGCGATTCCGGTCTTCGTATTCATGAGTTAACGCGATATTTATGCCAACTTTCGTTTCTATATCGGTGACGATTCCGTCGTGTAGTATTCGCATGGAAAACTGCTAGATCTCATTCGGTAGCTATTTTTATAGAACCGCGCCTTTACATATTCTCTTCCGACATTACCATATTTATATTCGTACGTGAATGTGGCGTCGATGATTCCAACATCGACGTTCTTCCTTCCGGAAATGCAAACAATTACGAAAGCGTAGGAAGTAGCCAGTGTTTTCGAACGGGATTCGATCGGGTTATTGCTAAATTTTACAGCCGGTATTATCGAAAACTCGCATTAGAGAAACTCAAACATCGAAATGTAGAAAGATCCCTGCTATGGAAAAATCGCGAAAGTTAATCGAACGCAAATGGCTCGACTCTCCGCGCGCTTATACTCTCCTCCTTTTTCCTTCGATTCTCGTTTTTTCTCCCTCCTCTCCGGATCGTTTCGTTCCAGTTTCCGGAGCGAGCACCTGTCGCGTGTGTGCGCTGGGGGCGTGGATTTTCGTGCGAAAGAGAAACACGGAACGAGAGCGGAGAGAAAACCGAGTGATGATAGGAAAAAAGGAGGAGAATCGTATAGAGAGCGGGACGGGGGAGGAGGTGCAGGCGAGTTGAAAGGTAATAGGGGAGGTCGACGGAACGAACGGAGAACACGCGGTTCTATTTGCAAAAACAAAGTTTGCGCGGGACAAACAGCACGGCGGCGCGCGGACACTAGTCGGCCTAGTGCTTCCCTCCCCCGACTTCTTTTCACTCTCATCCCCCTCGCTCACCTCGTTCTCTTTCCCGCTCGAAAAGCGCAACAAAGAATCGATTGCGCTTCGTTCCGCTCTACGCGCAACGCCTGGCCATCGAACCCCCAACGAGTTTTCTATTTTTTTGAGAAAATGCAAATGCACCGATTTCGCGAAATTTTCCCCCCTCCCCTTTTATTGTAATCGCGAAATGTACTTAACGTCGAGAGTATATCAAAATGGCAAACACGTCGCGAGGGTGAATGAATGGAAGGAAAAATATTAGCGGACGGAGGATAACGCGAGTCAATAAAAACAGGTAGGACGTTAAACGAATCTCTCGAAGAGTCGAGCTTGGGGTACATCCGATTCCCGTTGCTGCGTGCGCTCGTGCGTGTGTGTCGTAAATACATAAAACAAACGTTTGCGCCGGGTCAATCGATTAAACATATAGTATGCGATCGTCGTACGCGGAAGTCAACAGGGTGAAATCAAGAGGAGCGATGAGGACTGTTATAGATGACGTTATAGACCAAGAGAGAGAGAGAGAGGGAGAGAGAGAGAGAGAGAGAGAGTGTGTCTACCCAACGATAATTAATTTCACGGGATCGTCGAGACGAGAGAATTCCTTACTTTACTCGAGGGTGCAGTTTAAAATTTTTAATACCAACGTAGGGGGTGGAGGGTAGGAGCGAGTAGAGGAAGGGGATGATAAAATGGGATGAAAAAGCGACGAGAGATATTTTTGAACGTACGAAGTACGAATGGGACGAAGAGAAGGAGGAGGAGGAGAGAGAGATGGCCGACGGTGGTGTGGCCGTATGCCGCGACAAATATTTGCCTGTCAACATAGCGAGGCTCGCGCGCACACCGTACCACCCCCTTCACGCCCCCTTCACGCTCTCTCTTATATACGGCCGCAAAACGACGCGCGTTATACCCTTCCGAAACTTCATCATCCTCCTTTAGGAATCGCGGGAGTCGTAAAACGAGGAAACAAGACGTCGCGACCGATCGTACCGCAATATACAAACGACGAGAAGGAAACTCTCCCGAAAACCCTATTCGAGGAGAATTTGTTTGCGCAACCTTTCGCCGCGAAATTTGTTAGGATATCACGAAATCGTTCTTGTCGGAAAGTTTTTAATCAGTTTCAATTTCTGAGAATACAAAGAAATTTTTGGAGGCCTTTTTAGACATCCATTATTTCCGTTCTTCGGTGATGCAATTACTTACAGACGCGAGAAATATCAGCGACGTGTTTTACGAGCGCAGAACCGACGAAAAGTATAGTTTCTTAACGTCGAATGTCTTGATCGCGCAAAGAAAAATTCTCTCCTCTCTTACTCTCTCGTGCGCGTCGAGAGTCTTTCGGTGGTTTGGAAAACAGGTAGGTGGTGGGGAAATTGAGGATCGCGGGAAGACTTCGACCACTTATCGTACCCTCCCTCTCCCGTTTCATTCACTCGCTTTCTCTCTCACTGTGTGCTTTTAATTTACCGGGCGGCAGGCAAATGTTTGCGCCACTCCCCCAACGATTTCTCTCTCTCGCTCTCTATTTCTCTTGCTCGCTCGCGTTTCATCCTCCTCCCCTAAACTCGACAACGCGTACCTCCTTTTATCGTCGATTCCGAGGCTCCTCTCATCGCGACCGAGCCGAATGTATTGACCGACTCTGACCGGGCACACCACGATCGTATATATATATATATGTATATCTCTGTCCATAGACGGGTAATCTACGTAATACGTCGTGCGCGGTCGCTTATCCGCTCTCGATTCGAATGAAAACTAAAAATAAAGGAGCGCGATAAAAATCGACTTGCCGATCGCTGATTAAATCCATCCGTCGATTTTCACCCCAGTGAGGATTTCTTTCGAGCGCGCTTTGTTTTCTTTTTCAATTAAACGAATTGGCATCGCGAGAGGCTGCAGTACTTCCGCAAACGGAAGTACAACGGATCGATTTCCCGTCTCGGTGTATATACCCTGGCGTGTGTGCGAACGGCACTCGTCGCGATCGTCGATTCTTTTTCTCTCTCGTTCCTCCTTCTTCGTCATTGCGGATCCTCGTGGTCTCTTTATCTCGCTCTTTTGTACCGGCTCACGGTCTCGCTGCCGTGCGGCTTTTAATAAATGGGATAAAAACAAGATCAAATATTTAACCGTGGAAATATTTGACCGAGTGCCTATTATTATACTCGGGGAGTATGGCAGTCTCACGTATTGTGTATGTATAAGTAGGCTGGAGGATATACCCTCTCCTCTCTTTCTCTCGGCTACGGAAGTGGTCGAGAGCGAGAGAGAGAGAGAATTCTCGTTTATGCCGGGCAAATACGCCTAATTGTTCCTCGGTTGCGCGGTTATCCCAGCGCATGTGTCGATCTCGGAAGACATATCAAAACTCCTCGCGCGTTTCGACAAAGTATATTTCGCGAGATCAATGGGCACCTTTCGGTGATCAACGTTTCACCCCTCTTTGCTTTTCTCTGCTACATTTTCTCTAAATCATTACTACACTTACTAGTAATTACCATACCAAACACAGATTAAAAAATTTATGCTAATTTGATTGCATATAGCATCAAGATCAACTCAGCAGAATCCTACGATGTTTGAAATATTTTTTTCTCATAGCGATACTGATAATTAGAATTTTATAGTATAATTACTTGTGATAAACGTGAATGTATAATTTTGAGTCTGTAGTAATTATCTTTTCCGTTCGTCTTGAGAAACAGGCTTTCCCATCGACTCTATATTCTACCGACGGGGAGCAATTACGCCCCATCAGCTTGATATACGATGACACTTTTACAGAGCCGTGTGGGCGCTTGACCCTGTCCGCGCTTATCAATTTTTAGTTCGACTCGATTTTTTTCCTGTACCCAATAGGAAGCGCCACGCGACCGGAAACGGGAAGACGGGCGAGCCGCGAGCCGCCACGTGCCGGGCCACTGTAATTAACGATTCGCGGTGGTTAAAAAACGACAGTAATTTTCGCTTCCGAATGCGATGACTCTGGAGTTTCGGCGGCAAACAGCAAAATTGTCGTCGCGTGTGACACGAGTGCAAAGAGACTCTCGCTTATCGCGATAGGAGGCGAGGGCAATTCATTGATTTCCAGCAGAGAATCGTGAATTCGCGTAACCCGTTTCCGAGTCTGAATTAATCTCGCTCTTCCGAATTCCCGTTCCCGGAGGGGTCTCCCCCTCTCTCTCTCCCTCTCACGTAATCTTTTATTGCACGTCGGCCATTAGCTGCTCGCGCGGGGATTCGTGCTTTATCTCGCGGTCGCTCGACCCCGTGAAACCTTTATTGGGATATAATTTCGGGTAACCCGCGGCACGCAGACACACCGCGCACCCGGTTATCGTCCACGCGTGTGCTTCGTGTGTTTCGAGGCCTCGAAAACTCGGGCTCGGCGCGTCCCTGTTGTCGCGCAAACATCGTATAAGCGGCTCCTATGCGCGCTCGACGGCCACCGATAAACCCGCCGACTGCGGCTGATTTACGCTTTAGCCCGGCCTCGACGAATTGGACCACTTTCGGCTTGCCGATTCGTTTGATATAACCGACCGTCAAGGTTGCGACAAGGATCACAAACATACACGCGCGATTATCAATTTTGTAAATAACAATTTCAGCGACTTCTCTTCGAATTTTCGTTCTTATTCATTTTCCGTCGCAACGGTGGATAAATTCATCCATCGCACTATACCAATGTTCTATCGAAGATGAAACTCAATTGGTTTAAATTCAACAAATTTATAAAGGTGTATGTACCTACTCTCCATGTAGATTTTTTACAGTTTCCAATATGCATGTCACGGCACGAAGTTGACTTTTTTCGGAGGTCAGGATTTTTCACCTTTCACCTTCAAATCGAAGCGGAGTGTGTTACCATTTAAAGTTTTTCGCGTAAAATTGTTCCAAATAAATTTTTTTTATTCCTTTTCTTTGTTGTATGCGAAAAAGGTAGGAGTTGAAATTACGATTGCTGTCTACGCCCACCTTATTTCTTCTCAAAAACGATAGTTTTTCAAATTTACACTCTTTATAGTGAAAAAATTTTCAATCCGAATTTTTCACTCGTAAAACACATAGGAGGTAATGAATTTTCGAATATTTCTTAATTACATTCTAATATAAAAAGAACTTCACCGGTGGAACAAAATTACTATTTCCGGCGCTCTTGACGTGAAAGAAAAGTAATCAGCCGGCACAATGACAGTCCCTGTTACGTGAGCAACGCGAGAATTCGCGCGATTTAATGTAAAAGGTGGGCTCGGAAATCCTCATCGGAGATCTCGAAGGGACGAGGGCGAGACGCGAGGAGACAAAAAGGGCCGGGCGTATCTACCCTTTGAGGGACCGGTTGCTAGATGAATTCGCGTTGGAGGATAAGGGGGCCTCGGGGAAGCGGGTATAAACACAGCTCTAGATGATAAAAGTTTATTAATTAGCCGGAATTAAGCGTCGTCGTTCTCGTTTCTGGAAGTCGAGCTCGAGTTTTAAGAGGGTACCTCCTTTCTCGCTGGCTCGCGTTAATCGACCCTTCCAATTATTTCCTTCGCGTCGATCGGATTTCCAACTCGAAAATTATTCAGTACAAAAAGCTAATCGAGACGACTCGTGTAATTTACGTAAAAATCGACTTCGAACTCGATTTTAATTATATCAGGAAGTTTTTGTGTTTTATGGTAGGCATTGTTGCATTAAAGTTGAACATATATTGTGCACAGAAAAATGCATAAATCGATTTATGCGAAAATAAATCGGTCTTCATTAAGTTCAGTTTGAGTCTCAGACTTATACACTAACAAATACCTTGAGGATCATTATATAGTCTTCTAATTATTACAAAAGTTCAGAAAAAAATTTAAAAAAAATCGTATATGTAGTCCGAGTAATGTCGCGCGAGTCGTGGCCGGAAAAGGGTGCGAGCAATTTTTTCGAAAAACCTATCGGAAGTGGTCTATTCCATGAGCGATCGGCGACAAATAAAAAGGCCATTACACGCGCGTCGGGTTCGTTCCGACGAAATTCTCGTAGGTTGTTCGCCATTACCCGGTGACCCTCGACGAGGAGTGCCATTAAATGACCATTTGTCTCGTCGTTGTACCCTCGCGAGAGCCCGCTCGCCCCGTATTCATATTTAATTCGCTTGTCAGTGGCGCCCGTCGAGGGTTGGCTCACGCGCGTGGGAGTACACACACGAAAAAAAAAAACATAACACTAAAACTAGACAGTTAAAATCGAAGCGGTTACGCACCGTGGGATAACGAGGGAGGACTGGTCGGAAATTCGCGACCCATCATTCCGCGTAATTCGCTCGCGAGGCGTCGATACGTCACACTTTCGGCGCGAGCGGCTGTCCAGGTGTGCGCGTTCCGACTACTTTCCGCTCATTCCGTCGATCCCTTCGATTTAAATTCCCCGTGCGGAATTCTTCGCGATCTCGAAAATTACGGTAAACAAATTTCCATTGAGAATGATAAAAGAAGGAAAAATCGTAATTGAATTTCGCTATATTCTACCTGGACACGCTCCAACGGACGACCCCTACCATCACCGCGTGTAGGTCTCGGTGTGTAAGATAGAGGATCCTGGAGCTCTCCTGTACACACACAGACGCACGCACATACACACATATATATATGTATAAGAGTTTTCAACCCTTTCGAGCGACGGGAGTAGCGGCCGCCTGGTATAATATTCAATTACATAGCTGCAAGTAAAGTCAAACAAGCCCAGCGGAGTCCTGCGAATTTCGCTCTCCCGCGCTCTCTTCGCTTTTCCCTCTCTTCTTCCTCTTCTTCTTCTTCTTCTTCGCGCTCGTCTTTCCGCCCCCTCGGTTTATATACACACGCGTTTGTACGTGTGTAGGTATACATAGGGCACGGTACATACCTGCCGGGGGTTGGTCGGAGTGTTGGTGGGGGGACGCGAGATGGCGGAATGGTATACACCCCGGCTAACGTGTATATATTATACATACATATACATATACAGAGCGTGCGTATACTATGTACGTATGTATATCTACAGACACACGTATATACACCGGCGTTACCTCCAACGTTACGCGCGCCCCGTAGTTTGCAGAGAAGCTCGCCCGGGCCATAGTAACGAAGAGAGTGCAAACGCGCACTCTGTAAAAAGAGTAAGAAAAAAAGGAAAATTGCGAGCAGAGAGAGGGAGAGGAAAATAAAGTCGGAAAAAGCCCCCCAAGACTCTCCAACGAGGAGGAGAATGCGCGTGGTACATTATATACTTATACGTACTTTATGTATATTGCTCGATCCTCGTCGTGCATTTCGCAAATTAAGGGATTAGCTTACCGTGACGAGTCGAGAGTTTGGATCGTATTTGATTATTGTTTCCGAAGAAATTGTTAAGTCGAAACCTTTGGAAATCATTTTACTGTAGAAACATGTATTATTCATTTAAGAAGATATAAACTCTCAAAAAAAACACTTGAACCGAAATAAACAAATTTTTTTTCTCTAAAAAACATAACGTAGGCTACAATTTTATCACGTTTTACAGTAATAATGAATTCTACTCTAGACTCGTCTTGAGTTAGCACACCTCTTCCTCTCGCTTGCGCGAAAAGGACGCTTTGCATCTTTGAGGAGCTGAATCGAACGAGACAATTACCAGTCGGGATTAAGATTTCGAAGAAAAAAAAATCTCCCGTCTCCGGGCCGAGAGAGCGTATAATGGCGAGACAGAGACGGAAGAGCCGGATGGGTAGACGGGAGAAAGGGACGGAGGGTGAAATATAAGAGGGGATGAAACCGAACGAGCCGCAGGACGGTTGGTATACGCGGTGGTAGCGCTGGTCGATGGTGCAGCCCGTAACGCCCAGACTACTGCGCAACCAATGCGCGAGTCCACCATGTTTAATGCTGCGAAATTCACCCCTCGCGACTCACCCCTCCTCTCCCTCCTTTCATCCCTCGCATGCTGGTACCAGCCAGCCCTCGCCTAACCTTCGTCTGCTTCGACCCCCCTTCTATATACTACGTCTATATAGAATATATATACATATATACGCGAGTCTCTGTGTGTACGTGTATCTCTTCCTCTCATACCATTCCGGGCCACATAACGGACAACAAATTCCCGCGTGCGCGAGCCTCTCCCGTTGACCGCATCGATATCCGTTATCTCTCTCCCTCTTTCTCCCTCGCTTTATATAGTTCCCTCTCGAAACGAGATCGCTTTGTTTTTTAACGCGTTTTTCACGAGCCCGCCAAATTGCGCAGCCAATCATTAGCGAGATGAAAGGGTACCCTCTGTTTATACATATATACATGGCAATGGTGAATCGCGACGCACACGCGAAACGGAGATTAATTGGCAACTCGACGATTTCGCGCCGAATTAACGGCGCAATTATTCGACGTTATAATCGATCGAGTGGGGGGAAGGGAGAGAGTGAGAGAGAGAGAGAGAGGTCGCTCACGGTAATTGCGAATTGTCCCTTTTGTCTCGCGATCTCGAGCGGAAAAATTATCCGGATTCGCGCGATTATATCGCACGAGCGATGCTCGTTTGACAATCGCTCCCGACAAACAATCCTTTTTTCCCTGACTTTGAGATACGCAAACGCGAGCGTGCCACTCTCGTTTCTCTTGTTTTTTTTCCGCGAGGAAGAGCGAAACGTCATCGAGTTATGTGAATAATGGTCGGTGATGTATTTAGGGTTGCTTGTCTGTGGG
>NCVS01001148.1:0-32950 GCA_003055095.1 Goniozus legneri | reverse complement strand
CCCCCCCCCCCTCCAATAGATGGACAGATTTTGATTAGAGAATAACCTGAATTGGTAAGTACTGCAAGTTTTTAAAATACATATATAAATGCAAACACTTGAAACAAAAAAATAAAATTGATCGTAATTGAAGATTGAATTAAAATCAGTTCATCTACTGGTTAAGTAATATTTGTCATTTTTTGAATAGTTTACTTTAGTGTTTAATAATAGAGAGTTATATTTACTTACTATTATAAAAGAATGAGACGAATGAGCACGCGATGGTAGCAGTCTGAAAAAATGAAAATAAATTTGTAATTATCATCATGTAATAAAATGAATATTCAATCGATTTTATCAGATTTTTTGTGTAGCTCGTTATAATTGAACACACCGAGGTTACACTGTGTGGTATATCAGGAAATCGCTGAATCTTCCCAACCCGAAACGACGGTCAATTTTTCTCATGTTCGAGTGAGGAAAAGAAAGAGCTTACAAGAAAGATTATTGGAACGAAAATACGTATACAGAAGCAAATCTCGTTAGGGACGACCCAAACGTCCGGTGGAGGAGCCCGACCTACAATATATAAGCGGAAGCTAGTACTAGAGACGGTCAGGCGATCAAGGACAAAAGTCAAAAACGTCCCGGGTCCAGTTCCCTAGGGTCATTGTCATTTCAGCCAGAATATTCCACCCATTTCGATCACCGTGAAATTCGTGTTGTGCCTTTTAGTGAATTTCTTTTCCTTCCCGTCAATGGGCACATCGCTTCTTCTTCCTCCATTCACCTTTCTCGGCTCGATAAATGTGAAGTTCGTCGGGGGTGTGCCATCTCTTCTTCGCTAGTTACGCGCAAAGTGTATTTTGATGAGGGGGCAGGGTGGTGAATTTTCGAATCAACCGTAGGCGTGGTACTCTTTATCTCTTCGACCTTTCTAGATCGAGAGAATCGGGTGATCGATTGTGAGAAAAAAATTTCGCCCGAACCTGTCGCGCGTTTATAGTGGGAAGATATTTTTCTTCGAGTGAGAGAATTTTGATTTCCGAGTTTGTATCGAAAAAAATAAAAGTTCTTTCCACGAACTTATCGGATTGTCATTGTTGTGACCTCGGCATATCGTAAATGATATATCGCACAGCTGTAACAGCTAGCGATATTCGACGTATTCGGTGAAATCGACCGAATACATATGGGAAACGCAACCACTAATGAGGGTAACGAATTCAATTGAATCCATCGCTTATCAATCGGATCGATCCCCTCGATACAGTTTGCGTTATACCTTAAGTACCAGAAACTTTGATTGCTTGTTCCCCGACGATAATATTCTCCACGAGTACTTTCCTAAATAACGATAAGAAAATAGTCGATATAAAGTTGGACAAGTACAACATACCATCGATAAATATGTATATATTCTCCCTATAATAATCGATCGATCAAAGTTTGACGAGGTACGAAGTATCGCGAGGGGTGAGAATCATATATCGTATAGAGTCTTCGAGTCAATTTGTCGAGGCTGTCTACGTCCGGGTAGACGTTGAATACAGGTATTACGCCCTGCAACGCCCCCAGGAAGCAACGGTATTCAAAGCACAACGCCCCTCGGCGTAGCCCCGTAACACACAAGCGCGAGTCTCGTACAGAAATTTGCGCCCGCATGACGTACATCAACGAACGTTGAACTTGTTACGCCGGTGTAGGCGTGGAAGCCGAAAAGGGACGATTGATGTATATAGATATATATGCGTGCGAACCCCGCCGAAAGCTCGAGTACGACGGGTAATAACGACACGGCTATAAACGCACCCTCTCTCGATTTCGCCCTACCTTCCTGCCTTCGATATTATCCGAATTTCCCCACCCCGCTAATTACGTTCAAATAGCGCGCGTAATTAAGGCTCTCTCGCGCGGCATCGCGCTGTCTCTTAAGCTGCTTCAATTAGCGTCGGAGCCGACTTTCGTCTTGCACGGGTTGCCGCCAGTCGACTACGAATACCTTCGGATAGAGCTAGACTATGCTCTGTGTTCCGCTCTCTACCATCCGACCAAATAACCTGTGAATTATTTGTCGCGATTTACCGTAAAACGAGCGAAAAGTATTCGAAAATAACACCGACACCGCTTATCGATATGTTATAAGCCGGTAATTTAACTCGATAATTTCTTTTATCTACCAAAGATTAAAAAATAATTCAAACTCATTAATCGGTTCGTATATTTTATTGCTTTTATCGCTTATTTTTATTTCTCCTCGGTAGTATATACTTAAACACAAGTGAACTGTGTTAATGTATCTTTACTTAGGATTAGAGCAATCCCACTGATTCACTTTTCGAGAGTGTCGTGTTTTCCTTACACATATTGACAAATTCAACATTTTTATTCCGAAAACTTCAATACCCCCCGATGTATAGTTTCTAAAGCCCGATTCGATCGAGAACACTCGGAATTTCGTAGCTGAAAGACTACGAAAATATTGTACTTGGAAGCCGAAAATCGACACTCGATTTACCGGATTACAAGCGAGGGAGAGGGAGAGGGAGAGGGAGAGAGAGAGAGAGAGGCCAGGAGAGGTTCGATTGTTCATTTCGCGAGACTCCTGTCGGAATGTCTTTGTGCCGATTGACGCGTGCGTCTCGCGTAGGAGCATTCGCGTGTCTGCACACACGCGCGCGCGAGCGAGAGAGCTAAAACAACATTTTAAACGGGCAAACATGCATAGAAAATGGTAACAAAAGGCGTGACCGTGCAGCGGAACACATGTCCAAACATTAGACACAATATCCGACCGGTCAGAATCGTCGTTCAACTCGACCTCCCCTCCAACCCTCTTTACGTTCCCGGTGCAACACGCGCAACGTTAAAATGTTTGCGATGCGTTACACAACGCGGGGAGGGGGTTCCCATTCAGGAATCCGTTGAATCGATCCTCGCTCTCTCTCTCTCTCGTTCCTAGGTCGAAGCGTTCGTCTAAATGCCGTGCAATGACCAAGAAATAGCCGAGGCCCGGAGAATGGGCCACTGGCTCGGTGCGTGCGTCATTCATCGGCGCGATCGGCGAGCGGCCGCGAGACCGCGGGGTTCCCCGTGTGTGTACACGCGACAACCCAGTCGGGGGCTCACCCTCATTCTTCGGCACTCTCTGTCGACAAAGTGTTGGCGAGATTTCGGGACAGTTTTCACGATTCCTTTGTACGAACGAATGGAGATAAAATATGTTTTCCTTCTGGTCTCGCCGGTTCGCCGAGCGCGATTCGAGAGCACCGAGCGATGTATAAAATCCAGACGGAATTCTTCGCGCGCACCGGAGAGCTCCAGTGCCGAGAATATTTTAACAGAAGAGATGAGAAAAAAAAGAGGTGTTCGTCTCGCTCGTTTCATTCTCTTCCGGCACTTGTCGCCCGGCGTGTATATCTATATATGGTATAAAACGTACAATTCCGAAAACGTTTGCGAAAGAGAAAGGGAGAGAGAGAGAGAGAGAGAACGAGAGGGCGTCGGGAAGTCGTTAGGCGTTTTCCGACGCGAGATAAAATTCTGGGAAGCACGGGGCGCTGAAACGACTCTCCGCTAGCTGGCTCGCTTGCGCGCTCGGGGCCCTGGGTATTGTTTTAACGTGTTTGAGTCAAATATTGACGCAAGTTGGGTACCTCGCCGCGTCTCTTTCTCGCTCGGTTCATATCCAGCGGAGGGGTGTAGCGCGGGGGGAAGGAACGACCCACATAACGTCCGCGAAGACGTTTTAGGGGGCCCCGGCGTGTTCACCAAAACGCCCGGGTTACGTATATATATAGCCGGCTTCGCGGTAAAGGAAGAAGGGACAGGGAAAGGAAAATAGTCTAGCTCACCTTCTTCAATCCTTTATCGGGCTGCTCCTTATCTCGCCGTCGGTGCTCGCTCCGTTTGTTTTCCTCTCTTACTCCTTCTTATTTTTTCTTTTCGCTCCATTTCCGTCGCTTTCTCTCTCTCTCTCTCTCTCTCTCTCTCTCTCTCTCTCTCTCCCTTTCCTCGTCCTCAAACGACCTCTTTTCAAACATCTCTCTCATTGCGGAAATATTGACGATGCTTCACGATTTTACAGCTACACGGCGCTCTTCATAATTCATACGACTCGTTTGCAATTTCGCGCTAAAAAAAGAGAGGGAGAAAAAAATCTCTTGATCGCGGATACTCAATATCGCGACAATAGCCGGTAGGTTAGCTCTACTTTTCCTCTTCGGTTGTACAGGGAATCGAGAATGACAGGAGAGAAAGATAGAGGAAACTACGCGCGCATAAACCGCTTTGCCTCTCATAAAATCTCATAACCTCGGGCTAGTGGGGCGAGGGGGGGGGGGAGAAAATGGAAGACGAGCGCGCGAGGCAGGGGGAAGGGGGTTATACCTTTCTACGAGCGGTGAAATTTCAATGGCAGACAAGGAGAGCGAGGAGGGACAGTGTACGGGCTTGTTTGTATTACGGATCACAGCGCGCGTTCGCCGGCTTCGAGTCCTTCGGGATATCCTGCGAGCGCTCCGCACTCATCCTTCCCTCTCTCGCACGAGCGCCGTGTATTTATTCCTCGCTGTGCGTGTAAGGCCTGTCGAGTGAAATCACGCCGTGGAATTATTGCTTTCGGCTTTACCGCGATTGAGATTCGCCCGCGGGAGAGAACATTAGCGCAATTTATGCACCGCATAATCAATTTTTACATTTTCTCTCTAAGCTTTTGCGGTTATAAATATGAAGTTTATTGTAATAAGCGATGAGTTAGATGTAACGAAGATTTTCTTCCATGCGTCAAAACTTGTTAAAAGATTGAATTTTGTAAGCGATTGAATACATTTTCCTCATTTTTCAGAGCCTTTGAGACTATAAATGTGAAATTCGGTGTAGAGAGCGGCAAGTTCGCTATAAGGAGAATTTTCTTCGAGTTTAGTAGCGGCAAGACGCGTTCGTTAGAGGATCGAATTACGCGAAGGATATCGCATACGTGTGTACGATAGGAGAGCGCGTTGTTCGCTCGGAGCCCCGATCAAAGAGCTCCGGGCCGTGTGCGATAGACACGACTACACACACGGCAGTGTAGCGCGAGTGCGAGCGCGATATGCATTGTGTAGCGCGCTTACACTCATACGTACGCACACTGCTCTCTAAGTAGGTCTTGCGTGTATGTGTGTGCGTGCTCGAGCGCGTTGACTTCGCAAACATGTCTGTAGCGTTGTCAGGTGGGCAGGAAATTACGTCCGCCTTTAGCCGCTCTCTATATTACACCACCCACTCGCTCCCTCGCTCCCTCGTTCCCTCGTTCCCTCTCCCTCCCTTGTTCGCTGTACCATCCCTCGCGCAACGCAACCTCGTAAACGAGATTACATGCAGTAAAACGTTTATTAAGAAATCAAATTAAATTTCACGTCGATATACGAGTATACGGGAGGTTTCATTTCTCGTACGAAATTTAATTTATAACAGGAAGAGGAAGACGAGTAGCTCGTTGGAGAATTATCGAGAGCCCTCTGCGAGATTCGACGAAATTCGGAGGTGATATCGTAACGAGAAAATCGACGACGAGATTGTACTCTCTATTCGAGGATACAGAGCGTCGAATGAGCGTATATAGCGCGTCAGATATACCGGTGTGTACACAACGAGCACGTGTATACAATGCGGCGCGCTGTACGTACCTAAGGCCAACAATAATGCCGACTATAGCTGCAAATGGAATGGATACCCGTACCCGCCGGCGTGCTCAATCTACAAAATGGCGCTCGCTCGTCCTCTCTATATGTATATGCGCTCTGCATACGTGTATATCGCGTCGAGCTCTTCCCTTCGATTGCTTAATCGATATGTTCGCTCGTCAGACAAATTTCTAGTTACAATTCTATCGAAAAGTCACCTAGTCGCTTCTATTTGCATCGTTCTTCGAGTGCCAATCTAGTTTCATCGCACTCTTCGGTTAGAAAACATTGGAGCTTCCCAAATACCAATATTACATACCTCTCGCGAAAAATCCTTCCTGTTTTCGCGAGTTTCTTATCGTACAGGTTATCCTCGAATGATCGCAAACCCTCTGTGTAGCCGAATAGCACGTAAAATTTCGATCGAAAAAGTTCGTTCCCAGTTTTATGTACCATGTACGGTTTTGGAATTATCGGTGAATGTTTCGGATTTGGAAAATCGCGAGGGTGTAATAATCACAGGAGATTTTGTTATCTTTGCAGAACGAATTAAACATGTAGTTCTCTTGTTATTCGTCGCGGAGAGTCCTTTGTGCATTTGCAGTCGTGCCCTCGCACGCGCCCGAAAACGCAACACATGCGAGCGAATCGAACGTGTCGAGCCTCGACGTATATAGCGCGCTCGCGCGTGCGGGGGTTGTTATCCAAATACTGAGTCACTGCGACAACAAGGACGGGATCATCACCATCTTCGGGAGGGATGGATGGTCGCGGTACGACGACGTTGCCGAATCGCTAGTGGCTGATTGCTGATTCCCGCGACGGTTTATCGAGTCTCGGGTATCATCTCGGATGGAAAATTCACGATCGAGAAAAGATTATAGGAAAATACGTTCCGTTATTGATCGTAGTAGTATTTGGTTTCACAGACTAGTAGAAAACAATTTAATAGCAGTGGATGGTTGTCTGATGAATTTTTGGGTAAAATCGCATTAATTAGAGTTATTGATGAAAATTGTTGGAATACGAACTCTATCTCTATTTACAAAATTTTGAATTTGAAAGTTTTCGATACACGTTCCGATAAAATCTCAAAAGAGAAAGTTTAAATTGAGCCAGAAGGTAGTTTCGAATTTGCGTCGGTATTCGCGTTCAATTTTCGACGATCTAGAAGGATTTTCGGCGTGACGAGGGATGATCCCTGAGACCGGTCGAAGGGCGCGTGACGGTATTAAATTAAATCGGCGGGATCCTCGAAGCGAGAAGGGAGGAGTGCGGTGGCGAAAGAATCGCAGGGGGCGAGAATTATGAATGTCGGCTTACAATAATATCGTCGCTAATGCCCATGCAAAGCGGGTGTGAGGGCCACGGTTATTTTAGTGCCTTCCCGTTCTCGAGTCTCGTCGCACCCTGTTATGCCACTCCTCTGTATATAAAAGACGAGTCGCGCGAAACGCGGAGAGTATCGAACGTTTGCAACGAGAAGAATTATCGAAATTTCGTTACTCTTGCGAAAACAAAGAAATTTACGAGGAATTTCGAGGGTGTATATTTTTCAGGCACACTTTTACTTCTTTTTTCTCGTAGGGGATGCGCGATGTAAATGCAGGCAATATCGCAATGTTGGCACCAATGGTCCACGGTCGAGTGACCGGTGCTGATTGATGTTGCGATGTTTGACCAGAGGGTTGTTTCCGCGTTGCACACCCTCCACTCTCTCTCTCTCTCTCTCTCTCTCTCTCTCTCTCTCTCTCTCTCTCTTGCTCCCTCCCGCCCTCCCCCATTCTCCCCGGCGAACCCAATAAGCACCTCTCTCGCTCACCCACGCACACGCGCCTGCATCCTGAAGGAGGCGGAGGAGTTCTCATTGTTTACACGAGCCGCGTAGCCCGTCTGTCGCGGGCGAGAGAGACCCCTAGAGCTAGCGTCCTATACCTCGCACGTCGTCCCGAGGGAGAATCTACCTTCTAAAGCAACCCTCTTTCCCGACCGCCCCAATATGCGCTAACTCGTTCTTCTTTCTCTTTAACAACACAGTGTGAACCAGTCAGGAAGTAAAAACTTTACGTTCGTTTCGTTTCAAGAGACGAGTCTTTGCTGTTTCAGAGACCGAGGGCAAAAATTGCCGGAATAAATTGTTGTAATGTGTATTTATAGAATGTATGATTTGGGGGTGATTGTGACTGATTATTGCGCCAATCTTACAGTTTTTACTTATAGTTTATCGACTAATCGTGTTCGATCGAGAACCCTAATACTTATACGCTGTATACCATTTGCTGATACTAACAGATGAATTTGACAAACTACCTTCATTGATCGCTATCCAACACAATGCTTTTTACGAATTTGAGACTCTCGTTATTGCGTTATTTTTGTTTCTATCTTTGCTTTTATTTTCATGAACAGACCTGTCACATTATCTCGTCGTTCGTCAATTCAGCGAGTGCAGTTGCGAATGAGCGCGGTGCGGTGAGGTACGAGTGTGCGTGTGCATCGATTTACGTGCAATTGGCCGGAAGCGCCGCTGGAAAATATGAGTCAATTATTACATTTGTCTGTAAACAGGTTTGTTTATTCAATCGCTGCGTGGCTCGCGAATACGCTCCCATATGCCCGATCGAGTACACACACTCATACACTTACGGATATTTCTATATGCGTTCTTCAATTTCCGCGCAAAAGACATTTTTTCGTCCATTTACGCATCTTCTGGCAAATTTGAGCAAAATCCCAAATTCCAACTATTTTTGATTACCTCGAATGCGCTCGCTACAACTATTCGCGAATAGCGACGAAGAATCTTTAAACCCGTGCACATACAATCAGGTTACTAATTGAACTCGGGATAATTATAATCGGCGCGGATGTTGAAATTTCCTCTGACGAGGTCCGGCTCGTTAGTACGGGCGGTTGTCGAAATCGAATTAAAAGCGAATTAAATGTACGCGTATATCGACGTTTTGCGCGTTTGGTCGAAAAAAGCAAAAGGAGGACAAAAATCGTCCCGATATACGATCGCGCGCTCGCGCGAGCACATTAATTATACGAAACGGGAGCGCGTGAGCGCTGTACGAGAATATTTTAATCCGCTTAAAAAGCCATCCGGTTCGAAAGTGATTATCACGATGAAATTAAAACGTCAAACCGAAGCTCCCGCCCATGCGAGTTTCGCTCTCCCCATTTTAGCGCATACACGACTGTCCGCCGGGTTTTGTTTGGGTTACGCGATCGCGTCACGCTGTTTACCTGTAAATCTAACTAATCTAAATGGTAATGGGACGGAATTACGATACGAGCGTGGCCCACTCGTTGTCGTTAAACCTTCGGCCTCTCTCGCTCATCGGATCCGCTTTATCGTGACATTTTCGACGATTAAAAAAGAATTATCGCGATCGAGTGACTTTCGACGAAATCGTTTGCACTGCGGTGTACGAGCGGTAAAATCCCATTCGGCTGCTCTCGAACGATCCGTTCGCGGCGATTTTCGTCGTGAAATTCTCGCCGGCTTATAAAAATGCGGCACACATAACGAGACGGAGAGCCGACGGGGAGGAGGGAGAGAACGAGGTCGAGGCGTTTCGTCCTCGCGGACCCTTACCTTCGAGGAATTCCATTCGCGAGCGAATCCCAATATTTGCCGAATGAGAGAAAAAAAAATACCGCGAGTGCGGAGAGTTCTGTAAAACTTCCAGGTAAAAAATGGCGAAACAACCGTGCGAGTATCCGCAAACTGGGTTTTTTCTCTCTTATTCACGACGTGCGTCATGACTTGCGAAATTTCCAATTCGCTAATTTCCACTCTCGTGTAAGAATCGAGTTTCCACATTTTCATCCGAATACCGGAATGCTTCGTTACAGATTCTTCCGATAAGAGAGTCTTTAACCAATCTCGATGAGTACGTTAGAATAACTCCTACCGATCAAATATCACGATCGAATCGTACAAGTTTATAAGTTTATTTGTTCGCTTCCTTACTCGTTTCGATAGCGCGCGAACGTTCGTTACTTTCTGTGAACGTTATCATGGTTTTATCTGGAATAACCATTTTTCTGTGTGTTGAGAAATAAAATACGAAGGATTCTCTCGAAAAGGTACCACGACTGGGCAAACGAAAGAGAGAAAGAGAATATGTGTAGAGCTGCGCGGTTTTCGCACGGAATAGGCAAAATGCGCTCGGGCTAGTTTACGGGGGTGGAGCTGCGGGTCCAGCGATCGACCGCGTGAAATCGACCACCTCTCGTGTACAGCTCGCTCGCGACGCGCACCACCCACCGGCTCCCCTTCCCCCGCGCTTCCCGCATGCTCACCCGTTACCTCGGGGGTGAGCCACCCCTCTCGCCACTGCCTTCGCCGCCTCCATACGAGCTCGTATTATCGTACAGCCGCACAGGCTAGCCCCTACATCGTCAACATGTCCAAAGAGGATATATATATATATATATATATATATATATATATAATATATATATAAAATATATAATATATACGTACAGAATACTCCAAAAGATTTCATGGAAATTTCCAAAAATGAAACTGCTTTCTTCCGTTCGTAAATTACATTCTTGTTTATTCTTACTTTTGTAATCCTTTCTTAATGTTATTCAGTATCGAGAGAGAAAAAAATAGACTGAAATTTTTAGCGAGCCCGCGATCGTTCGGCAATTCGGTGTGAATTTTTGAAACAGCCTGTATTTACATAGACGTATGCATATACACGATACAGGCGCGCTTTCGCGCATGGATTTGCGCGCCGACGCACGAGCTCTCGTTTCACCGCGTACAAAGTGCCATCTACACGTTTCTGATGTATGCCAGACATACCTATATAAACATATAGTATGTATATCGTACATACTCGTGTACATACTTTTGCTCGGTTATATAGTCGGGCGCGCGCGTCGGCAAAGCACCAAGGGAGAGAGAGAGAGAGAGAGAGAGAGAGAGAAAATTCGAGTTGGTGTGAGACTCGTCCGTGTGTGACGTGATTAAACCGCCTCCAACGAGCCCCCCTCGGCCGGCAACTTCGCCCTACAAGCCTCACATATACCTATATATACACGCAGACAGGCTCTCGCGTACCACCCCCGACAACTGCCTCCGGCCAGCATGGCCGCCGCTAATTAGCGCCTAATTATTATTTATTGCATCGGACGCGCGCGACCGTTCTCTCTTCCTCTCTCTCTCTCTCTCTCTCTCTTGTTCTCTCGTCTACTCCGACCTTTACAATCCCTCAGTTACGATCTGCCTCTCCCATCCCCGACTCCACCTACCGACACACCGGCGAAAATCCCACTCGACAGCTATCGCGACACACCGCGTAATATAACGAGTCGGTGGTACACAAGTACCAGTACGCCCTTTTCACCTCCCAACCACGCTCTCCGACTCTCGCTGGGCAAAAAGCCAATCGACGTGCCACACACTAACGTCTACACACTCTGCACACACACGGGCCGTTGCGTAAAATCAATCTGGGTCGTTTCGTCGGGCTATCGTCGATTTTCCAGCGCGCGAAGAACGAGACTCGTGTGCAGTTCCGGAAAGGACGCGAGGCTTTTACCGAGAATACGATTTGTTTGAGTAACTAAACGCTCGCTTCGATAATGCTCGCATAATTTCCTGTTAGATAAGGAAGAACATATTTTTTAATAAAAAATGTATCGCTCGATATCGTTCGAACTCTCAGTCGCATCGAAATGGTTTGGCAAAATATTTTTTTGCAGTGTATCGAGTTGAAATTTCGCGCAGAGGTAATATTTGGCGATATAAAAAGAACCCCTATGAATTTTGACACTCCTGGAAATTCGCTCTTGAAAACTAGGTTACGTTCCCCAATTGCCATAGCGATACGTTGACATAGAATGAAATTATCGTATCGAGAGACAACAGTGGTCACTGCGTGTGTTCTCGTTTCCGAGCCACATTGTCCTTTTGGTCGTTGAATTGTAATCTTTTTTGTGCGTAGCGCGGAAAAAAGTACGGCAATCGAGGTGTAGCGGGGGCTGGGGGAGGGAGAGAGGGAGGGTAGCAGTTGAGTTGCGGCCGGATCGGTTGAGTTAAGTCGGGTCGGGTTGAGTCGAGCAGGGGTACCAACAGGGCGGTCGCAAATATTGGTATTTGGCAAAGACTATCCTTGATCCGTGTCTCTCTCCTCCCCCACTTTCGATCGTCTGCTCTCGCGCTCGCATTCTCCGACTTCTATCACCCGCGTCTCGCATCGGAATACTTCGACTCACACCATCCCCGGCGCGTGTTAGTTGCCAATAAACGCGAACCCCGACAGTTCCCCGTGTCACATTGAAACACACGTGTTGGGTATACCAGGCCTGAGATCTTTGTCACGGTAATTGTACGATCCGCTTACTCTTGGATTTGTACGAACGTTCATGATACTTTTCAATTTCGTTTCTCGAGTACAATATTGTTCTTGATTTACAGTAGTATAAAAATACGTATTTCTTACATATTTTGTTCGTTATTAATTGTAATTTTAAAAATCTTTAGTTTTGGAATTTCAAATTTTTTATGATATAACGCGGTAACATTTCTCATTTGCGAGTCGCGTTAAAGTTTGGAATATTTCGATCGACCAGCTCGTAGGTTCTTTGTAATAATAATACCAGCGGACTAGTTTCCCAGGTCGTATTAGATACGCCGGAGGTACAAACAGAGAAAGTTCTCTCCGAGATGGTCGTCTAGAAACAGTGTAAACCCAACGAGGTGAGTTTGCCCGGTGCACGAGGTAACTGCGCGTAATCTCACGGAACGATATCGCTCGCGAGATAACATACCTCTCCCCCGGTCCTAGACGATCCCGCACAAGAAAACACTTTGTTACGAAACTAACAGAGGCCCCATTTTCGTTCTACATATTCAGGGCCTTGCGACACGCTCTCTACCCTTTGAATACGTAATGAATAAATTTTCCTCGGGTTCGGTTGGGAAATCGCGCAAATATTGCGCGTTTTCCACCGGAAAATTTCGACGCGTATTTTCGTGCCGAGCGAAGCGAAAATTCGTTCGAGATCGATGGCTGGAGAACTGATATACGAGACGTGAACGCTCGGCCAATATATCAAGGCTTGACGCGCCAATAGAAACGAAATCGCTCTTCCGCTCGCACCTCCATAACAATAAAGCTCTTAATTGGTCTCGATACACGCGCGCCGCTCGGCTCTTTGTCGTGGCCCTCTTCAAGGTTGTACGGCTTTAGCCGACGCTCGGCCACCGCTGACACGCTCGACGATTGTTCGAGGGGAACTACGAGACCAATTATCGACCTTCGCGATCGTTTAATTCTTCCCGGTTTATCGCGATTGATCGCTCTTCAAAATCGTCATTTTTATAGCGAGTTATAAAACTACCCTCTACCATTGACGCTAAACTTTGAATACTATTATTATATTTCTTTAAATATTTTTTCCGAACAGCTTTTCCAATTTGATAATTCATTTCAATTCGAAAAAGGGTCGATCCACCCGAGGCGGTAGGTTCAGCGTTAACCGTCCTAAATTTTTAATTTCTCCCGTAGCAATTGCAATTAATTCCATCCATATTATTCTTAAACGCGTCGCGATTATTGGATACATATTCGACGGAGCAGCGTAATTTGCTCGTCCGCAGGCAGCGTATTTGATATTATTTATTGGCCGATGTTCGATAGTTAACGCGTTGTTAATTAATCGCGGTGTATTGCGTTTGCCGTTCGCATAGCCGTGCCGTTATATGGTCGATGCGCGGCCGTGCGTAAACTCGCTGAATCGCGATAAACCCGCGCTCGCTCGCGAACGAGCGTCTGTCACACCCCCCGTGTTCGTAAAAAATATGTACGCGTTCGGCGAAAATTTTTCGCGCATCGGCCACGTGGCCCCTTATCGTCGATAACTCTCGAGTCTCGCACCGGAAGTAGGGGAGTTCACCTCGGCCTCTCGACACGTGTCGATGGCCCAAGATGCTTGCGCGATGATGAGAGAATAAAAAAAAAGAAGGAATAATATACGCCACGAATCAAGAACACCTGCGACACCCGTCCCGATAAGCCTCTCGTCTCCTATCTTTTTTTTTTCTCGTCCTCGTCGTTTTTCCCATCTACTGGGTCGAGAACAATGTGGAATTCGAGAGCGAGAATATTTCGATGGTGGAAAAATTTTTATTCTCGCGTTTCTTTTTTTTCGAATAGTGACTGATTGGCGGACAATGAGGGAGTCTCGTGAGATGACGCGAGGACGAATTCAATTCGAAAATCGACGAAACGGGGCAGAGGCATTTCGAGCGAGTGGACAATGAACGAATGCACTTGTTCTCTCAAATATTCATGCATAGCGTCACGGGCGGTATGCGCCGGGCCCCGATGAGAGGGATACCTGTTCGACGCTCTCGTGTCGTAAGAATTTCTTTATTGTCTGTAGAATTTATTGGAAGAGTCCAACAATCGCGTGCTGTATAGAATTACGGGTTTTCTATCAGTTTTTTAACGTTTTCGAATCAACGATTGGGTCGAATGCCTAATAGATGAATGAATTTGTATTCAAACTCTGGTTATGAATAACTCCAGTTTCGGATGATTTCATTTCTTTTTATTATTCTAATGTAACCACGTATCTCATTGGTACAATCAGATAAATTAGCGATACGATTTGCTTATATTTAATACTTACCTAAATCATAAAATATGTAAAGTATATCGAATTAGAAATCACTAATTTGAAAAAAAATTTGTACTTGGAAATAACGAGTACGTAACTCATTAATATGACATTGGCTAATAAGGAAATGCGATTGGGGCGATCCTCGAATTTTTGTAATTGAATGAGCGAGCTTTGACGTGAGAGCCCCCCGGCAATTATACGGCTCTAATTGATCGGGACATATGGTGGTCATCCGTGATTTTACAAATCGGTCACGACACCCTCGCACGATTGCGTAAAACTCGTAGGGTCGATGGAAGCATGCATTTATCGTTTTCGTGCTCGGCTTGTGTAGCCGCATCGAGCAACAATGGGACCCACTGGCCACTCGTTGCTCGATGCTTACGATACCGCCATTGTTCCACACCCTCGCCAGCCATCACCCGCGCAATATTCGACTCTTTACGATGTAATTCCTACCTGGAATATTCATGGTGACTCGCCTTCCGACAAACTGCACCTCCCTTCTCGATCGATTTTCCGAAAACCGGTGATTATCGACCAACGAGCTCGAGATTTGACAATTTCCGGTACACCTAATGTTCAATTTGATTGCTAGTTTCTATTCGACGGAAGAGGAAAATCCGACAACAGCATGGGAAAATCGATGATCGTCGAGCAAGGAGATAACAGGTGCCCCGGATGTCCTGGATTTACACCGATTCGGTGGTAGTGTCGATTGGACGCGGCGATTTTCCACAATTTTCCACGATTTTCACCATCCTCGGGCTTTCGCAAAGGGTCAACCGTGGAAATCGGCGTGAAATGGGGCGGCTCGGTACAGGTAGCTCGATCGAACACCCAATTCTTGACCGAACCGATCGCCCGTGAAAAACGAGCTCTCGTAATTTTCTATAACGGATCATCCTCGGGAGGGATTAACGCGGACCGATATGGAATCGAAGACCGCCCCTCCTTCCGAACTAGTTTCACGTAACAGGATTTCGTGCCGCTCCTCGCGCAACGGAAGGCGAATTTCATGGGAAAGAAACTCGGTTTTTTCGAGGTTATTTTCAAAAGGAATATAGGGGATCGATAAATGTGTGTAATTAAATCGCTGTTACACTTATATGACGAGTAGTGGAATAGTACTCTTATATACTACAAGATTAAGAATGCTTTATAACCCTTGGTATCGGTTCCTCGGCGAGCTTTCGTTGTCTTGGCGACCACGGTGAGGGTGCTTCCGGCAATTTCGGCTTACGCGCTGGCTTCTTCGTACCGCGATTGTCTCCGTTGCTCGACGTTCTTCTCTTGTTGCCTTCGCTACGTTTATTCTTCGCAGAATTTGTTTTTCTTCCTCTCTTCTTCTCCGTTGATTTCTTGGATGATTTAACAGCCGAATTATCATTGTACCTATCGAATTCAATACGACAGATATTGCAATTAAAAAAAAAAGAACAAAGAAATTTAGATCCTTTGCAATTTTTGTTAATTTTTATTTTACACATAGTATTTGTTCCTTTTCATCGACAGGATCCCGAAATAAAGACCGCGCTGAAGGGCGACTGTGATTTGTCTCTGTATAGCCCTGCCGTCTTTCACGCCGTACTTTTCAACGATTCTTTCGAGGATTTCTGTTTGCGCGAGGCCTGTGCGATTTCCTTCCGTTTTCAGCAACTCGTAAACCAACGACGATGTCGATACCATTTTTACAATCTATTTTCTAACCTAACCTATCTGAAGTTGATTAGGTTCAATATCGATACTTGGACTAATTAAACGATCATTGAATGTTTTCGGATTTTCGAATGGAAGCATCGCATATAAATCGGTATCTCTAGACGAGTTTCTCGTCTTCATCGCTGGGATTCCGTTTCGAAGTACTTTGGAGAGCTCGGCCGGTTGGGCGTGTTTGCCGAAGAGGGTATAGCGGGAGAGGGAGAGTGAGAGAGAGAGAGAGAGAGAGAGAGAAAGAGAGAGGGAGACAGGAAGGGGATGATACGGAGAGTTCGAAAAGGAGGTTGGCAGGGGGTTCGCCGATGTTCTTGAAGCGAAGAGCGAGGAGGGGTTAGGGGGATGAAGGACGAGATTGAACCGGATGGCCGACCGATTCTGATTTCCGTCGGGAGTTGCTGTATGTATATATATATACATACATATAAACTACATTTATATATGTATATGTTGTTCCAATACAGGACCAGTCATGCGAAATTGCCTTTAATCATTCGATTGCCGCTCCGACACGCAAGTTACCTGCACGTTTATATACATAAATAGTTAAACATACTAACAGACTTCTGATGGCACTTTGCGTTTTCGAAAAGGACTCCCCTTATTTCGTGTGAGTTTGTTCCAAGTCACGTCGGTATCGAGGTTATCAACGATTATACGTACGTAACTATACATATAACGATCTTATACACTGAAAATGAGAATTATTGAATTAATTAATATTTAAATGGATACCTTAATACAAATATTTTTTTCGATCAAGTGAATTATTATCTAGAAGAAATAAATATTTGTAGAAATATAAACTGTGGTTTCTTTCGTTGGAACAAATATTCCGTTCGATCGTTAAAATAACTATTTGAGCGTACTCATACAAATATTTAATTAATTTATCAATTCTTTTCTTCGGTATACGAGAGTGCGACGAAGGGAAATACAGAAGGTTTAATAACATATTGCAATACCATATACGCGTATCATCGACTTCGTATTACTTTAAATAAATTTAATCAACGCCGTGTCCATTAAAATTATGTCCGAGTTTATAACATAATCTCCGAAAAAAGATTAAATGCCTGTTTTAACGTCAGTTGAAGGTAGTATTTTCTCTTCTTCGTTTGTGTATTTTGTGTTACCTTAATGAGGTAGCGACGGCTCGAGTTACATTCTGAGAATTTTTTTATTAGCGCTTAAAAGATTCCATTTGTGGATAATAGAATTTCATAATCAATAGAAATTTTTCAAGTGACGCAAATAGAGAGAACGGCTACCCGATTGATCGATGAACATTTTCGATCCCCTCTGGCAACCCTCGCCTCGTAGTGGTGCTTGCGTGGGCGAAGGATGGAAGTACGAAGAGAGAACCCTCCGGTATTTTTTTCCCGATTCCGGGGCGCGCTTACGTCGTTCACGTTCGTGACGTTTATAACGCAGCGAGCATCTCGCTCGAGTGGCCTCGGTCGCGGCAAGTGGATTATTGACGGCACGAAACAATGCCCGCGGCCCATTGTCCGCGTACATACGACGTTATACGTTAATACGGTCGATTTGAAATACGAACGAGCCTCGGCACTCGAGTGGGTTAGCGGCTCACGGTTCGGGAGTCGAGGTAGAAAAAAAAGTTTAAACGAGAGTGCGCCCTCGTGTGCTCAGCTTTGCGTGGAGTCAAGCACCGGTGCACCGGGTACATCTGGCTGATCGGATCGGTGTTTATTAAAAATCATACGACAGACGTCTCTCCTCGAGCTTGCGTATTTCGTTTATTGCCCTCGCCTCGTTGACTCGTCTTTCGATTGTCTTCGCCTCAATCGACATCGCGATTGTTCCATTCCGAACGAAAAATTGTAAATCTTTTTTGTTGCGGGAGCCATTTTAGAAATTTCATCTCTTCAATCCCGAATCATAGCCATTGTGGAAATTTCAAATCGGTGAATCGCGTTAATCCAGTCCCCGATGGAAGGATGAACGAATCAGGGCTGGATACAGTGTATTACGTGGACCGCGGATCTTATTGGTCCCGCTTCAAAAGAACCGACGTCTCCCCTTTCCGTCGCGAAATAACGAGACAAGGAAGGAAATTAATTCCTTTTTTCATAGTACCGTTCCGACGTTCGAGATGAAAGAGACGGAGAGGTATTTAACGCGATTAACGGGAAATGACTGTGGCGATTAAAGGAGAGAGATAAATCCCACGCGCGATATTTTATCCACGAAAGTGGAATGAGTGCGTAGGCACGGTCGAACGGCTCGGCGAGATTTCGGCGTATGCCAAATTTCGCAATGGAGGTCGTGATCCAACTGGCAAACATCCCTACGGGCAGGACGGCGATCTATATAGTATATACGTACATATAGATCGCGATACGAGGCCACAGAGTACGCCTCGATTTCGGTTCTCCAAAGGCTCGCCGACGGCGCGTCGACCCTACGGGACTCGAGAGCGGTGCTCCGCACCGTGAAAATCAATTTCGTATGGGGAGGCCTCGCGCCTTCCCCACATATAACACGATGTACATGACTACAATATCGACATCGTTTTATCGCGGAAATTCGCACTTTCCTCTATATTAGTATCGAGTTTTATTCCACAATGGATAACGGTCTTTTTGTAGATGTGATTTGTTAAATATTTTATTTTTGCCATAAAAAATAGATATTTCTAGTCAAATTTTTCTACAACTTAAGGAATGTTATCTGATCGTAACTAATTAATTAAAGTTTTTTCAAAGTAGTTTAATTTCCTATTTTTCCGAGCTTCAAATTCTTTCACAAATACGAGAAATCATAGCAAATACAAACTGTAACTGCATAAACATTTAAAATTTTATGTGGAAAATTGGAACTATGGCGAATAAACTCTTGTTTTCCTATGCGTGCCTTTGTAGTTCTTCTTTCAAAAAGAAAAAATGACCGTTCAACAGTATCTTTTGTAGAATTTTATAAAATTGCAATCGCTCAAAATTGTCTTTATAGAAAAAGTTTTGGTCGGCAGACGCGTATAATAAAAAGGTGGGATGAGGGCGATAAGACGAAAGGGGTAAGGGCGAGATTTCGTATTAACGGAGCGTAGCGCGAGGCGCGCGATAGCGAGGGAGAGACGTGCTCGGCGAGGGTGGGATTTGACAGTGGCTGGTGGCTCCGAGGGATTCAATATAATCGCGCAATAAAATTCACTTACAAGCTATAGCGAGACTCCCTCCGTCTTTCCCTACCCGCTCTCTCCCTCGAATCCGTCCCTACGCCTCCAGCTTTTCGTTTTTCACGAGAGCAAAAGCCGAGGAGAGCGAGAGAGAAAAGTTTCATCCGCTCGAAGCCGTCGCGAAAGTATTACCCGTCGAGCTTTTTACCCGATTCTACACGACCCACTGCTCACCTCTCTCTTTCCATTCCTATGCTATCTCCGGCATTCGCCTCCTTTCGTCTCTCCCTCTCCCCCTCGTTCTTTCTCTCTTACCCCGTTACGAGAATCAAAGAGAGATTTTCCGCTTCCTCGCCGCACCCGTCGATGGACGTCAGTCGTCGTTTCTAAGCCTCGAGAACAGAATATCTCGACGATTTTATAAAACTCTGTGTGATTCGTTTTAACTCTTCCTGGAATTACTACCGGTACACAATCCACTCGTATATATATCTAACATTTGAGTACGAAATATTCTGGTTGAATTTTTTGAATTCATCTCGCTACCCACGTTCCGCACTGTTTTTTTCTATCAAAAATTTTCTCTTTTTTACATCGGTCAAACATCTAGAGAACATTTTGCACGTATGCACGTTGAAATGAAATTGAGCCCGGCTGAAGCGACGCGTAAACGCGCTTACTCTCTCTCTCTCTCTCTTTCTCTCTCACGCTTTGGAAAATTCAGCTCCCGACCGACAGGCGCATCCCAGCCTGCCGCGGATACAGAACAGGAAAAAGAGAGAGAACGAGAGAGAGAAACCCTTTAATTAATATCGTTTCCCCAGATGCGCGGACAGCCGAGCCGCGATCTCTCACGACGTTTTCCCGAAATTCACAGTCGTGAATTTACCCTATACCGGTCTGCAATTAGACGATTAAACGACGAGAGAGATTAATATTTTCTCTTTTTTTTCGTCGTTTGCCCGAAAATTCTACGAGTAAAGTTTGAATTCGTCGGGGCATCGCGTTTTTCTTCATTTACGACTCAAAAAGTTAAATTCGCGTTAATAATTCGCACTGATTGCCTCGTCTATCGCAAATGGTAACCGTATGAGCTTCGTTGACTACTCGGGGGAACAATTTTTCCATTAAATAATAATTTCAAAAGCTCTCTATCGAGTTTCATGTCAAATATATATTTCGGTTGAGAATCACCGTCTCGAGATAATGCTAGCGCAAATACAAATATCGCTAACCTAAGTGGCAGAAAAAATAAAGAAACGTCATGAAAGTATATAAAAAAAAGTAAATACAAAAATTGCATCCCTTCTGCCGTATTTTGTCAACAGTACGAGCTATATTCCTGAATTCTAATTTCAGTTTAAGGGTGAGCTAGCAGCGACGGAATGACGAGGTTACGATTAATCGAGCGTATGGTACGCTTCGTACGCGCAAACGTATAGCCACGTATATCTATATATAATATATGAAACGATCGCCGGAGGAGGGAGAGGGAGAGAGAAACGTCCATTAAATCACGCGAGTCGGTTTTGCGCGAACGATGTACGCGCGCACGCGGCCAATATATGTCGACCAATGAATACCGCGTGTGTTTGCATAGGTCCCCGTAGGCGCAGCGATAGAAAAGAGCGAGAGCAGAAGCCAGAGAGAGAGAGAGAGAGAGAGAGATAAACCATTCGACTAGCCGCAAGGATGTGCCTCTCTTTCTCTGTCTCTTCCTCGTTCACTCGCATCGTTCGATGGGGTAAAATTCGAAACGTTCGTTCTCGCGCACCGAAAAACGAATATAAGAGGGAGAAAGAGGCCCCTGTGTACACTCAGCTGCCAGCCCTGTTTTTGCCTTCGCGTTGCGTTCACCGCTCGTTCCTATTCCCCCGCGAAAAACTCAACCCCTCTCCCCCCATCCTATATCCCCTTTCGGCACGGCGAGCTACGATTTATCTCCGCTCGCATACGTCGAAAATCGAGTGAATTTTCGGGAAAAATATAACGAAAATCGTTTGTTTAGCCGAAGGCCGAGGATATGAGAAAATTCTGTTCGTTAAATTCCAATACTACGGATATTTCATATCTCGTTTTGTACGAGCGTTGCAGTGATTTCTAGTTTAACGATTTTTGGGTAAACGAGAAATGACGAACGGGAAAAGCGGAAAAACATCTTCTCCATAACGGAAACGAACGAATGTGAAAATGTACGAATACAGTCAAGCCGGATAAGATAACAACGCACAGTCCGTTAGATTTCGTTAGACCTGGAATTCGGTTAACAATTACGACGAAAGTAACGATAAACGACATAATCGAATAAATTATTCTCGATTGGACGTTTTAATGCTCCGGCATTTGCTCGCGAACGATATTTTAATCGAGTTGGGAAAATAAAAAAGCGAAAGAAGCGAACGAAGAGGGTATATAACGCGAAATTAATTGACGATAATTTGACTTTGGAGAATAGGGGCGAGGTCGTGGCGTTATTATAGTCGGGAGTAAAATTCACGATGCGACGCGAGAAAGCTCCTGACGTAATGCGCAAGCAGCCGTGACGGATTTATGGGTAGAGAGCTGCAGGACTTTTACGAGGATGAGGCGAGCCCATCTCGCGCTCTCTTTTGGTCTCTCTCTCTCTCTCTCTCTCTCTCCCCCTCTATCGCTCTCTCCTTTCCTTTCACGTTCACGAGGCGAGGCGCGCGTGTGTCCTGCGGGAGAGGAGCTGGAACGCGCCCTGATTGGCCGACAAAGGCCCCGCCTACTCGTCCTTGCCCGTGACTATGCGTTACGTCGTACCGAGCTAGTGTTTAAGTAGATACCCGCATATACATTGGTATACGCCCGTGTACACATATTTTACGCACCTACGTACGCAATAACGTTAAAAAGTCTCGGGCGGTGAAAAATTTCACGAGGTTTTCCCCCAACCGAGCGCCGCGTCGCACGCCTTTACAATACACCGGATAATATTTTCATGAGTTATAATCGCCTCGGTTTTGTCTTCGTTCCCGCAAACAATGTCTCATTCACTTCGAAAGAACAATACAAACGGCAAATACGAGAGAAAGAGAGAAAAAAAGGAAAGGTACAAGTGTACTCAAGGCTCTTTCCTCGTTTTGTTCGCGGTTGCATTACCCAAATCATCACTTATGGCAGTGCACACATAGAAATGGGAAGGGAAAAAACGAGCCGATGAAGTCGATATTATCAATCCCGCGAACGGTCAAATATACGCTTTAAGCCGTCGGAATTCAATATTTGGTTACCCGGATTGCGGCTTTAAAAAAAGCGCCGAGAGGTGGAGAAGAAGAAGAGTGGCGGGGTGGGGGGGAAAAAGAGAGGAAAGAACGAAAGGAAAATAGAAACTCAGAGGCAATTGAAATAATCGATTACAATACGGCTAAACAAACCTATTTGCGTTCCGTTTTAGCCTCGTTTCTCCTCCTACTTCCACTTCTTCTCTCTTTCTCGTTCGCACTACTCGTCGATTATCGCTTAACCCCCGCGATTGTCGTATTGTTAATTATAAATATTGATTTGGCACGCCGGGGGATACGCATTATAATAAGTGTGGACTCAGTGTCGACTTTATCTTCCGCGTCGAATAAGTATATATACATACAGAGCATTTACAATACACACAGAAAAACGCGAGTAAGTTGTTCGTGTAAATTACACGATTCCGCGTGTTATACACACACGTACGCATACAGAGGGGCTCTCGATGCAAAGTTATTGGTTTGCGCAGCGATACGTAATCCCGTGAAGCTCATTCTCATTTCTCTCTCGATCTCGCTCGACTACCAGCCGTATATTATCGTCGTACATACACAAGCACGCGGTGATTCGGCAGGGGTTACACGCGAAACGAGAGAATCGGAACGAATCGGCGAACGAGCGACGACTCGTTTTCGCTTTTGAATCCGTTCGTCCCCTCTCGCCGATGTAACACCCCGTATACACGTACGCGTGTTACACGCGTTATATACATATTTAGACAGAGATTACACGGAATATGCGACAGAAGTACATTTAATTGCGATTCATAACAAGTTATATTAACACGTTTAAATATTTGTAGTCGAAATTTCAATGTTTTATCGGACCCGATTCTTTTCTCGTTTAACGTCATCGTTGAATTCCAAAGAACCGATTTCCCAAACGAGTCACGATATTTGAGGTGGTGCATTACACAAGGATGCAATTACACAGGGGTGAAATTATTGGGTGCTTTGACGCGTTACCTATACATTGAACACACGCTGAACGTTGAATAATAATTTTCTCGATATCGAAACAGTCAGATTCGACCAACATGGGAGCGCGAAAGGATAAAATACCGAATTGAGAAAAAATTGCGCTGAAAACGATTTCATAATACAACTACCTTAACCGCGTGGAAAATGCGCAAATAGAGGAACGAGCGTTTCATCGATTCGCGCGCTGAAAAGGTGTTTCACGCGATGACTGAAGAGTCGTCGACATGTGGACAAGCATAATGCCGGTTGTGCCCGCGCGCATATACGTACAAGCGACCGATATGCGTTTACACACACGCGAACAATCCTCCCTGTGTATACGTATGGAGAATGTTGAGAGAGAGAGAGAGAGAGAGAGAGAGAGAGAGAGAGAGAGAGAGAGAGAGAGCAGCTCGTCTCTCTTATTCTCCCGCGAACCGAGAGAACAGAATCGGACGTCCCGTGGCTGTATTCGGTATTGTGAATGTTGACTCGGAGTATATTTGTCTAGCAATGGAGGAGCGCGCGCGCGTCCGCACGGGCGAGGGGAGGGCCGAAGGTGGGGTTCAAATATTGTGCCGCTTCATTCAGATCCACGACGATCAACGACGCATAATGCGCCCGTCCATCGAGGAAGACACTGATATAATGACATTCGCGATTCGAAACTAATATCCGCGACACAATTCACTTTGTAAAAATTGTTTTCCTCAAAGCGAGAATGCAGAATGGGTCTGTGGACCGTGGGAGGTGAAAATCAAACTAAAAGTCAGGCTCTCTCTCTCTCTCTCTCTCTCTCTCTCGCTCCCTCTCGTCTCTCTTCCTCTCACGACCCAGAAATTAAGACCCGAGGTCTTTACCGCTCGCGCTTCCTGTACCGAGTCCGCGGGGATCTAATTATCAGTTTCGGAAACTTTCGAAATTAATAAAACTTGGTACAGCCGGGTGTTCTGGCTCTCCGCCCTCTCGCGCGCGCTCTCTCTCTCTCTCTCTCTCTCTCTCTCCTCTTGTGCGCACACATAGAGTCTTCTTTGAGCGTCGTCGTCGTCCCGGGGGCGGCGGTCGCTCTTGTTATATTACTCTTCGAAGTAAAATCCAACCTCTCCCGGTGGCTCGGAGGAAGAAGAGCGGTAAAAGGAGGAAGGAGGAGGGAAGGAGCGGGCGGAATTCGCGGAGGCGGCCCCCGGAAGTCTCGAGAAGATACCGAGCCCCGGGTGGGAGGGCGAGTCGAGTAGATTCGGAATTTACCAGTCTAATGCGACTGGGGAGGCTCCTACCCTCCGTCGGAGCTTCCACCGCTGAAAAGTTTGCCGCTCGCGCCACTCGGACTTCTAAACGTCTTGTCGCTCTATATACGCCAAGATTCGCCCTCGGAGCGCTCCATCTTGGCCCTCTTTGGCTTTGTGCCCCATCCACCTTTCACCGGTTCATTCGTATCTCGTTTTCGTCCTCTCCCGCTCCCCGCTTCGTGCATTTTCTCTCGATCCAGAAGAAAAATTCTCCTCCTCGATGAGTTGCGCAACTAACCGAGCGGGGATCAAAAGGTTTATCGCGAAATTTATAATCGGACGATTTGAAAAAGACCGCGAGGCGCTTTCGTAAATTCAGGTCCCGTCTCGGATGCTGACGTTTACGACGCCGATGCGCCGAGGGTTCTCCCTCTCTCGCGTTCGGCTTATCATTTGTTTATCGGCGAACCGTTTCTCGCCGCGCCGTGTAATTTATGCGCCTGTTATTGATACCGCGCGCGTGCGTACGAGGAAAAAAAGAACGTTCCGAACGAGAGAAGAGCATTGAATTTCAAATTGGAGAAAAAAATGACATAGGAGGATGAATCGGTGGAAATTAAATGGACGCGGTAGAGAGTAACGCATTATGCCGATTCGTCGACGACGTGGAGTACCCTCGACCGGTTATACGCGTACGCGCGCGGGACTCTTCCGATTCACACGCGCGTCTCTTAGGTTGCCTCATTGGTGGGCGACAGGGTCCTGAGTACACGCCGCACGAGTGCCACTACGAGCAATTTCGTGTGTCGCGCCAAGCTGCGGTTTTACATCAAAACTCGAGTGGGCCCGTCGATACAATTTCTCTCTTTAGCACCCCTGCTACACCATTGTACGAAAACTAAACGCACTTCTACGCGCGCCACTTCTGTCCAGGATTATCTCCACGCGCAAACACTCTCTCCCGATGCAAAGAACTTGATTAATTTTTTTGGAAATAGCGTACAAACTTTACAGATCGATTATCTGTGAGTGCAATTACGGGACATTTTATTTTTGAATTAACCTTAAATATACATTATTATACACTGCATGCAAAGTCGCTATGTATACGATCGGTGCTCGTTCGTGCAATGCCGTTGCTAAGCAACTTTAAAAATCATTTTCGCATTTTGTTTTTTGGAGACAATCGAGAGGCCTTGAATTCAGTTATTTGCGACTCATCATTGAGAAAACACGTCCTCTTAACGATATTGTGAAATTTCAATAAAGTTACGCGTTTGTAATTCAACAATCTTTTATTATAACACAATTATACAAGCTACAATAAGGTCTAGGTACACTCGAAAACAATAAAATATTATTAAACAAATATCTTAATTATGAAATTTTGAAGATGAAATTCATTTACGGTAAAACGTCGAAAGCCACAATGGGTCCCTTGGAGGTTTTAAATCCGAGAGGTTCATCTCGCGGTCTGTATGTGGTGGTCGTAACATACTGACGCGCGAACCGCATTTTCACGGTAGCCCAGCGAACCGTCCGCGAAACCGCGAAACGAGCTTCGAATTTCGTATACCCAAACCGAATCCGACGTCGTTAACGATAGAAATACAACCGACGAGGAAGGAGGTAAGTCGACTCTGTCGCGATATTTGCCGTTTTCATCAAGCCACATGCGTCACGCTAATTCCTCGCTAATAATGCGAAAATAATTTTGTTTCGAGCAAACAGGTACCCGCGAAGTGAAAATTCCGACGTATGTACTCGTTGCGAGAAAAACGTAATAGAAAAAAATAGGTCAGGGTCGACGAACGGCGATAAACGATAGACAAAGCGAAACTCGGCTCTGTAGTATGTATTGGGATACGCGGAAAATAATTTATGATCGATCGACTCGTTCTCTCGCCATAGTTTATATAGCACGAATATAGTCGGGCGTGTGTGGCTAAATCGTTATTCAAATCCCCAAGCGAATTCGGTACAAACCGAGCAATATGTAGCGTTTAGTCGGGGCATTATTCCTCGAAGGCTCGCCTCCCCCACGATTTCCGTGGGTGCTCTTGGGGTTCGTGGGGGCTCGGGGGCTCGGGGGCTCGTCGGCTCGGGGGTGCGCATATACGACTCCTAGGCAAACGCGTTGACGCACGATGTAGGAACAATGCGCGATCTCGCGATTCGGGGGGAAGTTGGTAGTTCTGATTCTCGGTGCGCATTTAACGCGAGCCCTTCGGGGACGCGGGGTGATGGAGCTAAGCCTCCCTGTCGCTCAGGATTACCGGTACTGATTTGCGCTTCCTCGACGCTCCGCTATTCTCCCTCTACGCTCTACATACATACATACATACATATATGTATATGTATACATACGTATATAGCCGTTCCGTTACGGAGCGGGACCGTGACCTCCCTCTAATTTCATTAAAGCCGACTTCGCATAAATTAGCGTGGCCCGGCTCTACAGAATTTCATCTTCCTCCTTTTTTTCTCTACGTCGATGCAGAGTAACCGGTTTCGACACCGGTGATAATTAAGTGACTGCTTCTACTCGAGGTGTATCAAAGGAGCAAGTGTCGCTGAATGGGGCGTATGGATCCTAATTTTGTGGTTTTCGATCGCGTCTCTTCTCCTCTCGTCTTCTCCGTTCTCTCAATAATGTACTATCGATGGCATAATATTGTCTCGTGGTTCTTAATTTCGTATCGTATACGTATTTTTATTTCAACCTCGCAACTGCGCTACTATGTTACCTTTTAAAATCGACGAATGATCGATCCATTTATCTACCTCAGCCTGTATGAATTATGGGACATCGAATACGCGCGGCAAATACAATCGGTTATTACATAATCGATATTTTATTGACGATATTTATCAATTGTCCCGAGGGCTCACGACTTTCGTCGCGAGTATAACCAACTCGAAGTCGATCCCTTTTGTTTTCGAGTACCCGACGATAATTTCGCCATGAATTTTAATTCCAGGGTACGCGCTCGTTCTCTCTTTCTCTCTCTTTCTCCCGCTCGCTCGCGCGACTCGAAGCGTTCATGAATTTTAATTCGCCACTCTTCGTCTCGTCGCAGTCATCCTCTCTCTCCCTTCTCTATTTCTCTCTCGCTTCGTCATTCGAGTTTTCTCCGACGCTCTCTCGTCGCGGTCCTTCAGGTCCCGTTAGCGGGAGAACGAGAAAGAGAAAACGCGAAGGGACGTCTGTACACACGGTATATATAGGTATATATCGCGTCGAGGTAGCACGCGAGAGCGGAAGGTCCCCCCCGATGAACGGCACTCGACGCCACCTCCTCCTCTTCATCCGTCTTCTTTTCCACGTCCTTCGTAGTCGAGAGAGTCATTCGCGAGCGCCTTTCAATTCTCGTATCGGCCCTTCGAACGCTACCCGAAAAAACTTCCTCCGCGCTTTCAGTCGAGAATAATTCCACGGATGACTCAAAAACTGAAATTTTTGTGAAAAAAAATTCTACGGTGTAGATTCCGTTTCGTCTCGACGTAGGAGTCGTTTTTTGCGACTAAACGCGCGTTGAGGCCGCATACGAAGTTCTCTCCTTGTTAGCACTTAATTACCTATCACCGGCTCGACCAGTCTCTTGGAAATGGCACGAGAAATTTCTCTCTCTTTTCGCTCTTTCGTCCGTCTTCGATTCTTCGCTGTCTCGCCCGTAGTACCTAATGTCTTCCATTGATCTCTGGCCTTGAAGAGGCGAAGAAATGTCACGCGAATCGTGCAAATTTTCAGAAACGATCGGTCGAGAAGAAAATGGGATCGACGTAATTAGAGCCGGGTATGGATATGTAACGAGCCGGGTTAGGTGCCCGCGCAAATATTGAAAATACCAATTCGCGTTCCTGTATTATCATCTCCGTTATGTATTGTGCGCAAATAATCAGTCGAATTTCAACGTAAATCTACGGACACTGCGTGGAATAATCGTTGCGCGTTTATGCAGCGATTGCTCTATCGCGATAATATGGAATGCCTCGGAATAATTCAGATTTGGCGAACGCGCGCGCGCCGCCAAAGAGACGACGCCGAGTTTCGCCAGAAGACGAACGCGAAGACGCGAAATACGAGAACCGGTAGTGTCGTGCTATGCGTTTTCACACCTCCGTGAAATTTTTATCTGACGAACCGGTACTCTCGTCAGCGAAAAACAGCCTCTCAATCGCGTTTTGATTCCCCGTCTGTTGACTCTCCGTGAATTTCGAATTTTTAGGGGTCACCGGCGCGATACAAACGCATTCACGGAACGAATTATGCATAACTCGGTCGAGGTACGACAAAAGGGATCGTTTCTCGCGCGAGAAGACGCCGAGTTTACACGACGGGATACCGAGACGCGTATATAGAACTCTCGCCAACGTTACACCGGCAACGGGCTCTCTCTCTCTCTCTCTCTCTCTCTCTCTCGCTACTACTGTGTGTTACGTAGGTCGTGCATGTAATCTGATTTTAGCAAATGCCCGCGAATCGCTTTGTATTAGCCCTGCCCATATAGACACGCAGGTATATATACTATATATCTATATAGATATATCCTTATTCTCTCTCTCTCCGTCGCTCGCACCGCGACAGAAGTTTGACGACAAAATATTTGTCGCTCAAACAGCGAGCGCGCTCACAGGGGTAACGTATAACTCCCCCGCGTTTACGCGAGTTGCTCCCTCTCTCTCTCTCTCTCTCTCTCTCTCTCTCTCTCTCTCTCTCGCGCGCGCGCAATGAAAGGCCTCAGATTTCACCGTAGGGGGTTGACAATTTCGTAGATTAACGAGGATGATCCGGTAATGAGATATCGATCGGTAGATTCGCTATTTCGAAATCTTCCGAGGTGTTCTAAAATAGAAGCCCGTTACGTAAATGGGGGTTACCGAGGGGGGGTAGGCGTCTCTCCGCGGGGCACGTGTCGCGAGCGTATAGCGCGTCTGCCGTGCAAATAGACGGTGCACACTTATCGCCGGCGCGTTATATCCACGTGTTAACCAGGCTAACCCGAGATAATCACTCGTTACGAGCGTTTAGCGAGCGAGTCGAGTTGACGCGGGGGGAGAGGGAGAGATTTCTCTCTTTTTGTCTAGCTACTCAAGTAGAACCGTTGAAACCGCAGCGAGAAAAGAAAAAGAAACTCATTATACCGGAACGATCCACTTTCGTGGAGAATCTTGGATAGAATCGATCTTTATATCGATGAATCGTGGAGAGCGCGAGAGAATCGAGCGTCTCTTCGACGCACACGCGCTCGCTCGCTCGCATATGGCCGCGGAAGGTCGAGTGACGTGGTCTCCAGTCCCGGCTGCGCAAATATTGATCGAGGTATGTGTCGCCGTGACGAAAAATTCCACCGAACCGCGGGAATAAAGTGCCTCGCGCGCGAGAGATGTCACGCGCAATTATATACGCGTCTATTCGTCTTGCCGTTGCGCAGTTTCACAATAGTTACGAAAATTTCGTTACACGAGCAACGAGATATCGTCCTATATTTTCGAGAATGCGCGCGTTTCGTATATTCCTAGGTAATCGGCATCTCGAGATTGTTCGACGCGACGGAGAACCACTGAGACCGATAAGAGGAGAATCGCGAAAATAAAATCGCGTCCTCCTACGTGCACCGTAGCCTCGCGAGTCTCTCCTTCTCTCTCGATGACTCTCCGGTATATAACGTCGCGTATTACGCAACGGTACTTATCCGTTCCGGGGCTGTTTGTCTAAAAATATTTGTTCGATTCATCCAGTTTTCCTTTTTGCCCCGCGTGCAAATTTGCCGGTAGTTGATTTCGAATAATATTAACAAAGGCTCTCTTTGTATCTGTTTTATTTCTCGGCAAACTGAGCCGAGTACGAAGGAGTGGGCGAAAACAGAAAACTCGATTACGATTCACTCGCCGGTGCAATTGACACACGTGACGACGCCGACGAAGAGCGCGACGACGATGCTCGATGAAACGAACGAGAAGAAAAAGAGCGAGCGTAACGAGCCAGGAGCGGGGTGTTCGACCGCGATTCATTCTGTACATACTCCTTCCGCGTAAATATTTCCGTCGATCGAGTCGGAGAGACGGAGTCGGATGGTACGGAAACGTGGGTGTCGTTTCGCCAGTCGCGTATTTGGAGTGGCCTTACCATCTACCGCGTTGCGTTAACACCGAAACAAACACGCCATTTTTTAAACAGCCTCCCATTCTGATTTAACAAAAATGAAAACATTCCAATATCTCTACGGAAGATCGTTTATCGAGGTTGAACAATTTTTCATTATGGGGTAAAATATTATTTCAAGATTATATACGTGTAATTCGAAAACGATTGGTTGTACCATATGATTTATATCATGATTTAAGTACCACGATTCTTAACGATTTTAAGCGAAAACAAGTGTGTAGTGGGGATGAGAAGTTAATGCGTGTATTATCAGCGGGTATTGATATAGCTCTTCTTTGTACCGATGCTTTTCGAATACAGTTGAAACTGACTGTCGTGATGAAACCTTAATATTTATTCTTTCGGAGAAACACGAAGAGGATGAAATTTAATAATATTGATTGAAAAACACCGAAAATTACAGATTAGTATTTACAGTAGCATCCACACTAGCCAAATTATCGAAGATAATAAAAATTTCATCAAAATGAAATATTATGTGTAACTTGTTAATTTTTTCGGAACGTTTGAACCTCGACGCGCTCGTTTCGGAACTAATCTAAACGTTTGAACCCCCCGAATGTTTGGAAATATGTCGAAGAAACGACTGGTGGTGTATAGAGGAAGAGGTGCAAATTTCAGCGGAAGGATCGTTTTATTAGCGCGTGCGGGTTATACCCAGCGGGGTGGTGGTTTTTTGTGTTGCTCGCGCTCGGTACTCAAAAACCAGGGGGAACGAGCGAGAGAGAGAGAGAGAGAAAGAGAGAGACGTATAGAGAGGGAACAGGTGGTAAGCGCACAGCGTGGGGCGAGCACGCGCCGAAACCACCCCCGTAGAAGAGCGAGAGGCTAAAGAGTGGAACGAGAGAGAGACGAGAGCCTCATAGATTCGCGGCAACGAAGCTCCACAGCTGGACGTCGTGTGCAAACTACACGAGACAGAGTGAGAATCGTGAAACTCGTCGTTCTCGTATCAAGATTCTCTTTTGTTTACCAGACCGCTCGAAACTATCGGTAAGATCTTTCTCTCGTGCGTAATTTACGTACGTATGAAATTGTCTCGATTCACTTCTAGGGTAAGCTGTTCGATACACAAGCACCGGTAAACAGGTAAACCTAGAATTTCGAATAACTCGAAGTATTGAAAGTACAATTTTTCAAAATACATATACGAGTGTAAATATGTATTTATTAAAAAGCTACTTTTTTTAATAAAAAAAAATTTGTTTGATGTTGAATGTTTTTTTACTAGTTTATAAAAATCTTGTACCGTTGAAATAATGCCTGATGTCGAAGCTCGTCGAATATCCATACGAGATGTTCATCCGTTTTATATTCCAAGCTCGAATCTCGATTTCAGATTGAAATCGATTTTCCCTTCTCGAATTTTTCAGGCACGCGAATTGCGCGTCTTTTACGCGTTACGCCACGTGCGTATATTTGTACAAACTGGTCTCGTGATCCATAGGGTAAACAATCTTTCACGTGAATTATCTAGGATTATATGTAGTCGCGAGTCGTATCTTCACGGCGTAGAAACCATCCATAGGTTTACGGTGGCCCGTAGATACGGAATAAATTAACGAGATAGCTCCGGCGCTATCGAAGCGTGGAAAACTCGTGCTACGCTTCTTTTTATTATAAAATCGCGTGCACGGTCTCCTCATCGTCTTTATATAAACAGTTGCGGAAACATATCGCGTCCCAGTCTCCAATCAAACACCATCGTACTATACGCGTTTATAAATATACACAAATATTTGTGGTACAGTTTAATAGTCAATTATATACACCCGTGTTACGGGGACCCGTCCCCTTGCCGATCGACGAGGAAAAAAAACCGGGAGAACAACTCGATCGTAAAAATACGACGAAACCGATATAAATTCGGTGTTTATTAGTACGAGCTCCGTGTTTGTGTGTTTATGCAAACGATATTTAGCGATTCCGGCGTCACGGCAAGTCCGTCGTCAAGTGTTTGCCCCCATTGTATATACGTATATACATCTATATAGATATAGTCCGGGAGCCCATGGCTTTTTAGGGTAGTCATCGCGCCAAGACTGATAATTTATGAAATGATAGTTTTCTTCATTAAAATAAACATAGTAACCTTCAGCTGCCCGATCAGTGGTGAAGGCGCGAGTAAAATCGTCATCTGTTTGAAGAAAATGATGAATTATAAAATAACA
>NCVS01001147.1:40490-309240 GCA_003055095.1 Goniozus legneri | reverse complement strand
TTTTTGATCAAAGACACAAAATCTCTTGAAGTGGCCACAAATGGTACATCTACCCTAGACGTAAGAAAAGCGAACCACTCGAAACGCGAATTATACTTTTTAAGAAGCAAATTAACTTCGCTTCTTAACGGTAATGAATTTGACCGGCTTCGGATAAAACTCAGACGATGCGGAATACATTGTTCGGCTCGGCATCGGTTAAGAACCCATTTTTATTTCGCGTGCTCTACCCAACGAGCCTATCGCGTTGGCTTTTTTCGCAGAAGGAAAATACATCGTTGTAATTGCGTCGTTAAACTTTCTATGGACCGTGCGCTATTTCAGCGGCCATTAGCGGATCCATTTGCCTATAATGAACTGATATAACGACCGGACTCCCGATTTTTTTCGCAATTTTCTTCCGACGCGCGTCGGCACTTTAATGGGGACCGATTTTCGACCTCGAAACCCGCACTCTCACTTTTTTCCACGACGAAGCTTCACGGACGGTTGGGTCTCTCTCGGAATTGAAAATTTATTGAAAAAATCATTAATGGGGATACGCGATTAAACGGTATTATCTTGTTGTGGTGGTTGCTCGCATTAATCGCTCGAGTTCGTTGACCCCTAGCTGTCTCTCTCTCTCTCTCTCTATCTCTCTCCCACTCACTCGCTCGCTCAGGTAGCGAGTATACCCGACTGCGTATAACTAGCCGAGTTGTTGAATCGAGGCGTAAATGTTGCAACGGGAAGGAAGTTGTGTGCACTGGATATGCGAGGTGAAAAAAAAGTAAAGAACTCGGTTTGGCAAGACTTGTCATAATCGATTGCAAAATTGCTAACTAGGTTACTTCGCTGAGGATTTGTGGAAATAAAGAAAAATTACTTTGATCGCCATAGAAGTAACTGTGAGGGAGATATCTTAATTATGGTATATCAACAATTTATTAACAATCGGCTACAATAAACTACGTATATCTCACCTTCGAAAAAATATGTTTTTCTCGTCAGCATTTTTATTTTTTAATCGACTTGGAGTTGTTTATAGCCTACTTTTTTTCGTTTGGAGTGCGATGAATGCCCAGGGGAATTTTTTTACCAGCACCCGATTAATTATTTCTCCGTTAGAAACAAATTAAATCGAATTATGAATTACAAATATCTATACAATAATCATTTCAAGATTTTCATGTCTCATGCAAAACATTCGCAAAGCATCAAGATTGAAGATAAAAAATTAATTTCCCGAATGATTTATCCATCGTGAATCAACCGAGTGTCTCCCCGACGACGATTAGCGTACAATTTAACGCGTTGCGCAATTCGAAAGACGACGTTGAACCGTTCGTCAATCTCGTCACGTTAACCTCCAGGATAAAAGCCTACTCCGTGTGGCGCGTGCAGTTCCATAAAAAGCCCCATTGAACTTACGTACGTGATCGGCTCGTGCCGATCGAAATCACGCGTTTTATAAATAACCCTGCGAGACGCTCGTTTCACGCTTCGCGGTTATCGTCGGGCTTATCCACGAGCGATCGACCATTTAAACAAAATCAAAGTCTCGATGTTTAACGACGAGACGTAAATTCCGATTTTATCGCTCTTTTTTTAAATATACTTTGTTCTCTCGATTAAACAGATTTCTATGTTAATCCGGCGAGCACAAAGAACACATTCATTTTAATTTTAATCTAATTAAGGTAGTCAAATTTTTCTTCCTCGATTATTTTTGTCTCGATATATCGGAGTATTTTTTCGAACGGCGATGAAAAATTTTCAGTGAGTAGGGATCGTCCGTTCCCTCTGTGCTGCGTGCGCGACTCGTCAGCTCGTTCGCGTGCTGACTCCGTCAGTCCGCGTCAGACCGTCGCGCGGTCAACTTCTCTCTCTAATATCCGCGGTTTTTCTCGCTTCCTATCGCATTAGTCGGGCGTGAACCGTGTGGATACATTTATAAATAGCCTCGTGATTGCAGTGCATGCATACATGTGTCCGGTCGCGAGTGTGCCTCGCTCAACGCGCGTTCCGCCTTTCGTTTCTCACTCCGCATAGCGAAGCTATGCGCGAGATCTACGTGCCGATCGTAGTCCGCCACTGTGATGCGAAAAGTTTCCGAGCCGTGCGTTCCTGCGAATTGTGAATTCCGAGTTGCGCACGGGAATCGAGATACGAGGGAACCTCGCGGTGAATAGTTCGTTCGGCTAAACAACGAGGTGAAGTTGAATGGGAGTGTCCCCTGGCATATGGCTAAGATAAAAAGAATTTGGAAAATTTCCCTCCCATATTTCACGATCTGCAAGAGTAACCAGCGAAGAATACTCGTGAACAGCTCATCGATGAATTTTTATTCCGTTACGCAATCGAGGATTTGTTTACTGGAGAAAGAAATAGAGTTGACGTTATGCAGGTTTTGTAACGAGATGATCCCATCGAAGGAGATAGACAAGGATCGTTCTCTTGGCGATTCGGCGGCTCGAATGAGTCAAGGATACGGTTCGCCGGGTGCACGCCTCGCGTCTCACGTGTGTGTTTCTTCTACACGTACACAAACGAGTGCGTAATAATTCGCGTGGATTCGTGAGAATGTCGGGAGATTCTTCTTTGGTATACTCGAATGGGGCGAATTCTTAGCTCGAGACCATCGGAATTATTTTTCTATCGATTGCCAACGCCGATAAATTTAATTAACGTCCGAGCTTGGAACGTCGAGTATTTTCTAATACGGTGCTGTGTGTATACAGCCATCTACAGGGTGTCTCGAAATAAACCGCCAATGAGACGAGAGTCAAAGTCTTCTGATTATGTGTCAAAAAAATTTCAGATTCATTCGTTGGCGCATAAAGTTTGTAAATTCTTGAACACCCGGTACACCTAAATATATGTATATATACATAAATATATGTATATAAAGTTTACCCGAACGTGCTAATAACCACCGGAGAAATTAAACCCTACACGCGCAATTTACGCTCGTTCGTTAACGTCTACCTCGTCCAATAACGACTCGAGTATTCGCTCCGACGATTTCACAATTTTCCCTTTTTCCCACATTTTTCCCTCCCTGACGTATCGAGCTATATACACAATCGCCACGCGACGAATGTCAAGGGCAAGACGAGCGTGACATCAGAGGTTCCCAACTACTGGCTGAATTTTTCTGGTGGCTGAGAAAAGAGAGAAAAATACTTTACGAAGCAAAGCGAGAAGGTGGAAGGCACAAAGGACGATGAATACTCGGTTCTTCTGCCTCTCGAGTGGCAAGACTAGTGTCAAGGATACGCCTCGATGCGTTCCGCGTACGCACACGCTCAGTCGCTCACCCTCATTTCTTTCCTCCTCCTTACCTGACCCATCCGGCTCGTAATTATCTCTAATTAAAAATAGTTGTACGTACGCTTATTCATAAGCGAGCCTTGACCTCGCCAGGATTTCGTAACGTTCGATCCTCGAGGATTATCGACAACCGAGATCGAGTTATCCGTTCGTGGAACGCGTCTCTCGCTCTTTTTTCTCGAAATTGTTAACTGGATTCGCTCTCGTGGGCTCGAGGGGTCCAGAGCGTTGGGGGAGAACGAGGGAGGCCTCGCGTTTTTCGGTCTAGCTCGTTCTAGGCTGGATTTTGAGAGAGGATTGAACCGAAAAGGGAAATCGTGACGAGATATCGCTCTCTTCGGTTACATCCGGTCGTCAACGTCGCGTTTTTTATGCTCCGAATATTTCAGTCTCTTTCGAGATTACGTAACTCTTCAGGTGCTTCAATAAAAATGTCATAATTCTGAAATCGAGATTTCGTTCTCTTTCGTTTCTATTTTAGATAACGATTATGACTAGTTTTGATTTCAATTTATCATAAAATTAGTTCATTTGACTATGCTGAAATTAACTATTCAATTTAGTTGGACTAAAATTTTTCTCTCGGTAAAAATATTTTTTCCCCACACAAAGGGAAATACTTTGGTAAACTTTTTTTAAAACCCTCTTCCTGGGATTACTCGGTCGTACGGCTCTCCAACAGAGAAGTCATTGATTAAAAGGTTCGAGGTAGAAATTCGATAACGATCCGCGTGATAACTCGAAAATGGGACACGTGTTTGGCCTCGGTGAGGTCGGAGTTTGCGTGGAGGAGTCAGAATCCGGATCGATAGGAGCCCACACGGGCCTGGAGATCTTTTGTGAAACCGGGCGAAGTACACCGTACTCCCCATTCGCGTCGAGTCGGCCCCTCTTCGTGACAATTTCCGCGCACATACAGCCGCGCGAAACAACAACGGGCACGATTGTCCGCTTCGCGCGTGCCCTCGGCATTCAAAGTAGGCTAGGTCAATGCTAGCTCGAGAGCGTAATAAGCGCGAGGCGCATGTGATTCTCAAAAAGCATTCATTAAATCTCGTCTCTTCGGCGTTTCGCTCTCGTTTTCAAGGTAATTCCGTCCCGAGAGGAGTGCACGGTGCGTCCCCTCCGGAGTGATTACAGGCCTCTTAGAGAGATGAAATTCTCGAAATTATGAGTAGCTTTTTTCATTTTTCTCTAGCTAATTAAAAAAATTTCTGGAGCCTAAAAATCGTATAGGCTTTTCGAGCGATATTACATACTTCAAATTACGAACAGATGACTTTTCTCGTCTTTATTTTCCAACGAACCGTAAATCAAAGCTGTAAAAAGACTTTTCGATTAGAAGTGAGTCAGAATGAATTCTACTCTTACCGCGAGATAATTTGTAATTTATGTTCTCTGTGAATTATGTTGTTTATGAAAAACAGCTGGGTCTGTGACCCAGATCGATAATAATAATTTCGTAATGCGATTTGCCGGTGTTGCGTTTAGGTACTCGAGTCGATACTTCACTGTTCGTGGCAGAACCCTGTTCGCACCGCGTCATGGATTTGATCGATACAAGCGGTTGAACAATGTTTTAGGTTGAATTATGTAGGTCAGTCTCGCAACGAATATCGTAATTTCGCAAAAATCCTCATTAGAAAAAACTTTCAATGACCATATGCAGCTTCTTTCGAATGAGCAATTAATTTTTTCCCGCCATTGTTGATCTTTACTCGCGGCACACATTTAGCAAGGTGAACACATCGACTCGTCATATTCTCAGGGTGACGCGTTTTATCGTCCTCGAGAGAGAAAAGGTGAAAATGAGAAAATCGTCTGAAATCCTAAGGAATGACGAAAAATTCAAAATACAGTCGTAAAAAACGTTAAACATCAGGCGAAACCAGAATTTGTCGCTTACCGTCGAATTATTCTCGATCGATTTTTCTCAAGAAAATCATCCGATCATCTCCGAGTCGCGTTTTCATCGTCGGACTCACCGTCACGCGGTCGGCACGTGACTCGAATCGTACTTTTGCGTACATATAGCCTTTGGCTGAGCTCGCTGCCGAAGAATAATCGGATTCGACGGATAAGGCACGAAAAATATATCGTAAAAGTACATCCGCTATTTTTCCTGGCTAAATTTAGAAAAGAAAATCGCGGAATTTAATAAGGAATGTTTGAACGAGTAATTTACTAATTAGAATTTCTTAGTTAACTAAAAGAAAAATATTAGAGAAAAACGTTAAAAAAATATAAGTAAAAAATAATAACTGAAAAAATAGAAGAATATTAATTTACAAATTAATTTTCGGTATAAATAAACCGCAAATATTTTTCTCGTCGAAGCCGTGTCATTCACATCGGCCATTTATTTACATTCCTCGGTGCTCGAAGAATGGAACGATAAAGAAAGAAAAAAATCTCACCGCTCGCCTACCGATCTGTAAATTTACGATCTCGTCGGATCTCAATTTTTTTCGTCACTCGTTTATCTTATCCGTGCAGAACTGACGAGGACAGTATCTTTGCACGTGACGTCACGCACAGAGTGAATTACGACCGTAAAAGGAGACAAGATAGTCAAGATCGCGGTCGAGTCGTTCGGCAATCGTATCGACTTCGCGTACGACGTGGAATTTCGGGGGAATTTTCAATTTTTCATCTCTCACGAGCTCTGGAAAAATTTCGGGCGGGTCCGGCATCTCTTACCGTTACTCTTAAGAGGAAAGAAATAGTCTCGTTCATTTCCAATGTTATCGGTATATACTGGATGCCTTGCTATTATGCATGTTTAAATTCAAAGTTGCACGTGAATTTCACTTTTTTGATACAAAAAAATAAAGAACATTAAAATGAAAATAGAATGATTTTTGAATTGATTTTAATGATTGTTTTTCTATTATTTATTATTTATTCATTCTATTTTAAGAAATAGTCAATTAATACATTTTTTAGAAATCGTAAAAAAAATTCTCTGAATATTAAATTTAGAACCTACCCCATGAATTCAGTCTGATCCAAGTAGGACACCCAGTATAATACGCTCGAGGATATTTCTCAAAATTTTCTACGACCGATAAAGTGCCCGAAACTGCCAGAATAATTCTCAATCGAATGTATTTATATATAGTTATTCATGAGATCATCCCACCTGCGAGGTAACGGTGAGCGAACCGAAGATACGTCTCCGAATTTTCACGGGAACAGTTTTTTTTTTTTTTTTAAATAAACAAAATTTCTGAACGGGTGTGTCTACCGTTCTCAGAGTCCGTTTCGGATTTTTGTGCTCGTAGTCACGCTTACGACGGTGATATAATACATGCTTGACACGATTTTATAGCCGAGCGAGCATTTGCGCACGCTCCCGAGGACATACGCGAAGGCATTACACTATTACGTTATATATATTTTTATTACAGACACATTCGATCGGAATTACGTAACCGTTCGCTAGAGAAACACTTCCTATAAAAATTCTGTCGTCTACGTCATATTAAATATTAAAAATAATATTCCTTTCTAATTTTGTTTCAATTTTTTTTCTCAATACGATTTTTCAATCTCTATCGACATATTCTTATTTTATAAGAAATTTAAAAAAAACTTTCGAGGAAATACGATTCAACGAGGAAAACGATTTTCCACGCTCGAGATAACGTTATCGGTATCACGTGTGAATTTCGTATTCGATAACTCGTGCGTGTTCACCTGTCGAAAATCGAGGTGTGAGCGAGAGAGAGAAAATCGGCGGGAACCTTGATCCGACCTTCTCTCCTCCCCAACCGGCGCTGAACGAGGAGCTCGCCTGGCGGCATTCCTCTCGGCCCACGTCGCGATCTTCCTCCTCCTCCTTCGACTTCTTCTTCTTCCTCCTTCGTATTTCGCCCTCTTCCGCCCAACTCCCCCTCTACTATTTCTGCTCTCGTTCCTCTTGTTTACGAGCTCGACGGCAAGATTTCGACAGGCTTGAGAATTTTCGAAGCGAGAAATAGGTGAAATAAATTTTACTAAAACAGGGCAAAAGACCTAATCACTGGTTTTTTGAAATTATAAGATGAAGCAAACATCTGCAATTAAACTTGAACTAGATCAATTTTTGGTACCTCCGGAAGAAAAAAATTTTCTAGAGGTGCAAAATGTCGAAGTTGATCGATTCTGAGCGAGCTGCCATGTAGGTCAGAAGAGAGCACTCGCCACCCGGCTGGAACGAGATCTCCATTCGAACGCTAATCTCCTCGCGAAAAAGTCTAGCCAGAAGTGATTCAATCGTTCGAGATCGATACTCTATTACCGTCGTTAAAACGAATAAAAATATCGAAGGGCAAAAGTGGAAAAACTTTCCAGACAGATTGATTCTAAAATGACTTTTTCGTAATAATCTAGAGTGTGCGGACGTCCCGTTTCGATCGTATTTGGCGAGGGTTCAAAACCCTGCAGAACTCGCTGGTCATCGGATTTTTTCCCGGATTTTTTGGAAATTCAGAAGTCAACGTACGCGAGTGCATTTTCCGCCAATTGGGTTAATCGTAATAAATCATTGTCAGGAGAGACGACCGTTGCGATCTCGGTGGACTTGGATTTGCCTCCGCAGACTGGAATGCGACTGGGCCAATTGTCCGTAATTGCCCTCCCCGTTTTTAATCCAATCGCGTTGTTCGTCTGGCTCTTTTTTTGTCTCCGTTGTTTTCGCAATTGTCCTCGACGGTGCAGGAGGTGGGATTAAGATTTGTAGTGGCTTCGCGAAATTGGGCCAATACCCGCGGCATTCGCGATCCTATTAACGACTCCGATACTCGATACCACTGAAACAAGCGAATTAGCGATATCACTTTGAAGTAACAACAGAAATAACATTATTCTTTGATTTACTCGAAACCTTAAATTCTCCATTCTTCGACTAACGAATACAATTTTTTCAGGTGAAAGGAATTTCTCAACCTAGGCTAAGATGTCACATCACAGCGACGACAACATACTGATAGCCACGACGGACTCGTTCTGGGAGCCCGGGAACTATAAGCGCACTACCAAGAGGATCGAGGATGGCCACAAGCTCTGCGACAGTCTGATACAGCTGGTCCAGGAACGCGCTGAAATCGAAAAGAGCTACGCGAAGGCGCTGAAGAATTGGTCCAAGAATTGGAACGACAAGATCGAGAAGGGGCCCGAGTATGGTACGACCGAAGCCGCGTGGAAGGGCGTGCTCGTCGAGTCCGACAGGCTGTGCGATCTTCATCTCAGGGTCAAAGAGAACCTCTGCAACGACATAATTCAGCAGGTCAAGACGTGGCAGAAAGATACGTACCACAAGGTAGAAACTAACTAAAAATACAAGAAAGTAACTGAGCTAACTTTGTAGACGTTTATCTCGTCATATATTGATCTTTCAGTCGATGATGACGCTCAAAGAGAGAAAGGAGATGGAGGACGCGTTCAAGAAGGCCCAGAAGCCGTGGGCGAAGTTGCTGCAGAAAGTCGAAAAGGCCAAATCGGAGTACCACAACAGTTGCAAAACGGAACGAACGGCGGCGAATATGGAGAGGAACGCATCGGCCGATACCTCGCTCTCACCGGATCAGGTATATCTCTCTTTTCTCTCGCTCCCTCCCCTCTCTCTATCTCTTTTCCTCTCGTTCTCTGTTTACGCAGTAACGGTTTTACACACGCTCTCTGGCTAAGTATTATAAACCGCTTACCCGTATTCCGTACCGATACCGTTCGCAACGACTCGACAGTTTCGGGGTCGATTTTTACTCGATTTTTGAGATACACATGTGCTCTACCGTTGATCATTTTCAGATGGCCCGAGGCTCTGGTGATAACGTACGTTCACCATCGTGTTATAGTAGAAAAAATAGCACGCAGATATTAACTGCTCGTTTAATTTGTTTTACGGTGTTTCGTAGAGTTGAGACTGATTCCTGATCTTCGATTCTTTACTCTGCATGAATATAGATTTCTCCGTTCTTTTGTCGTTTTACGATGAGTTGCATCTTGCATGTTTGAGATTGGGTTATTTTGTTGTCGATATAATTCGAGATTAAAATTATCAAAACAAATCGCGTTCGAGGTCCTTTGAAAACTGGAATATGAAAAATTTTTAGATGACAGGGTGTGGATGTGGTGCATGGGCCCTCAGAGTTCGAAAAACCTTTAGGAAAACTAAAATAGGCGACGTTGAGTTTGTATGTATATAACGTTGCATGTTGCATGTTTTGTAACTCACGTGTTCTTTTCTTTTCCTTTTCCGTTTCGCAGAAAGTCGTAATGGTAAGCATTACTGCATTTTGAATGGTTTTCTCATTCTGTCATATCCCCTTTAATAACGCAACTGTTTCGTCTCTTTCTTTCTTATTTAAAAACAATGTATATTTTTGATAATAGGCACGATAAAATATCATTCACGCATCTGTTGTATAATTTTTTTAAACGATACCGATCAAAAAAGTATGCCAGAAAATTTTCTTTCCCAACTAAGGTAGATAATCTGCACGTTAAAAAAAGTGTCATTCTCATCGTTGTTCATCAGAATATTTAGAGATTATTATCGCTGCTTCGTGACATGTTTACTGATTGCTTATGAATATCTTCTTGTATCTCCAATCGTTAATTCTCGAGTTTTATTAATTATCAATTTTATCGAGCAGGTGAAGAAAATGCAAGACAGAGTACAGAAGACGAAGGAAGAAGTTCAGAAAGCCAAAGAGAAGTACGAAGCTGCATTGCAAGAAATCAATCAGTACAATCCTAAATATATGGAAGATATGACTCAGGTGTTTGAAAAGTGTCAAGAAATGGAAGCTCAGAGACTTCAATTCTTTAAGGATGTACTCTTTGGAGTACATAAATGCCTTAATATTTCACAAGATCCAGTGTAAGTTCTTATTCATGTCATTTTAACGTCCTCTATATATTTTTTCTATTCACACGAATTTATTTTTAGGCTTCCACAAATATACGAAGAATTTTACCATACTATTAATAACGCGGATCACGAAAAGGATCTGAAATGGTGGTCCAATAATCACGGAGTCAATATGGCTATGAATTGGCCGCAATTCGAGGTGAGTATCTCGAATATCGTTACTCACCCGTCGCATGAAGACCCTGCTCGTTGATGAAACTCTGTCGTTATTAGATATCTACATAGTAGTTCAATATTATCGATATAAACGATTCTCTCAAAAACCTTATTTCGTAAATTATCTCAGTGTCTAGCTAATGACAAAATGTCGAGTTTTCATATTTCCTCTACACAAGTGTTTAACTCTTAACGTTTGGTTTTCGAATTAGCAAAATAACCTACCGACTAATGCCACTAAAGTATTTAATAAAATTGGTTTGTTAATTTGTATTTTTTTCGCCTTTTAAAATATTAGAAATATTGTCGAATCGTTAAGAGTTGATCGCACCCATGGAAGGACTACAAACGATTGTCTCTACACTCCTCCCCTTTTTGATTACTCTATGCTGTAGTTGCGACGAGATTATACGTTATATATTTATGTAAAACATATTCAAGTAGTACCCAATTGTCGATTATTTCGGAATGCATGCATGTTATTGTCTGGGCGTTGCTATTTATGCAGGATTACACAGAGGAGTTCCGCGACATCACCAAAGGCTCCAAGTCGAAGGAAGCGTTGCCGGCGGGCTCCATCACGCTCATCAATCAACGACCAGTCGGAGAGGATCTGCATGTAAAGTTTTGTTACGTTTACCAAAAAAAGCCACACTTATTTTTTTCAATCCTTTTATTGTATTGACTCTTAGACAGTCATAGGTTTTTTTCTCTTATAATTTAATGTTTACTTTCAATCATCGATCATTTGGCCATGGTGTACTAGAATGCTTATAAATTTGTCAGAATTGATGACATGAATTTTTAATTAAATATTGACTGTCTGTGAGTTAAAAATGGTTCATCGCGCAATATTTTTCTCGTTTTAAAAATATCCTGAGCTAGCTTCTTAGCGGATAATTCAATGGCTGTGAAAAATGCTACATATTTATATATAATCCCCTAAGCATGGACTCAGAATACTATTCATACATTTTTCTCAAGCTTCATTGCGATATTTCGTACTTGAAATTCCTAGATTCGATAATTAGCTCGCGTAGAACGAATCGAAATGAGTACACATATATAACGAATGAGATTCCAGATTACGATTACTGTGAATTCGAATATATAAATGAAAAACTAGCTATAGGTTTATTCACGTTAATAAATTATTTTTATTTCCAACGCAGGAATTCCCTCCGGTGAATCACAAATCAAAGTCAAAACCAGCGTCTCGCGTTATATCAACGGACGGCAACCACGCCGATAAGACCGACACGATTGGTTCGAACAAACAGTCATCAGAGAAAAACAATCACGATAGCAATTCAGTCAATAGGACTTCTTCCATAACGTGAGTAATTTTGTTCGATCTATCTAGGTCAACATTTGTAAATATTTATGAGTAAGCGATGAAAAATTGTATAATATTAATAAATAATAAAATGTAAATTATTTAACGTCGTATAATATTAATAATAAATGTTGAGCATTAATTTTATCGATCCGTCACGAAAAGTACTGTTCACAGGAATGGAACGAACGCAAAGCAGGATACCAATCCGTTCGAGGAAGAGGAATGGGACGAGGACGGTAGCGAACCGTTGGTAGACAATGGGGAACCGGGTGTCCCAGTACGAGCACTATACGATTATGAAGGTGCTGAATCTGATGAGCTTAGTTTTAAGCAAGGTGAGTTTCTTTGTCCCCGTTTGAATCGTTGAGCGATCGAGTAATAACGTACGTTTCCACGCTGCAGGCGATATATTCGAGAAACTAGAGGACGAGGACGAGCAAGGTTGGTGTAAAGGCAGAAAGGACGGCAGAGTCGGTCTTTACCCAGCGAATTACGTCGAGCCGGTGTCGCAATAGATCCTTGGATAAAACCAAATTCATTCAAGATTTATTACAAGCACGTAGGAGAACAATAAGGAATAATCGACCGTGTACTTTCCCAGGATTAAAAAGAAAATTTTCCTTTACGTTTGTAGAAAAAAAAACTTTTGAATGTAGTGTCTACGAAGCTCATAAAACTTCTTGTTGAGATATTTTTTGAAAAATTGTGTAAGAAATGTTTATTTTGCGTGAGAGCGTATTATTCTTGTATAAAAAGATACGGAACTGTGTGAGTTCTCGTGTGAGAGAGAGACTAGCTCTTAGCTATACGGTTATTGGATTTTTAGGTAGTTAACATGGTGAAAATCCATCGCTAGTGTTAGATAACCGAGTGGCGAACGCGTACACACTGCATATAGATTTCGAACGATGTGGAAGGTCATGAATTGTACGACGTATTACTATTAACCGTAAGATTCCGACTTTTCGGCTGATGCGATGAAATCTATATTTAATTTATTGTTATTAAAAAAAAATTAATATGGTACTACTGAAACCCAATGTTTATCCAAATGGTGTCATTGTACATAGTAGTATTAAGAGAATAGCGGTACATTACATTATCACGTTCAACGAAGTTAAAACACATTGAATGTGTATAATATAGTACACATAAATCACAAATTTTTGGGACCCGAAGAGTTCGCATTTATCTGTTCGAGTTTTACGTTGATAGAACCAAGCACTTGTTTATCGAGAGGAAAAAATCAATCGTTGTGTTTGAACCTTTGTGCAAAATTTATATAACATTTTATTATGATTATATTGTCAAATAAATTTTTATCTGATTTTGTTAATGATTTTTATTGTGGATGAAAAACAACTTATTGGGTGTGCTACATATTTTTACTAATAAAGCTATGCGTTTATATTTTGATGAGCGAAATTTTGAGAATTTTCAAGTTTTTCATCAAACGGAAAAAAACGATGTGTAAGCTCGTACATTAAATATGCACGTCATTTAGATATAAAATATCAATTAAATTCGTTATTTTCATATTATTTTTTAATTTTTAAGAAGGCATTATAGAAAATTCTTGGGCATATATTTATGCTTACCTCAATATTCTAGATGTTCAATCACGAAATATACATTTATGTACGGCTAATCGCATAAAGTTGCAGTAATAACCACATCGCGAGTACAGAATGTGCTTGAGATACTTTAAACGTCTGTGGAAAAAAATTACGTGTCTGTACATGAGTGTCTGTAATATAAATTTGATCTAATATCTTAAAAAAAAAGAAAGTGGTTATGCACACGAAATATGTAAATAGAATGAATTAAGGAGTTTCAATTCAACTTGCGACTGATTTTCTAATGGCTCACTTTGTTAGGCGTCGAAGTTATTTTTTTGTGAAATGTTTTCACAATTCCATAAAGTTGTTGAATAGATCCTAGTTTGTGTATAGAATTTATTATGTATATCTAATAAATTACACATGTATAAATTTCACTATGTTCCTCGAATTATTATTCTATGAAACTCGGAGTTTTCACAGTGTAATATTCACAATACGGACAATAGTGTTTCCATTTTGCAGTCAGGAATGTTAAATTAGTAAGCAAAATAATTGTATTTGATACAAATGATAGATCATTTAATAAATTTAGATTTTTACAATAGATATATAAGGAATCACATATGTATTTAGTTCATCGGTATATACCGAATTCAAAATATTAATGCTCTAATTAACAAATTATTGCATAGATGACATTATAGAATTCAATTATGATTATAATGTGTAGTTATGAATTTTCTCATTTCCCATATTACATGTTTCAAAAAATTCTTGACATAGGGAAGCCAAAATGTAAATATATGCGATTATGTACAAGTTTTAAAACATATTCGTCATAAGCATATTATTACATTTCTCAGACAAATAATAAATTTAAATTTTCTGTTTAGAAAAATATTACCTTGAAACATAATTAGTGAAACCTGAATCGGAGATTTATAGAATTCATCGAATCAAAAGAAACGTTAACATTCTTTTCTGTACAAACCTACGAAAATAAAATACAAGGATCAATGATTCGCAACGTGTTTCTGTAAATCTTCCAACGTAGGAAATGGTTTATCACATAATTGACAGACATGCGCATTTTCGTTATGACTATTTAAATGTTCAGTTAATTGTTCTTCTGTTTTGCAAATCTCATCGCAAATTCCACAAAGATACTCAATACTAGTGACCTCTTCCTTTTCCCATTCAGCTATGGCAGCTTCTTCATCATGCGACTGTACGTGCATCTCAAGAAGCATACTCGAATTGAAGCTCGTTCCACATTGACCGCACTGATACTCTTTTTTATCATCGTTCTCATCTGTTATACTAATAAGATTCGGATTATCATCGTCGTCATCGAAAAGGTGCTTTTCTACGTGAGCCTCGAGTGCATCCTCGCAATCCATAGATTCCCCGCAAATAGCACACTGATACTGATCCTTGCCCAAATTTTGCTCATCTTCGCTTATATCATCACAGTGTTTTTGTAAATGATCCTTCAGAACTTCTTCATCGGTGAAAATCTTGTTGCAAACGAAGCAGGTGTACGTTGCTTGACCAATATTCTTTTCGTGTACGGCTTCCCTGCTCTCGTTAGAAATTCTACTACCCAATACATTAACAACCGTATCGGACTTACCGCTTTCATCCAGCCTTTTAACATCATTCTTCGTTATGTTCTCAATAGAAAATTCGGACTGATCGTGAGTGCTCAGATGCCGTACGAGAAGTTTTTCTGTTCTAAATGTTGAATTACAAACGAAGCACTTATGTACCTGTTTTAATGTTTTACAGGTGTGATCTTTCACAAACTTCGCTTCCACAATTTCCTGACATCTACGACAGCGCATCATTTTACCTTTACCACGAGAATCGGATGTTTGAATTTTATGAGATTTCATATGCTGCTCAACTGCTTCTTCACTGTCAAATGTATCATGACATATGGTGCACGCATGTTTTAGAACATAAGACTCTATGTTTGTAATTTCTCCCTGATCCTGCAGGATTTGTTCGGTTCTGTTATATTGTATGTGCGGAGAGATACTTTTATTATAATTAAGCCTGTTCACTGTTAAATGTCTTTCAAGATTTTGTTGTGAAACTGATGTTGAGTTGAAGTCGTTATATTTAGTCGATAACGAATTAAGTTGATCTAGAATTGGAGATTCGTATTCTTTAGTGATATCGCTACTCATAATCGCTTCTTCTAATATATCGATGTTATTGATTTTGTATTGTTTCTTTTCTTCAACGATATCTAAATGATTAAGTTTTACGAAAGGTTGAAACTTTTTCGATGTCAATGCTTCTTTAACAAACGTCGGCGAAACAGTTCTACTTTGTGAACTGCCTTTTGTAGAGTTAAATAAATATTCCTTGATTGTCGAATCTAAATTCTTTTTTATTGTCTTTTCAACCATAGTTTTTATCTGCTCTTCCAAAGAACAAAATCTTTTTTTATCGTTGCTTAAACGAATGTTTTTAGCTTGAAATAATTTCAATTTTAATCCTCTTTCAACGAAAACTGCTAACTGTTCTTGAACAGTTTGTAGAGTGTCCAAGTCTGTTCCTTCTACTTCGATATTGAGACACCTTTCAACAGTTTTTTGGTCAGAAATATTTGATGCTTTCGGACGAACCCTCCTTAACTGAACAGCATCGATAATATCGGTATTCTTGTCTGTACTATTATCATCGTTATTCAAATGTTTATTTACAGCGTCAGCGTTAATTGATAGTTTAACGTTGGGATCGTCTACCGTCAACGTTAACGTTGATGATACAATGTAAGTAGCATCACCCAAATCTAATTTAGATTCAATGAAACTGGATTTAAACGAAGCTTGTCTATCTAATTCAGATTTATTAAGTTCTAATGAATTATTAAGAGCATCCAAAATGGTAGTATTTTCATTTTCAGTTTTTCCTTCTCCATCTTTTGATGGCGAAGCGTTACTGTTAATGCTATCGAGTGACAATGATTTAGATCTGGTTTTTATTTCATTCCTAGCGTCTCCTCTTGTTACATTATCTTGTTTAACAACATATTTATCAGTCATGTTAGTTTCTAAATTTTTCAGTGCTCTAGCTATTCTTTTTTCTTTCTCCATCAATTCTTTCTCTGCATTAGATTTAGCTCTAGCTTTTTGTACAGGAGACAGTTTTGTAGTATCAGAATCCATAGAATCTGTATCGGAAGCTACTTTTCCTTGCGCTTCTAAAAGTGCTCTTTTCCTAGCTACCCAACGTTTTGTAGACGCTTTTCTCCTCTCATTGGTTCGAGTACGTTTATTAAATATCATCTTTGATTTTGACGCAGATGATATTTCGGCACATTTATTTCCCGACTCTTTGGTATTAACAGCGTTGATAGGTTCAGTTAATGTTTGAGAATCAATTGAGCTTTTTGCTTCATCGGAAGAATCGAAAATTTTAATGATTTCAGGCTTATCTTTATTTTCAGATTTAATCTCATCCTCATTATGGTTTATAGATTCTGTAGAAATAGTAGCATTTTCTTCCAATTTGATTTTTTTCTATGGAAATATAATTATTGAGATTAAACTTTTGTAACCATTTACTGATATGATATTTAGAAATATGTTTTACTTACAGATCTTTCATGCTCTGAATTTTCCGCTTCTCCACTTTCAGGTGTTCTACATCTTCGTTTAAATGATTCCTAAAATATATGTGAAATTTAATTCATTATTAATTCTCAGCTACATGAGATAATTAACAAATTTTAGTTACAGAGTAAGGCTCAGTAAGGAACACTTACATTGTTCTCGCTAGATTCTGAGTCACACAACTGTTTCAGAAGGAAATTATTTGATTTAATGAATTGTTCATTAAATTCACTCCATAAATCTAATTTGTACAAGCATATATGACAAACCAACTTTGGTAAATTATCATCTTCGGTTATCTGAAACTCAAGCACTGTTGCAACTCCACGCAAATATTGAAAACAAGTAGTGGTTAGCACATAAACATACCTGAATTTTCGAACATTCAACAAGATTATGAACCTTTTTATTCAACGATTGATCGAACAAATTAGTTAAACACCCCTCGTCAGTCAAACAAATACGACATCTCTCGCTCGCATTTAATAATTTTCGTCTTTTTGACATTATTAAGTCTTTCGATACCACCGCATGTACACACTCCATATATCTAAACTTAAAGTGCCTAACAGATGGAAAACTTCAATGGAGTGAAGTTAGTTCCATAATTATTGCAGTCAGTATCGATATGAAATATTCGATATGAATTACAATAATTTATTATGATTTAAACCAACTTTTATCAATTACTACGCTCGTTCACTTGAAATATCAACGAGTGATGATAACTATTCGCCAGACTGCCGGAGTCGATGGCATAAATAAGGATTCGACTTCGAGATATCGATATATACTTGGTCGATAATAGTTCTACTTAGTGTCGATAGTATCGATAGTGTTGATTACCGACGAGTTATGAAGAGTTTCTGGCAAATTCTGTTTCTAGAATTGATTACTTTGAAACACGGTTTTTTGAACGCCGTGTAATTTCTAAAACAGAGCTCCTAATACGTTAATATACCTTACATTTGTAAGAATTAATTATTTACGACGAAATAGATATCTCATTCTCACCGAGATCGAGTAAGTAAATTTAAATATTATTGCAAATGTACCTTGATATACATTATTTCAAATTTAATTAATCATATAATTTAATATAATAAATATAAAACAATGCTGATGCATGCCTGCTCACCAATATACGAAATTTTCGTAGAAATTTGCAACATGACTTGTACAATTGAATTAAAGTCTTTTGTAAACAAGTGATGTAAACAATTTTTTATAACATTTCTTTCCAGATATAATTTGCAAAAATGGATCTCACTCCTAACAAGAATAAAGGTGTCCTTAAAGAGATCATCAAAGAAGGTGTAGGAACAGAAACTCCATCCACTGGTAATGAAGTTACAGTGCATTACACTGGTACCCTATTGGATGGAACTAAATTTGACTCCAGTAAAGATCGAAATCAGCCTTTCAAATTCAAACTTGGCGTCAAACAAGTTATTCAAGGATGGGATTTAGGAATTGCAACCATGAAAAAAGGAGAAGTAGCTGTTTTAACTTGCACTCCTGACTATGCTTACGGTAAAAATGGTAGTCCACCAAAAATTCCACCAAATGCTACTCTGAAATTTGAGGTATTTAATACTTTCCGATCAATTGCAACAAATAATTTAAGTTATATAATAAATCACCACTCCTGTTGCTATAATTTTAGATAGAAATGATAGATTGGTCTGGAGAAGATCTTAGTCCAGAGAAAGATGGAAGCATAGAAAAATTTGAAATTGTTAGCAGATCTGAATTTGGTAGTCCATCTTTTGGATCTGTAGTTAATGGTATGTATGAGAAGCTGGTGAAAAATTAATTTTCACATTAATATTTTCATATTACAATATTTACCACCTTGTAGTTCATTTGATTGGGACATACAATGGTACTGAATTTGAGGACAGAGTAGTTGAATTTACATTGGGCGAAGGAGAAATTGCTGGTATAGTAGAAGGAATAGAGAAGGCCCTAGAGAGTTTTAAACAGGGAGAGAAATCAAAATTAAAAATAAAAAGTAAATATGCCTTTAAGAAAGAAGGCAAAGCTGAATACAATATTCCACCAAATGCAGATGTTGAATATATAGTGGAATTGAAGAATTTTGAGAAGGTGATAAAAATTTCATGTCTATATAGTTCATAAAAATTTTCTTCTCTGTAACTGAAATTTGTATATTTACATATATGTTGATATACAACGTTTGTGTCATTGGCCAATCACCAGCTTGCTAATGACACCAATATGTTGTCATTAGATGTTAATGTGTTAAGAATTTAACAGATTTCAATAACGAATTTTGAATTTCAGGCTCCTGAATATTGGCTCATGAGTGCAAAAGAAAAAATAGAAGTAGCTCAAAAGTTAAAAGAAAAGGCAACTGTTTTCTTAAAATCTAATCAATATAATCTAGCTATTAAATTATATAAAAGAATACTAGACGAGCCCTTGACAAAGGCTCCAAATTTTCAGAACGAATTTGAAACTTCAAGAGATACTCTTTTAGTAGCAATAAATTTGAACCTTGCATTATGTTATCTCAAAATAAACGATCATATTAAAGCGAAAGATGCATGCAATGAAGTATTAGCTATTGATTCAAAGAATGAAAAAGCTTTATTCAGAAGAGGACAAGCTTATATTGGTTTAGCCTCTTTTGAGGATGCCCTCAAAGACTTCCAACGAGTGGTAGAAATAGAACCAAAGAACACAGCTGCGTTAAAACAAATAATAGTCTGCAAAGATTTAATTAAAAAGCATGTTGCTAAGGAAAAGAAACTTTATGCCAACATGTTTGAGAAATTCGCGAAAGAGGACAAGCAGGTTTGTTGATTATTGTAAATTTTGATTTTATTACGAGTAATTTACCTAATCGTAAAAAAATTATTTCTACAATAAGTCATTTTCATGTTTTGCTATAATTTATTAGTAATATCGCAGAAAGAAGAAGAAAAGCTGCGGGAACAGCCGGATGTAATGCGCGGAACTCTCGGTGAATGGGGACAAGAGGAAAGAGAAGGAGGTAGAGATGCGACTGCATTTGAAAAAGAAAATCCCAATATTCTTATGCTTAATGCAAATGGTACTGGCGAATTTCAAAATATGTAAGGGATTTGTTTACTGTTCCTCCTAGACACTGCCACTTTCCTTTTTTGTTTTTTATTTTTGTTGTGCCTTCATGACTTTAAATATAAAATGAATGAAATTCACTTCAATTATGTCAAGTACAATATGAAGTATTGAATAATGTATTTTAAGTTTTAATATAACTGCGATCTTACGAAGTATTGTAACATTTTTACATTCGTAGTACTTTACATATGTGTATGAATTAATGTTGATAAACATTTTCTTTATATGGAATTAAATACATTTCTGATATAAAATTATTTTTTTCGTATCTTCAAATGGTGAAAAAATAAATTCATTTTGAAAGATATTCGAATTCTTTTATTTTTATTCTTTAAGACAGTTATAGGTGTATCATCCATAGTCAAAATAGTTTAATTACTCTGAAATTATCTCGAAACCTCCCTTTAGATGTGGTTAAATTTGCGTGAGAGCCAGCATAGATGGCGTTCTGCGTTTCTTTAAAACAACTTTTGATTGGTTATTCTAATTGGCAGTTCCCATTTTGAATATTGTTTGTATAACAGGATCGTAACAGTTTGAATTGTAATGAATTTTATTGAAATATGTGTAACAGTAAAAAAAGGCTTCATTAAATTACTTCTTGTGATGTTCATTTTAAGAACTTAATATCGTAGTTATAATTGAAGAGGGTTAGAAAGAAACCGATGTTTTAGTAAACACGTAATAGGTTATCTGTAGCTTTAGTCCTTAATATTTTTAATACGTTAATTTCCCATAATTTGTTCATGTTATTTATAAGTTGCACATTGATTTCAAAAAATGAAATATTTTTCAAAGAATGATGTCAGTAATCCATTTTCTAGTAACAAATGCATTTACGAAATTTGACACTATATAGTCAATTTTTGATATAATATTTCATTTAATATGGATTTCGAATCAGAGTATTGCACTTCAACTCGCTATAAAGCTATACGGAAACATTTAGATAGCTTAGGATATTCTCAATCTCTACCTATAGATGGTCTACCTTTAGTCGAAGCTTTATTGGCCGATTTGATAAAAACCACAGAAAGCCTCAAACATTTCAAGAGTATTGCTAGTGAAAATATAGAGGTTTGTACCTTTTTCTTGTAAAATTGATTTTTTATCTAATTTGTTAATTTTGATAATAACAGTACCTTTAAATTGATAGACTTGCAACTGTTATTTTGATTTGATAGTATTATTTTGTGAATTGAAAAGGTTTACTATATAATTTTTCACTATGAAATAAGAAATTAAAATATAGTTGATAACTATTATAATTATTTCAGACTTGCTGCCAGTTGCAATCAACTGTTGATCCATACAAATATGACAATGCCAGGTTATTACGTGAATGCAATGAATTGCATGAAAAACTAATTGTTAAAAAAGAAACTCATCAAAAACAAGTACAAGAATTAAGGAGAAAACTTCACAAGGTAGAGGGTGATTATAGCGATCTTCAGTCAGCTTCTTCACGATATTTGCAAAGAATTAAAGATCTTGAAATCGAATCATCTAAAAAATCAAAGAAAATATTGGAACTTCAAGGGAAATGCTCCAAGCCATTTATAAAGAATGTTGGATTATGTAATTGTTTTTCAATTTTGTTTTTTTTTTCATATTTATCATTTTTTCATGAATTATATTGATTTTATTAAAAAAATTTTAGCTTCGAAAAAAACTGGTTGTGATCCTCTAAGAAGACCAGAATTTGAGTGTGAACCACTACCAAAATCAAGAAGTAGTGGTACTTCTTTGCCTAGTTCTAATTCTATCGAACCAAAGGTTATAGATTTATTGAATATGGCAGATCACAGGATGAATTGTCTAAGTCACGAGGTAACAAAATTAAAGGAGGAACTCTCAATGCAATCAGATATTACACATTTATTGAGAAATCAGGTATATTAGATAATCAGACCAATATGTATACTGCATGAGATTCTCTCTTCCCTTAAAAATACCTATCATAAATGCATGGTTTTTCCAGAATAATAGCATGGTAAAAAAGTTGTAATAGAACTTTTCCTATTTATCAAATTATGCAAATAAAATAACTTTCGTCTAATTTCAAGTAATAATGAAATAAATATTATGTAATTTCAGTTAACAATGAAAGAAAAGGAAATAATACGTTTAAGAAAATTGTTGGAAGGTGGTCGTCCATACAGTGCCGTTAGTAAAGATTTTTCTTGCAAAAGTTCTGAGAAACCATCTTCACGACAGAATGCAGAAATGTGCGAATTAAAAGTTTTGCAACAAGCAAAATTGGAGTTGGAACATCATTTGAAAGGTAGAAATTCGTTTTAAATGCGCAAACGTAATTTTAATTGTTCTGATTTTTAATGTGATTTTTCAGAAGCTTTAAATAAGCAACACGAAGCAATGGCCCAAGCGATGAAATTAGCGGAACGAAATGAACAATTAGAAAAAGAACTCAAAGATATCGATCATATCGCGTTAGCGGTAGAAGCAGATTGCAATACCGCTGTCAAGGAAAATAACAAACGCGTTAGCAGATTACAAGTAAGATTTTAAAATAAGACATCTATAATGCATAAAAATAATACTTGGATTATCATAGGAAAAATTAGAAAATGTAATGACTCAGGTACATGTACTAGAGAATGAATTGATTATAGAACGCCGACAAGTGCAAGAATTAAGAGCTGATCTCGAAGCTTGCAAACTTGAAAAACGTAATATGCAGCATACGTTAGAAACTACGTTAGAAGATAAAAAACAAATGACAGATCAAATAAATAAATTAACAATAATAGGTAAACTTTGGTATTTAATAACTTTTTAACTACAATATTAATTTCATTAATTTTTGTAGAAAAGAGTTTAAATGGTAAGATAGAAACATTATCAAGAGAGAATGATAAGCAGAAACAGGAAATTATTCATTTGGAATATACAAATAAACATTTAACTGAGCAACTGCATAAATACGAAAATATATCCACCAAGAAAAATGGAGTTACGCTTTCTAAAGAAAATGGTACATGAAATGACGTTAGTTATTTGGGATTCAAACGGTTAAACTAGACCAATTAAATTAAAAAATTAATGTTAAATTTGAATTTTTTATAGATTACAGATCGAGATCTTATAAAGGATCGCATTTTAATGACGAAAAAATGAACGAATATGAAAGAATATCAAATAAAGAAACAGGAGCTATAAAAAATAATGAAGATATTTTACGTAGAGAGATAAATCAGAAAAATTTATTAATTTCCGATGTAGGCAAAAAATTAAAATTGAGAATATATTTTTTTATATTAATACAAATCTTTAATTTCAGCTACAAAATGATATTCGAAAATTAAAAACCGATTGTGATTATTACCGGAATGAGTATAACAAAATCAAAGGGCAATGCAATGACAGACGCAATGTAGATAATGTAAGAAAATTTTATAATAATTAAATATTAAATAAGTATATCATTTTTTATCTATTGTCACTGAAAAAATATAGATGGATGCCTGGGCAAGAGTAACCGAGTTACAATACCAGCTGGATACCAAAGACCGAGAATTATCAGATTGCAAACGAGAGAAAGAAGAATTGTATCGTGAAAAATTTAACTTAGAAAGGCAACTTCAAAATTCCAGAGAATCAAAAAGACGTTCATATTCTCCCTGCAAATCGTGCAATCATTGTATACCACCGCATACATGCAGTTATCAAATTCCTTTATCAGCACGCACCGATACTAGTAGTCCAACGAAGGTAATTCATTTCTCAACTTCACACTTTATTCAAACACAAGATTCATCTTTTTAAAAAAATTTCAGGTTTTAGTTGATCGCCTGCAAAGCGACAGAGACGCTGCGAGAGCAGATGTAGAACGACTCGTTGAAGAACGAGACGCATTACGAGAGAGACATAAGGTATTATATCGAGTAATCCGTATTGATTACGTAAATTATAGCAATTATATTGCAGATGACAGTGGAAATGCATAACTCCGAGCAGAAACGGTTGAAAGAAACTTTAAACGATATGGAAAATCGATTGAAACAAATAGAAAAAGAAAGGCATAATTTAGTTCACTCTCAAGGAACACGGAAGGCTACAATAAACGGTCTGGAAGACCAGTTGGAAGATATGCGTGAAGAATTAAAAAAAACGAAAGAAGAGCTCTCCACTCAACGCGCACAATATTATCAGCTACGGTAATTATATTAGACTATGAATTATTTCTGAAAAATGATAATTATAATTTTTTTCTTATAGAGCGTTGCAAGATCAGACCGATCAAGCTTTGGGTGATGTTCAAGGTCAACTAGTTCAGTCTGAGGCAGAACTAAATAGAGCATTAGATCATAACAGAAACATGGAACAGCAACAGATGCAATTAGATAATCAAATAAAGGAACTAAAACAGGAAATTAATACACTGCGTTCGAGCATGGCGCACTTGGATCACGAGAAAGATCAATTACTGGTAAATCATACTCTTAAAGCAATTACACCCTTCTCAGTCATGCTTTACATTCAAAAATTTGTAGATGCTCTTAGATGAAAAAACTGAAAAAATTGCATCACTGGAGAGGGAAGTAAAGGCAAGGGATCAGCAAGTCGCTGGAGCGGAACAACGCATCAGGGATATACAACATAAAAATGAGTGAGTATATTTTTAAATTATGTACAAAGCTTATCGGTAAATAACGTTCTGGCACATTCACTAGCTTGCTTACATTTACGTATGTATAATATTTACAACGCGAACTAATTACGTACAGTTTGATATAAATAAGGATTTCAAGAAATGGAAAAAATGGAGCATTTCTCCAATAGTTGTTGCCCAATTACGTCGTTAAATAATGTGAAGATTTGACTCTCTCGTTGAGAAACTTGGCAAGACTCACAGCAGGGGGTTGACAGCCACCAGTCGATGTTAAAACGTTGTTTTCCAACTCGATTTCGGAATTCTCCGTGATTCTTCTATAACCTGGGCGACATTCGCACCTCGCCTTGGCTCGGGATTCGCCATCCTGCCACAAATCAGTTTTTGGCATTCTCTGAGCTACCAGCCACTCACCGTCCGCGCAAGGACCTTGAGTGTACAATTTGTAACAAGTCCTGTTCACTATCACCATCCCTGGTGTGTTTTCGCAGCTATCACTGTCATCGTCGGTACACTTGCCGGAGTTCTTCAAAGTGTTCGTACAACCACAAACACCGTTATAGCTTATGCCGTCGATGGAGGGCCTCGCGTTGTAATCGTATAGGACAATTTGTCCGTTTGGGCAGGGCCCTTTTGTGCCAATCTTGTAACACGTTCGCTCCTGAGGGAAGTACAGCCTTCCTCTCTTGCAAGGAATGGGCACGCAAAGAGTCGAGTTAACCAGCATGTGGCCATTTTCGCAGGGACCCCTAGTATAGACTCTGTAGCAGTAACCATCTTTGTACAGAACGTGGCCTGGCTTGCAGGTGCATTCCGCGTGAACGATTTCGTTGGTATCGTTGTTGCTCGTCGAAACGACAAAATGGTGGCCCTTTAAACACGGTCCAAGTCCACCTGAAGAGGTTCAATATTCCGAGGTTTATTATTAGCCACTGTTAGGAATATTTTCTGAGATTGAGAGTTTTATAGAGCTTACCAAGTTGATAACACAGTCCAGTTTGAGCGTGATAATGAGGTAGACCGCTATGACAACCACAACTACCTCCAGGAAGAAATAGTTCGCCTGGTTCGGTGCAGGGACCTTTCGTATAGTGCTCGTGACATCCTCCTCCCGTACCGGGCCAGTGATACCTTCCCAGCTCTCCAGAAGCTGAACAGGAACACGCAGCTAAGCCATCCTCTTCGGCAACTAGCAACTCGCCTTTGGGACAGGGACCTCTGCTCAGCTTTGGATAGCATTTGCCATCTTTGGGCCAGTAGACCTCCGCCTTCCCAGGACAAGGCTCTGGAGATCTGCACACTCCCCATCTTCGTTTCGAGCTAAAATTTTCAGGATTTAATATCGCATCAAGGGAGTTATGAAAGTGAGAAATTACCTTGCCCTGCCGGGTGGTTCGGGCACAGGAGCGAAGTACTGCCCGTCTGGACAAGAGGCTCGAGTGAATATCGGGTGACACAGAGCGTCTCTGGGGGATTGAGCGGTACCAGGAGGACATCTGCATTCCGCTGTGGTTCCAGCACCGCCTGCCGCTGGTCCCAGTTCCATCGTTTCGGGACAGGGTGCACCAATCTACATTCACCGCAAACGTCGATCATAAATTACTTACTTTATGGCTACGTTACGTTGGCGAGCTAACGAAATTCAAAGAGTGCACCTACCTGGAATATCTTATAACATTTTCCATCAGGCGGCCAAAACAGCAACTGCCAGCCGCGCGGTTGGGCCGCGCACGGATTGCTTGACGGGTCCGCCCACGGAGGAGGCATTATCGCTGCTTTGACAATCGCCGGGATCACCGAGAGGGCTAATAGGATTCCACCGAGGACATGCATCGCACTAAAAACGAGAATTGCCTGTTCAATAAATTTTCGAACACTGAATATTTTTCATTCGATATTATAAAAGAAAGATTTACTGAATCAACTGAATAGTCGAAATAATAAAATAGTTATAAAAATATTTTGGATAGAATAATGGTTTTAACGGGATTCGGAGTAAATTGTTTGATTGATTCGATTAATATTTCTTCGCGGTATACAAAGAAACTTTTTCGCGATGAACTTCACGCGAATAGTTGATACATACAACTCTTCGTGCACGGAATTATAAATCGGGCGAATATATTGTTCGATTCAACTTGGAGCGGTTTCTGTATATCGACGGCTTTCAGCAATGCAAATGTATACACTGTCATCTCGAATTTCGCGCGGACCTTGAAGCCGGACGTCCCTGAGAGAGTCCAGGGCACTCGAAAGGTTAACAATCGCCTTTCATTTTCCGCGATAATACAGCCGTGAAATCATCTCGGCTAGAAGTTGCAGGCTCGTTTGTACACACGGTGTTTAATATACCGAGCTAGAGAGCGAGAGAGAGAACGACAGCAAAATAATATGACCATACTTTCACTGTTTTACTATGGCAATGGCATTGTCCCATGAGACGAGCAAGTTCGAAATGACGACACGCTCGCATGTAAAATAAGGCATTTCTTGACAACGAATGCTCGCCGCGTTTTGTCCACCAAAACGCTCTCTCTCTCTCTCTCTCTCTCTCTCTCTCTCTCTCTTTGTTATTTTTCTCGTCGGGAATAAATTGCCTGGGCATTGTGTTCTACAGTTGTGCATTCGAATCAATTGTGCAAGTCTTATAATTATTAATATTGCTATTGTTGTTATAAAAAAATTATAAGGCTAACAGTTAGAAACTCGATTGTACAATTTATTGTTATTCGTTAATTCTGATAAGGAACTTTTATCGGACAGCGAAATTAGAAATTCGATTATGAAAATTCTAATTTAAAATAAGTACTGGTCAATTAGTTTCGTATTCAAAATCGTTATTCGTTAATTCCGGTAAGAAATCCTTATCGTACCGCAAAATTAGAAATTTGATTATAAAAATCCGATTCGGCCACGTGCCCGGGACAATTACACGAAACGATAGCAACGTAACGCGGTAGTAAAGGAGCGCCCGCGAGCTTTCCTCCGACACTTTCCATTGCAGTTAAACGAGTCAACGAACGAGTTCTGCCGGCTGGCTCGCGCGGTTCCGTAAGAAGAGAGGGGGGATCCTTGATTCGTTACGAAAATGCGAAAAACCGGAATGCGAGACCGAGCGACATCAGCACCGGCGACAATCAACGAAAGAGAGATTAGGAAGAATTTTCAATTAGCGCGAGTCACGCTTCGCGCTCTTCCGGTCGGTTAATCTTCATCTCGGATGGCTCTCGCTCGAAAATCGATTCCGCGTTAGACGCGAGGATACTTGACCTTTGCGGGCCTCGCAATTGCACAATTCCCGCCGCGAGAGTATCGTTATGTCAGCACTTTCACGCCGCGATCTCGCGAGATTATCCGCGAGATCTTCCCCGCCCACGCGGCACCGTCATTTCGACGGAATGTCGCTCGACGGCGTGGGCCGCGGAATGCCGAACCGCGATACAGTTCGCATTGACGAGGTCGTGAATTTGCAGCTTTATCGGCTGAGAGAATATACGCGCAGGTGTGTGTCTATGTGCGTGTGTGTGTGTGTGTATGTGCGTGTGTGCGTCGCGATAGAGATTTCAAAAGTTTGGTTATAAAATGGAAATTATCGGTTTATAAAAATGAACTGGAGTAATGAACCTAAAAATTTTAACTGTCGAAAGGGAACGGCTCAAAAATCCTACAGTTTTAATCCTAACTGTCCAAACTGTTTCGCCATTCGCGAAACCATTCTACATCACAGGTACAAAATTCCTCCCCAATTTTTTTTATCCCCGAGCCGAGAAAAAAATTGTCCATTATCGAGGAGCGAGAGGGAAAAAAACGAAAGCGTTACGTCAGAGGCGTTATGAACAATTTCGCAGCTGGAAACGAAATTTCACAGCGCGATTTATGCTCCAAAGCGCATTATTTACATCCTAGGCGGAAATTAAAAAATGGAAAAAAATACGAAAAAAAATAGCGTGTATCGTATTTCACACACGCTTCCGCGCTTTTTTTTCTCTCACTCCTCCCATCGCGAAATCGCTTTCTTTTTCCCTCGTTATTAAATCAACTTTTTTACTCCAACGATTATCGTATCGAGCCCGGTATGTTAACGAGGTTGTTTATCGTACTGGTACAATTCGTTGCGCAACGAATTACGCGAGCGAAAAGAAAGCGCCAATTAATACATCATAATCGATTCGCGTTATTTTGGCGCGTGAACGTAAACAGTACAAAGTGACGTAATTTGCGGTTCGGCTCGAAACCGGTCGAGTTTTGGCTCTCGCTGGGTTTTGGCGCCGTCTTGGAAAGCGACGCGAAAAATGTCGTCGACGTCGCTCGTTTGTAGACACGGGATCTTCGCCTCGGACCTATTACACTTTTTTTTTCTCGCTAATTCGCGCGATATCATCGTCCGATGGCTTAGAAAGCGAGTTCGAGTCGATCGGAGGTCAGTATACAGATTAGAAATCCGAGATACAGCTCTCGGTTAATTGCTTCGGCCTGGGTTTCGTAAAATTTCTTGTCAGAACGAATCGCTAGGTGTCTTGCGATTCTCTCGTCTCTCGGAAAAATTCGAGAATCGGTATCTGCTCCAAAAATCGATACCCTACTTTCGAGGATCGAAAACTAAACTCTATCTCCCGCTGTATGGTTTGTTTACGTTCTTAAAAGCTAATCCCGTCTCTAATACATCGAATATTTCACGATATTTAAAAACCAATATTCTCGATAATAATGTTTTCTCGCTGTCCGAACGTTGTCCCGAGGGAGACAAATTTACAAAACAAATTTCCTTATCGTCCTATCGGGCTAACACCCTACACCCAAAAATTCTCGACAAACATCAATAAACTCACACTCGTGTATAAAATCAGTTCTCACGATGCACCAATACGTCACATGACACTGTTCACCGATCGTTCACTCTGCGCGACATCGTCGATTCATTCAAGAAGCAAAAATTCGAAGGAACGACCGAGCGCGCAGGTCTTGCCGGTCCGAATAACGCGCGCCTACTGAGTAAAGCGAGTATCGCGGTTCTCGTACTTCTCGTACCGCGTCGAGCGGTGCGTCTCGTGAAACTGTTACCTAACTTCTCCGGGACTGGCGCACCGGTAACCGAATCCGTCGCGCGCCTTTTCTGACTGTTTTTTCGTCCTTCGTTTCTTCGAAGGAGTCGTTTCGGTGTGACGCTATTGTCCGGTCCAAATTCTATTTTTTTTTTTAATGGAGTCGTTGTCTTGAATATTTTTCAGCTTGAATTCTCTCGAATACCTTAAAATCTATCCATTCGTTATGTCATTTTTTATTTTTGTGAAAGATTGTCAAACAAAATTAGTTTTGGTTTGGATCACTGTAAATATCTTGGAACGGATGAAAATTAACGTTATTCGCTTCAGAAAAAATGAATTGACAAAATGTTTGAAATTTGACAACATTCTGAGATGATTTCTTTCAACCGCCAAACTGGTCACTGGTAAAATTATAAAGTTATTCGGGTCGTCTATAATCACTCGTGGAAATAACCGAGGGCTATCCTACTGGACTCGTTTCCCAATCGTAATTCGTCATCAGTGGCCGTAATTGGTTTTTCCCCGAAACACGAGCTGACGTAATCGCGATCACAATGAGAACCGAAACTCGAACGACCTTGCGGAAGGATCGTAATCCAGCTCGATTGCACAGGGTCTGGGTGGCGTACGTGAGGACCGGCTCTATTGCATAACCATTTCAATTTAAATCGCTCGAGAGCAATCGACATTCCATCGTCACCTTTTCAAGACATCGCGTAGCTTCTGGGAAGTCCGTATCTCGCCTAATAAAAATGAAATTGAATGGGTGAGAGTGAATCTCCGCTTTTGAGATTTCTGTATTTATTGAGATAGAGCACGAATTTTACTCTACAACTATCAACGCTGAGCTCCCCAGGATCAAACTAAACTCGAATTTTTTATTTTCTTACACAACAAATCAATCTAATTTTAATTCTTTCTTTGTTCTCATTGTATTAATAACACCTATTTCGGTCGATAATTAGTTCAATTCGACCATGAAAATTCATACTACTAGATTTTTAAAAGTTCATCTAAGGATTTTAGGTGTCTAATAGGTGAAACTCGCATAGGAGAAGAGCGATATCTCGCTCAAGTGAACGCTAATTGAAATTCGTGTGGGAGAAATAACTTAACGGTCCCTTCACCGGAGCGATAAAAAGGGCCCCGGTGAACTGTATAAACAGTGACGCAATCGATAGCGAGGACGGAAGGTGAGCTCGGGCCGATGCACTCCCTCGCGCTCTCGATTATCGTTCGGAGGACGATACAGTCTTCGAGAACGAAAGTGAACCGAGAACTGGCGTCGTCTAACGGGACGCCTAGCCTTATGTAATTTTTCTTTTTCTTTTTTTGGATTCTCGTTTCGGGGGGAAAGGTGATAATTCACGCCTTCTCTTTTATCCGAGAGATCGCTGAGGTCAAACGTTCTAACATCCTGTCCACTTTTTTTGGCTAGTTCGCCAATTGTGGTTTCACGCGAAGGTCGCTTTTGAAAAATTTCGTCCCGACGCGAGAAATTCTTAGAATCGAAATTTTCGAGGATATTCTTTCTTCCTGCTTTATAATTTTAATTTTTGTTCCTCAAACGTAATATTGACAGAATTTTCAGCTCCTCGGTGCGTCATCTGATTAACAGCTGTCGAGATGAATATTTTACGATAATTCGATTCACGAACCTCCGAAAATTTATTTTTTTTCGAGCATACGAAGGCGGTGAACTCTTTCATCCTCGATACCGTTCGCGCGCCTCGCGATAATTTGATTTACGTTTGTATTTTTCGGAACCGCTCTGTGTGGCAGGAGTCGAGCGCGTAGAAGTCCTTGAGGGCTACGCGACCCTCCGACGAGGTGAAAGGCGTCAAACGAGAGGAGAAGTAAAAGGGATGCGAGTCCGAGGACGTGATGGGTTTTTTAAAAAGTAAATTCTCCGGGTGAGCAACCTTCGAGTACCACGAGATCGAAAATTTTCTGTGGGAGGTCAGCGATCCTGGATATAGAGTTTCTTGAAAACTCGAGGACTCTAAAAAGTTTACGATCGCAATTAAGCGAATCGAAACGCGGGGATGAAATCTCATCTCTCGAGGAAGGAAGAGTTCTCGGCTCGGCTCGTTACTCGCTTTTGCGACACGAGGGACTCTTTCACCTCGGGATCGAATTAACTGAAATATTCATCAGATATGCGGAAATCACTCCGGAATAACCGAATAGCGCAAGATCCGTTGCGAAATTTTCACTACTCGGGGCTGATTTACGGCTAGATTGACCAAACTCTTGGAAACTCTATTGCGATATGTTGCGAGAGTACAAAATTTTGATAACCGAGAACCGTTGGTACCTGTGCGTCTGCAGTTGATTAACAGTTGTTAAACCAAGTTTAACAAAATTTCGAACGCAACAATCGTAGCGCAAACGAGCTCGAAGAAGAAAATTCCTCGGACGATACCGAGGCTGGACGTTTTCGCGTGCGAGCGAGATTTTCTCGGAAAATCGTTTGGATCTCTCGTGCGGGCCGATAACCCGCAATCAGCGTCGGACAGGGTCGAGTATTAAAATGTATAATACCCGAGCGAATTTTACGCGAGCGCACGCCGGATACTTTCTATGATACTTTTCACTCGAGCTAATAACGCCGAGGATATAACTTTCATCTTTAAGGTATCGCTTGTGATATTCGCGTGGCTCCTCGAGGCGAAGAGGGAAAGAGAAAAAAATGGAAAGAAGAGCGAGAGAAGACAGACCGAGATCGATTCTCGTGCCGGCGGCGTTCCACATTCTTCCCTTTTGAGTCTTCCGGCTCGATCCATCGACTCCCAGGAGTCACGAACTCTCGAGAGATTTAGAAAATCTCGTCTCTAGTCGAAAAATTGGGAAACTCGAGCCGGTGAGGAATCGACATGCCGAAAATCTCGATCCGATCGAGAGATAGAACAAAACAAATCGAGCGAGTAGGCGAAATTTTTAGCCGGTTGGGAAACTTGAGTAATGAATTTCGAGTCCTACGGAGGCGCGAATTGCGTTTTCACTTTCGTCTTGTGCCGCTGAAATTCCACGCCGTGATTATGACGAGAGGGAGATGAGAGAGAGAGAGAGAGAAAGCGGATGTCTCGCGACTTGCGATATTTTCCTCGTTTGTTGCGCAATGGGATCGATGGATAATCGATTTTTCATAGATCCGCGTTTTTTCCCCTGACGTCACACTGCAGTTAAACTGCATGAGAAAGGAGCGGAGAATTTCGTTGGGAAAGAGCGCAAGGCTCTCGCCTATGAAAATCTTTCGTAAACTCGTACGAGGAATCCGATTCGAGGAACGCATCCCATCGATCTAACTCGACTTCCTTTTTTCTCTTCTTCGACTGGTCGATCTCTCCTAGGAAGCCGACGATTCAGCTTCCGCTATGCGACGTCCGGTTTCCGCTGTCTCGTTTGTTCGATCGCCCATGAAATCGATTTTCCTCGATTTACTGGGAAGCCTCCAAATGTGGCAAATGTGTTCATCTGTTTTTTTTTTTTTCTTTTTTTTTTTATTCTCTGTCATTAATTACCGCTGATAATCCTTCATCATCCAACCAATTTTGAGTTCCTCCATAATCCTCTTCTAAGAATATTAAAAAAACGCCTACCGCGCTAGACGAAAACCTATTACGCCCACAATTGCGTCCCCCACGATTGAGCAATTTTTCGTACCGCACGAATCTAAACGCGCCCCGGTGTTGATTGCCCTTGTCCCCTTTCGAGAAAGTCAAAACTTGCGACACGGTGAGCGCGAGATAAACGCGCGTGCTCTGCATAACGTCTCCCCCACGGTTTCGATATCGCCGATCGATTCTAGGTCGTGCACGGTGAAATTCGCTAAAATCGTCCGATATTCATCAATTTCAGTACTATCGGCGAAATAAACTACGTTGTTTTCACATGAAAAATATTCGTTGCAAAATTTTGGTCGTTGATTAAAAATTGTTCCGAACAATTATTTAGTTGAATTAAAAGAAATTTGAAAAGAAAAATATTGGTAATTTTACCATAAAAAAGAAGAAAAGACAAAACAATCAAAAATTTCTAAGGTGAAATTTCGTTTCAGGATATGCGTGAATCAGTGCGCCGAACAAGAATGCCAGTTAAGAAGCCTGCAGACTGAACTTGAAGAGTTGCAGCGTCGTTTGGAAACCAGCAACGCCGATAGGGAGAACGCGATTCTGGAGAATCGTCGTCTTCAGGATGACCTTGCATCGGTCAGCTGCGAGGTGAGAAATCTCCAGCACGAGCTCGAAGGGTCACGTTCGGAGTCCTACGAGTTGAAGAGGCAGCTACAGACCTATGTGAGCGAGATTCATCGGGTCCAGGAATTACTCAACAGGAAGGTTGGTCACGTTTTCTTTATCAAAAGTAAAAAAAAATTCAAAAATCTATAAAATTAAATAATCTAGATAAATGAAATAGAGAAAATGAATTCAAAAATTTTATTCGTAGGAAAATGAGAGGACAGAAATGTTGAATCATTTCCGCAGCCTCAGCTTGGAAGCAACGGTACTGGAAAATAACAATCACAGTTTGGAGACGGAAGCAGCTGAAGCTCGAGGTGCTCTGCAATCCGCTCAGGACAGATTAATGGATTTGGAGCATCAGCTGGCGGACCGAGATTCGCTGATAAGGGGATACGAGACTCAGGTAACCCCCGTCTCTCTACTCTATTTATTCTGAAGAATTCTAATCTCGATCGTATTCGCAGATAGCCGAGCTAACGCAGAACATCGCCAGCATGGAGACTCAACTGCGACAGAGCACAGCGCAGAGGCAGAGCGTCGAGGCTGACCTAACCGCGTTACGAGATTTGTGTGTAAAATTGGACAAACAGAAGGACACGCTATCCCAGGAGTTAGATGACAAGGAATCTATGAAATCTCGTGTGAGATTACGAATAATGAAAACTAGAACGAAATATAGAAAAATTTCAACTTTGTGATATTCAATTTTTTGTAGTACGAGTCACAGCTGTCGAGGATTAAAGCTGAGAGGGACGTTATGCAGGATCAGATCGACAGGGATCGAGCCGCTATCGATCGTCTCGAAACTCTGCTGGATGAGGCAAGACAGGAGTCTATAACTGCGCAAACGAGCAATCAGGAATTGCAGAGAGATGTGTCCAGGCTGAAGCAGAAGATATCCGATCTTCAGAGTAAATTGTAATATTGATTATATAAGACGTTACGTAGATCCCAGTACGAGAGAAATTAATCGATTCTGTTTTCTCCAGAGCCGCGGAATCGAACGAGCTGATGAAGTATCAGAATCAAGTAGCCGAGTACGACAAGCAAATTATCGACCTTCGTAGACAGATTACGAATGAGAAATTCAATCACGCGAGAAACAACGAGGAAAGTAGAAGGTACTATTCGATTGTAAATATTACACCGATTCGATTTAAGAAATTTTTACCTCAATGTAGAAGCGAAAAATCAAAATGCAAAACGTGTTCAAATATGCATTCCTCGACCTTCTATAAGAACAATATATTCAAAAATCTGAAACCCTTTGCAACTAGTTCTCCGATTCAGTTAATTCCAAAGAATCCAAACAGGTATGAATATTCATGAAAATTTCAAATTTGTTTTTGTAATATCGTATATGGAAATATAGAAATCCAGATTGGTTAAAAGAACCATACACGTCTATACCAAAATCAATATCAGAGGACCAAAAATTGAAAACTAAAACTAAGTCACCCAAAGCAGAGGTGGATTCAACTTCCCAGTATCGTTCATCAACTAAAACTGTCACGCGTAGTTCCTTTCCCTTGAATCACGAATGAACCTTGAACACGTTTGTACAAGTCTCCTGTCGACAAATTCTTTAATTTCTCGTTCGTTGTTGCAGATCTTTCAATTCAACGCCAGACAGTTTTAACGTTGACTTGAATGTGGTTATATAAAAGTGTACCTGACAATGTATTGATCAGTAGATATTTACAGAGTACCAGAGTGGAAAGACCTACTCGAGTTCCACAATCGAATAGTGTCGTTAACCACAATACCAAATTATCTTTACCAAACACTAGAAAATTGAGCCCGGCCGATTTTTTCAAGACAGCATCGCAGATGACTTTAGTGAATTCATGTTGCGATGATTGGAAACGAGATTCGCTAAAGTGTAAAGATGAAAATAATAACAAAAAGTGCCTATACTTCAAGATTTAATTTGTTTCATAACAGATGAAGTGTGTAGCGATGTTTGAACCTACTTGTAGATATATTACGAGAAAGATCATCTTGAGAAAGGATATCTTTAAATAAAATTGTACGAAAATAGATTATAGAACGATCATGAAGAAACACAGAAAATCACTAATGAATTTATATTGATGTAAAGTAAAATAAATAATTTTTTTACTATGAAATTGTAACGTTTTTAATAAAAAATGTAATTGATTCTTAATAATAATAATTTTACAATAAACCTGCTTATCGTTTATTCATTCATTTTGAATTCAGTTTCAATATTATTTACAGTAGTGAAGTACTTTGAATTTTGGATTTTGAGAAATCAACACAAAGCACATGAAAAATATATGATATAATTATTATATTTAAATTGCATTTTTTAGTATATGTTCGCCATGCCATCGACATAGACTCGAGTTCACGAGTTAACTTTCAATTATTAGATCTAATTTTTCCGTACTTACACATTCATTCATATCGATGTCAAAATGGACACTCATTCAAATATCTTTTTACATCCTTTTTTTTTCGCATTATTCATTTTATTTACGCCATCGCTTTCACCTCTTTACAGATTTTCAGTTTTCATAGTCTGGATGATCATACCAAATAGTGAACATCTAAACTAGATAATTACAAATAATAAAAATAAAAATCCTCTCGCAAGATTTTCATCCTCCTAATTAATATTCGGCTATCAACTTGTTTTCGATTTTTTTATATATATAATATATATAAAATACACAATAGAGGCTCGCACAGGGATGTCATTTACGTTTTTTTTTATTTTAGTTATCCTCTTACGGCTGTCTTTTTCACATTAATTCAGCCAGAAAGGTTTCGTCGGACCTTCTTAAATAATTACAAAAATCCTTTCCTTGCAACATCTACGTTTTGTCATTAGAATCTAATATAATACAGAATTTTTAGTTTCGCTTTATCGCGCGTTTAAACTTACGAGATTAAGAAATTTACACAGAGTTCGTAACATCATGAATGAAATACAGGTATTATGTACAAATATGTATATTATATATGTATATACGAATATAATCGACTTATTCTTTATGTTACGTTACTGGTGTTTCTCAAGTACTCGATAAACAGTATTTAAATGCAACTTATGTCGCTGCGATGTAAGATTTTTAGTGATATAAAAATTTTACTCTCAACATCGCCGAAATAAATTTGTTACATAAGTCACACTTGACGTACCAAGGAACCAAACCGCTACCAATCGTATAGCTTAGTGTCGATCGCGAAATAAAAATAATCGTCTTATGGAATTTGGTTTTTACATAACGAACTATCAATTTTTAACCATTTCTCATGCACATCTGGAAAGTAAAACGAGAATAATCAGTCGTTTCTCGCGAATACTATTGAATTAAAAAATATGAACGAACGAGAATTATTAGTTGAAATTGAAAATTCAGGATGTTCGTATAATATAAAAATTATGAGAAAAGGAGAGCGAAAATTGCAAAATATTTATATTTCTAAAAAGTTTTGATATATTGTTAATACAAAAAGCTGCCGGATAACACAAGGAACAAATATCTTTTCGGAACTATTGATATGAATATGTTAATAAGAAAAGAATGAATTAAAATAGTTATATTATGAGAAAGTATCGTCTAATTTACAACATGACAAATAACCTAAAAAATGCGTTAGGCCTCAATTTATAAAGAAAATTTTTACATAAATTTTTGCGATTCCGATTGCTCAGTACACATTACTTAACAAATTATTTGGTATTGATTCACGCGATTTGGTACCTCCGAAAACGAAATAGGTACACATCTTTTCCTTCTTCCATACTATTCGTTTAAGTATCGCATACGACAAAGTCTTTCTGAAAAATATCGAATACTCACTAAAAAGTAAATATCGTACAAAAAGTGTTTTATCTAACAAAATTAACAAGCAAGAGTCGTCAAGTGAACGCATCAAACCAAATTTTAGAAATCAAGTAATACGAAACACTTTTACTACATGATGAAATTGTTAAAATACCAGTGCACGTACCGCGATAACTTAATTTCTGAAAATTAATCAATAATAAAACAAAGAGAGACATAATATATCCACGTAATTGCAATATGCAATTTCAAGTATAATAAATTCCTAACAAATACATCCGATAAAAAGTTCTGTAACATTCTAAAGGTCTTGGTGACTTATGAAAAAATTATATAATTATAATATTAATATAATAATAATAATATAATAATAATAATAATATTAATATAATAATAATAATAATAATAATAATAATAATAATAATAATAATAATAATAATAATAATAGATTACAATTAACTATAACGCCCATAAAGTATTTTCTTCGTCATTTTTTGTACACGTTTACTAAAAACATTTTTTCGTTTTGTTGATGAGAAAATAAATATTAATATTAAATCTGAAATATTATCTCGTTCGTTATCACTGATCTGCATCACTTCGCTTACCGATTTTTTTTTACTTCTTCGTCACTAGTTATGATAGTTCGCGCTTTTTCTTATCGGTATCTAGATAGGCAAATCAATTTGCCCAGTAAGTTAGTAGGCCTCTGTTCGTAATTTAAATTCCTAAATTCTCCATATGGACATTTTGCCGGATTCGAAACTCGAAATTATCCAATCCTCTTGCACTCGAAACTGAAGTTCGCGATCGTTAAACTCTCGTTGCACTCGAGACTCGTATCGCAAAATTTCTAGAGGCCTAATTCAAGAGGTCACCTGTGGCTGCTATTGCTCTGATCGTTCATGTCGTACAATACTTGCGCGATTGTTCTCGATGATTCCACATTGCTTAATGCTACTCCCGCCAAATGAGGTTCGTACGCTCTTAGGTGTCTGAAAAAAAAATCAATAAGATGGTTAGCGTTGAGAAAATAAATGAACATTCGTTGAGACTCACCTTCTGCCGTGTGTTGAATATATGACTAGGTTTCTGAGAATAAGAGCTGCCGTTAGGCGAATACTTTTGGTCACCGGACCTTCGTTGTCGTCCTGAAATGAGAGAACGAAATCGGAGTTAGCGTGACGGATTTGCTGAGATTGATTTTCATCTACCAAATTAAAGAAAAAAAAGTCAAGCTTATGCCAACTATTACAAGATATCTCCGCAATAGCCGATGAAAACTAGATCGCATCGCATGAAATAAAATTAATAAAATTGAAAAACAAAGTGTGAATAACATAAATCTGTTAGTTACGGTAACATTATTATTTCGCTTTTCCTCGATTTCTGAATCAACGATTTTGATTTTGAACTAATTTTTGAGCGAACGTGCATGATGCATTATCTGATAATCGAATAATACTAAACATACACGTAATGAAATTGCGATCTTTTGTGCAAGTTCAAACGGAAGCATGCTTATGAGTATAATTGAAATTAAAATGAACAATCAACTCAAAATCAATTGATTATCAAAAAATAAAAAAACATGAAATCGCTTGAAATATCCGAATAAAAATTACAAAAGCGCATATTTTTTTCGTACGATGCAGATAAATTAATCACTAAAACACATATAGCTATTCTCCAAATTAATCACATAGTGCTCATTACTCTGTAAAATAATGGATTGTTAAATCATAAAATGAACCGATAATGGTGCTCAATATTCGCTACAAAATGAACGTACAGCAATACTATTTTTAAAAGAAAAAAAAATCATGCCACACCTCTCAGAATAAGACACGTCGAGAGCAATAATCGAAAAATGCCAAAATCACACACGAAAAAGCGAAAAAAAATTGCCAGCTATTAAACAGTAAAAATGTGGCCAATGATAATTTCGTTCCATTTGTCTACTCATTTTTTACCTGTTCTGGCGGAGAATTTTGTCCAGGTCTTGGGGAAGAACTGGATGTGGTTGCAGCGGGCTTGCTTGGCCTTTGCTGCTTTGCCCGAGGCAACAATAAAATTTCGTTAAAGTCCTACGAACTCTTTTCGAATCATAGATCGTTCGAACATAACTACCAATTTCGCTTGGAGTTGTTCTCACGTTTAAAATATAATCTAGTTTAATAAAATATCAAGGAATTGAGATAATCACCATGAGTTCTTTTGGGTTCACAAATTCCAAAGCATGTCTCTTGATTGCGTGTAAAGCAGCGTTGGGTGCATAGCCGGGATGATGTGGTGTGGAAGGTGTTGATGTGGACACTTCAGTTTTACCAGTCGCTGTCAATTGTTTTCTTCGCATCTGCATTGTCTGAAAAGTATAACGAAAATTTTAACAAAATTCTTTGGAAAATCATAATTTAAAATTTGGTAAAACTTACAACTTCGTTACAATGCCTATCGTACAAATGCGTCATTAGAGAAAATCGGCGTCTCTTAAGAGCGTCGCAACTCGCCCATAAGCAAAGAATCTCTTCCGAGCCGGTAGGGCAGTGCGCCTCGCAAACATGAAGAAATACCTCGTGAGCGGTTTTAAATTGCCTGAAACAAAAAGTTTATCAGACCTAAGATCTCAACGAAAACTACTCGAAACAAAAAATATATAAATACCTCAGACATCCTCGCCATTCGCACAAAAAGGCATTAGGATCGATTTTAATTGTAATAGTTTTACTTTCCGGCTGTTGGCTGGTGGAAGGTTTCACTTCAGGTTCCGTTGAAGTTGAAGAGCTAACAGTCTTAACGACTTTAACGGGAGGCTTCGGAGTAACGACTGTATGAGTGGAGGCCGCCTGATGAGGGGTTGTGGGTCTGGTAGGCGGCGGTGTGGACGCCGGTGTCGGCGTGACAACTCTCGAGGGTACGCTTACTGCTACTGCATTTTGTTGGGCAACCGCTGGAATAGTGACCGTCACTGTACCAGCGTTGGTTTGCGCCAGTGAATTGTTCACAATGATGGAAGCCTGAGGAATAGCCGCTGACGTTGGAACCAACGGCGGAGGTATATTCCCCAGTGCGGGGCTCTGCAGAAGTGGCCGTGGCACTTGAGTGACCACCACTTGCTGTCCCTGTGGCGTAACTGCTACCATCTTCTGAGGACCGGCTTGCGTAGCCGCCTGAGGTTGAAGAATTATGATAGTCTTTGCACCAGTCCCCTGTTGTTGTGTAGTTTGCGCAACGAGAACCGTCTGAGCCTGTCCCTGAACGAGAGCTGTCTGTGGTTGGGCGAGAACGTAATTCTGTCCGGGTACACCCCCTGACACTACGTACTGCAATTGGCCTCCGGCACTCTGTTGCAACAAAACCTGAGGCTGCTGTGTTTGCCTGCCTTTCACCGCGGGTATTATCACTTGGTTGTTCGGCTGGATAGTTTGCTGCACAACGATTTGCCTTGGGGTCGTTACAATTAATTGTTGTTGCTGCTGGAGCTGCTGTTGAATCTGCTGCTGTATTTGCTGCTGCTGCAGCTGCTGTTGTTGTTGTTGCTGCTGCTGAAGTTGCTGTTGGATTTGCTGCTGCTGCTGCTGCTGTTGTTGCGGTTGAACTTGCGGGTGAAGTTTTGGTAGTTGGGCTGGTTGAGTCTGGGGCTGTTGCTGGGGTTGTGGCTGCTGATTTACTTGATTGACAAAAATATGTGGCTCCTCCTTCACTGACGGGGTTGTGATTTCCTCTTTTACCGCGTTTGTTTGTTCTTCCAAGTCAGTCTCGTCTTCTATACAGTCTGCAGCCAATGCAGCGTATAAGTTCGCCGCTGTCGAGGAAACTGTAACCTTCTCGCCGTCTTTCTCGTCTTCTTCAGATTTTACACTCGACACGGTCGATTCGGCGGTCGTCGAATCCACTACCGGATCGGGTGATGTGATGCCATTCGAATATTTCGGTTTCTTAATCTCAGCGTCGTCTGGCTCACTGGCTGCGCGTTTTAAGCCTCGTGGCGCTTCAATCAAGGCGTCTTCTGACACTTCAGTTCGAATAACACTACCATCCTCTGGTTCGATTTTTATTTTCATATCAGTCGGAGATTCCTTCAGTACTTTCTTTATATGATTTTCAACTAAATCTACTCCTTTCTCCGTGATCGAGTTCTTACCCAGCACGCCGTTCAGAACAGGCTCCTTGTCCACTTTTCGTTCGAGCAAATCCGCCAGCATCATACTCTGTAGTGGCTTTTCTTTCGAGCCCACGCTTGACGAGTCTTTTGAAGAACCGTCATCCTGGGCGTCAATGTCTAAACTACTTGGCGCTCCATTCAGCAAAATCCCTTCGAAACTGGTTAAAGAATTTTCCTCCTCTACGCCAACGCCTGAGCAATCCCTACTACCTCCGATTCCACTGCTCGACGCTAACGAATTGTTCGTCGAGTCCGAATCTTCGGCTATCGAGGTACATACGCTACGCTGATTCGTTTTGTTCGTAGCAGATGCTCCTGTCGTTGGTGGCCGACAAACCTTAACCGTTGTAGATATGTGATTCTCAGTCGGATGTGGTATCACCGTAGTTGTCGTTACTGTTTGGCTGTTAGGTTCAGTATCATTTACTTCAGTCTGAAAGATATTAAATGAAATTAGTATTTATTTTTTCATTGAATAACATTTTAATAATATTGTAAATGAGACAGAGCGAATAAATATTACCTTCTCACAGTTATTAGTCACAACATATTTGGCTCCATTAAGCCTTTGTATTTTTTTGGCAGGAATGAGCGTGATAGCTGGTTTTTGTTTCGAATTCACTGGCGTTTTTGTAAATACCGTGGCTGGTGTAGCAGTCGGCCCAGCTGGCTGCACTACGCCCGTAAGTTGCTGTTGCAGTAACCTCTGTTGCTGCTGTCGCTGGGCAACCTGATGAAACCATTAAAAATTTTATTTCCAATGTGCAATTACATACCAGAATCTATCGTTTCCGACGTGCGGTTATTAATCTAATAAATGTTATCGTTAACTTTACTCAATCGGCAAAAATTTTCTTATTCTATATTATTCAGATTTGTGTTTGGTTTGTAAATAAGATTGGTAAAGAACGGTAAGTGAGGGAGGTATTGAAGGAAAACCAAATATTACATAAAACAAAGTTTCAACACAACAATCAATGCAACATCATTGGTACGAACAGAAAATCCCACACAATGATAAATAAAAACGGCATAACACAAAAATACAAATAAAAAATTATTAATCTCGAATGTATCTCTCTCGAGTAATATTACACGAATTACTAGCAAACTCAAATATCATGCATCAAATTTGTACTTAAAAAAATAATGAAATACGTCAGATGTCATCATAATTATACTCGTGAATTAATAAATCGGTGACTCGGTATCGCATCGTATTTCTTAGATGAAATTTTTGATTATCCAACCCGATAATTCGTCGGGTAGGTATTTTCTTTCTAGTTGTTATTGTACAACAAAAATACCTGGTTGCTGATTATTAGCTGGTTGGCACTGATGCTGGATGCGATGCTAGCAGTAGTGTTTGTTACGCAGGCAGTAGGGGTAGACACACAAGTCGCAGCGGCACTGGGCATGCAGTCACCGCTGACTGTTACCTTTGTAGCCAGTAGGCTTTTTATAATGGAACTAGATGTGGCGCCTGTTCGAATATCCTCTTTCAGAACTACCTGAGTAGCCTGAGCTTGCTGCGGTTGATTTTGCGAGCCACTGGCCAGCAACGCTTGACTGAGATGCGGATGCGATACTGATACCTAATTAAAGAAGGGACATACGATACTGCTATGATACACAAAAAATTTTAAGCTAATAGCGAAACACAAGCATGCAAAACTTATTACAAGATTTACGTGAAGCATAGACTGATTGAATTAATAGTGAAAGGGAGTCCGAAATTCGATTAAAACTATCCACCTTTGATTCGAGTAAATGATTTTCGTCTTTCGGCTCATTCGAACGAAATACAAAAATTAATTATGATTTTTTTACATGCAAATACCTTTCGATTTCAAATTTAAGTTGAATTTTCTTTTTAGATATACCATGATTCAAAAAGAAGTTTCTTCCTCGTTAATTATTACTTAATTACATGAAGACTCGTGAGAATAAAACTGGCATGCAGAGCTCAAAAGATCCATTTTAATTAAGATCGTATTTAAGAAAATCATATTAATTGATGCCCGCGGTGAGATGTATGTATTAAAGCTACAACCAAGGTAAGAATCGAGGTAAATGAAAGAACGGCGTACACAAGTCATAGGACTCGGACCCACCTGACTTTTCGAATCAACCTTGGTGACTGAATTCTGGGGTTGATTCGGAGTATTGGAAGGTGGTTTCGGTGGGGCAGATAATTGAGCTTTGAGGATGGGTGACGCAGGGGTCGGGGTTTTGTGAGACCCCGTCGCGGGATTGTCTAGGGCCGTGCTATCGGGTGCGGGATTTATATTCTTGATTGTACGCTGTTGTACGGCAAGCACCTTTGCTGGAGTTGTGTTGACCGTTATCGGTGTCATGTTGGTTGTCACTGCGTTCTGGCTCGGATAAGTCACAGGCGATGGATTGCTCCTGACTCGAATTCCTTCGTAATACTGGGTGCCTGTAGTCTCGCCTTTCAACGGATTCGGTCCTACGGTTCCACCAAACACCGTCCTAAAAAGAAAAGAAACCAAAATTTAGATATTGCGAGATAAATCATCAATTTATAATAAATTCTGTATAATTACCTAACGCATCGTGGGAAATGAAGCGGTGCTATAACACCTCGTCTGCAAATTTTCGTACAGCAGCCTAGATACTTTTTATACAGCTCTTCCTGTTCTATCCTAGTACCCTCGGAGAGTTCGAAAGTCGCCCTCAGCCAGTTTAGAGCAAACTGTTCGTTCTCTTGGATGATTTGTTGATGAGCGTGCTGCTGTTGCAACGCGTTCGCCGCTTCTGTTTGTTCTAGGAATTTTATAAATCAATTTGAGAATTCCAACGTTGATTTAAGCTTTATTTTTTAAATTTAAATACGTACTGTGCGTTGAGGATTTAGGCGTAGCGGCCGGAGTGGAGGGACGCGATGGGGCCGGGCTGACCGGAGCAGGTGTCGCTGTAATTGCCGCAGGAGTGGCAGGAACGGACGGTGTAACCGTCGTTACGGGAGCTGCGACTGTAACGGGCGCGTTCGTTACTGCGTTGGGTGATGCCGGTACTGTCGAGACCGTTTCTACGACCCTCATCAGTATACACGCTTTCGGCCCATAACTCTGTGCTTCCACGGTAACAAGAGCGACCAGGGTGTCGATAGCCCCGCGTACCCGCGCGACGCTAGTGCACGGTCGCTCGCCCAACGAGGTTAACGCGTACAAACACTCTAAAGTGTATACCAACAGAGCTATATCGCTCAGAGCTAAAAATCTGGAAGAATAAAAATAAAACACTGTATCTCCGTACTATTTTGGTATGAAACTCGATATTTTCCTGATTTAACAGAGTGGAATCGATTTCAAAAAAGGTAACTACCTGCATATGAGTTCATACACGCGATCTTCTAATCTGAATGTGATAATCTCTTCGTTATTGTCCTGCTGGCTCATCTTATTGAGCACCTCCAGGCAGGATATGACGATAAACCTATCCTGAGACTCGATACCGTTCGTTACGGATGACAATACTACGTCTGTTAACCTCTCCCCAGCTTCTTTGAGAATAATCTCGTTAGCTATATTTCCTAAGATATCGAATCCCAGTTGATGTAGGTTGCTCCACCTCGCTCTCACGCACAGAAGCACGAATCTCAGAAAACAGGTGTTCCTTCCCAATACCGCGGCATTCTCCGGCGTGAAACTTAAATTTCTCAAAATCGAAGCTATTTGTAGCACTCTCTGCCCGTACGGATCTTGAGTGCCCAAAGTCCGACCCACGCAGAATAAATCTTTGTCTTCTTCTTCGAACTTGATGGAATTCTGATTCTGATCCCTGAACGCATCGTCCTGTTGTGGATCTAACCGCGAACATTCCGGAACAATCTAAGAGTAAAATTCGATTAGTCTTTCGTCCTATATTGAATTATAAAAATTTTAAAATCGAAGAAAAATTACCCCATCGATTTCCATAGCCATGCTAATGTCTTCTTCTTCAATCGCCGGGGTGGCATTTTTGTTCAGCTGTTTCTCCTTCTCCAAAGTTTTTCTCCTAGAGAACGTCTGAGGTTTCGATGTCGACTTCTTCATGAACGTCCTCTCGCTGGTCAGATCTATCGCATCCTGCGAGTCCAGAACGTCCGACCAGAACGAGTTGATGGAGTAATTCCTAACGCGCGAGTACACTTCGATGAAGAGCTGACGCGTACCCGGTGAGTCGAATACACCCGCATGGGCCAGTAGCAGGTTCACAAGACGGGGATACCTATCGAGTCGTAACGTGTGCTTCCCTTCGTTGGACAAGAGTGTGCATACGTTGATCGCGAAGTCTTGTTCGTTGGGTAGCGGCGAGAGCAACGATAGAGCGAGCTTGTCATAATTGGATGGTTTGTAGAGATCCGCCGATAGACCGTTGTACTCGCGGAGAGATTCTGGAAATAAACACATCGTGATTATTCTTCGTGAATTATTTTTTATGGAGCTAGATCGTTCAAACTCGTCTCTCTTAATAGCGATGTCTCGACAAGTTTACCTTGATTACAGAACAGCGAAGGTTATCGATAAATATGTGTTCTGTATGTAATTATCGATCATCCAGTAACAACACCTATTCATTATCATTTCAATGCTCGTGTAATTGTTTCCAGACACGTGGAGCTGCTAAACGAGGACTACGCCAACCAGATATTTCCGGTAAAATTTATCGTTAGCGTGTTTGATTTGTTATGAAGTTTTTGTATCTTGCAATAAATTGAAACTTAAAATAGTAGATCCCTGATGTCGTTCCCTTTGTCGTTATTTCAAAGTTTATTTTAGCCAAATATTTAGTTTTGTAAATAGGAAAGAATTTCATCTAAAAATTTAAATTTTCAGCATTGTCCTAGAAATTCGCATAGACGTAAAAATCTCACGCGAGTTCATTGGATTTTGATGATTTAAAGGTACCAGGAGCCAGTGGGTTTGAACGACCACGCGATTGGAGTCGCGTGGGCGCAGTAAGTGGCGCAAAACGAGCCGACAGTGTACACAGAAGGTGAAAAGGGTGGTGGTAGGGCATAACACGGTACAGACTTTTGTTGGGAGTCCTCGGGTGAGAGAGCGTATAGCGCAAGCGCGCTGGCCGATCTATCGCACGGGGTCGGTTCAGCGAGAACTGCCGGTGCGCACCTATTCCCCCCACAAAACGCTTATTGATTGTGACTCTCTCTCGCACTCCCGAGCTCTCTCCCGGTCATTCTCCAACTCCCCCACCAATCTAGCCAGCACTGTTCTTTCCTTCTCACCTTCCGATCTCCCACCGCTCTTCAGCTTCTATTTACACCTTCTACTTTACCCCATCGAACCCGACAGTGCCTCGTGGAAAATCGAATCTCATGAAAAATACATATTATATTTTTCTTTTCCGTTCAATGTTTACGCAGAGGATTTTTCTAAGCAATAATGAACAGGCTTGGAGAACGAGCTGCTCTTTTTGAGAAACACGAGGAAAAAGCTGCACCGAGGTCGAGTTTTGTTCCCTGTTCCGGATAAGCTATAGCGCGAGCTCGCACAATGCTGATATGTTATATACACATAGCGAGCTTATGTGTGTATGTGTGTGTGTGTCTCGACGTCGTTCTAAGTACAACGATCTTGGATGAGGTCGTCCCGGGGTCGGCCCGGGAGAATCAATTTGCTTCCCGGCTTCTGTCTCTCTCCTTTCGAGTCAACCAAACTTGTCTCTAGATTTGGTTACTCAAATTTTCAAATTGCAAATGAGCTGTCAAATTTTTTTAACGTAAACATTAAAAATTTCTATTCTTTCATCTCAAACCCTTTTTTCCCACTTTGACTCAAAATTAGTTTGAAAATCATGATGTTCTCATCAGATATACAAAAAAATTCCCAATTGAAATTTTTCCACTATTGTTTGATTTTCAAGAAATATTTTAACGAGAGAAATTCGATGTTCGTTTCGACGTCGAAATCACGACAAGATCAACGAAAAAAGAAGAAGAATGGGAGGGGTGGAAGAGTAAACCAAGAGAAGGAGGTGAGAAACGAAGAGAGGGATTAAGCGCGACGCGAAAAGTGGATTTTCCGCAAGTGGAGAGGATCGGGTCAGGCCGAGTCACGGCGAATCTGGCCGAGGTCGGCCGAGCACCCCTGGAGAGATTTGAATTACCGAACTCATTGGGCCACTCTTGAGGGTGGAGGGTCGAGTGGGGTGAGAAAGTACGCAGATTATGTGCACTGATTCGACCAAATATTGTCTATTAACATGGCTATTTACAAATATTATTCAAAATTTTTTTCTCAGTATTAAAACTTTTATGACAGGAAAACTACTCTCGATAAAATCAAAATTGTATATCTGGCTGATCTATGAAATTTCATCCCACTTTTTTGTCCCTCACAGCTCATTTATAATTTTTTCAATTTTATTTTTCCTCTTTCAATGTCAAAATAATAGCGAAACGAGAATTCGTTTTTATAAGAAACGAACCCGGCTGTATCCGCGGTGTGCCTAGTACGAAGCGCGTGCGCGCGAAATATAGACCCGCACGATTCTCTATCTCTGTTGCACTCTCGGCTCGCTCAGCCGGCGCCGGCTGAACCGCGCCGCCACGCATTTCTGTACACACATACGCGAGCGAGTATGCATCTCGATTATCACACATTGAATTATCTCTTCGCGTTTCGACCTGTACCTTCGTTAATATTTTCGCAAATTTGTTCGATTGGAAAATATAAACCTGATTGAAACAGGTCTGAATTTTCTCATACGGTTAAATTTCTAGTATGTTTTGTTCTAGAATAATTCTTCTTACATTGCAATTTTAATTCGTTAATGCTTGTAATTCAAAAATATTTTTCGTAATTGAAATTCGCAAAAATTGGCTGTTTTACAGTGAAATACGTCGAGCCATCCCGAGTTTCTTTCACAGTCGCCATATTTTTCCCCGCGACACATCGAAATTTATATCCACCCGTCGACGAACCTGTCTCGCTGGGACGCCTTTCCCGTCAATCATACCTTTATATCTCGCCCTCGAGTACCACCGTGTCTATAATTTACCAAATAACCCAAAGCCAATTCACAATTTACGATTCTGAAATAGAATCACGACCGCAATTACAATTTGCAATTACAATAATTCGTTATTTCGTTTATGGATTTTCGCAAATTCAATGGTCGATTAATCGAATCTCTCGATTCGAAAAAATAATTTTCGATCGGTGTCGAGTTGAATAATGCATTTGAGATTATCGCGATACGAGCGTATCGCTTTTATCGCGGCCGACGGTGAACCGTTTCGGGGTGGGGTCGCAAAAATTTCTGGCAAATCGGAAATTGCTAACGTGTCGAATTATTGAGCCGTGACGCGAGCAGGCATAACCGAAGCTTGGGTTCGGTACAATGCAAACCACCAATGAGAATCGAGCTGCGAGCAACGTGCGAAAAATTACCGGACGGAACAATGGAACGAGTTCGAGAAGTGTGCGAAAAAAAAGGAACTCGATATAACGATGACTGAATTATCGAGTTTTCGAACTTTGTTTCCCACTTTTATTAATTTTTGTTATTGCGCGTTTCACATTTTCCGTGGAAAATCACTCTTGTTTGCTCGGAGAGTATTTGTCGTTCGACGGGCTCGGTTATTATCTCGAGACATCGGATGTAACTGCGCAGGGGTCCGAGGCACTTTTTCCTCGCTTTTACGACGCCGTTAATCGGTTCAGAGTAATTCACGTCAGGGAAGATGATAAGGTTTCGTAATTCCCTAATTGGCATGATCTCGCCAAATTCACTAAAACTCAAGTATTGAAAAATCTATTTCATTTAAAAGAAATTTCATATCTAATCTTGTTACTGAATAAGTTTATAGGTAGAAATCTTGTCAATTTCCATTATGAAATTTTTCTTCCTCAGTTTCTGGTAATTTTTCAAAGAAATTTCCTACCTGCGATATTGTGTTGATGATGATTATAGGTGAGAGGAACCGAATGAAGAGCTCTCGCGGACCACTTTCTGTGCCTAGAGTTCTCGTCATCGTCGTCGGCCTGTTGTCCATCCTCTCCGAAAAAGTGAACTTTTTCGTACCTGTCGAGATATCTGAAAACCGAGAGAAAAATTAGAGTCCGGAAATGTTACACGTGTCGAATGACCGAGCGACCTGGAGACCGAAAGAGAATCGTAGGAAAGAGAATTGGCGAAATGGGGGCAGAAAAAGGAAGGAAGGGTGGAAGGAGTTGGAGAACGCGAAACGAAGAGGAAGAGCGAGAAACGAAAAGAACGAGGGGGCGTAGCGAATGGAGTGTCTTCTCGACTTTAAAAATCCTCGATCTGGTAATTCGATGTATCCTTGGAAACGATTCTCAGAAAATCGTGTAATTTGTGTCGTTATTTCGACTCTAATTCACACGAGACCAAATCTAACGAGACCATCCTCGATGGAGCAACTGTTCCGTGCCAAGACTACGTAATGAATCTTTCTCTCTCTCTCTCTCTCTCTCTCTCTCTCTCTCTCTCTCTCTCTCTCTCTCTTTCTCTCTCTATTACATAAAAATATGACGAGGCTAGATGTTGCGTAAACGCGAATAGAATAATACAAATGGAGAATCGATCAAGGTTATTAATCTAGTCTGAGTTTAAGAAAAAATCAAGAAAGACTGGTAGAACAAATTTCATCCAAATGATCAGACCATCCTAAACCCAGCTACGTATACCAATGGACTACCTTATTCTTTTGAGAAAAGTAACTCCGGACTAAAACGAGTAATAATAACCAGGTAACCACCAAATTATCCAGAACCCAGTTGGATTCTATTTCAGGTACCCGACAAATGTACCTAGATATCGGGCCAATTTCTTCAGGATTTGAACAAACAAAGTCGCGTGTTCCACAGAGTCGAGGCGTACAGACGCGTACCGGCTAAGGCAGGAACCACGTGGTCAAAGAGAGCGTGAGAGAGAGAGAGAGAGAGAGACCTGGTGGCTTGAATGAACGCGCGTAGTACAACGATACGGAAAACGTCAATGGTGGGGGGAGTTGGTAGCCGGCTAGGAGAGGGGGAGGGGGTCATAGCGAGAGAGCGAGCGCACGAGAGAGAGAGACTCCGGCGGCAAAAGACTAAGCCTCTGCCTCGTGCTCTAGCGTGCCGGCTACGTCAGATATGTTGGGTTGCCACGCGCCAGAAAAAGGGTGGGGGGAGGCAGCAACGAGGATTCGTCGCTCGGCGGGGGGGAGGTAGGTGTGTGTGTGAGAGAGAGAGAGAGAGAGCTGACGGGGAAAACCTACTTTCTCAGTCGATGACCGTGAACGCGTCGAACGGTCAACGGTTTCGCGTAGGTCGCAAGGTTCGTCAAGGACGTTCGAGAGATTCACTCGCGAATGATGCTAGTACACTCGACTCTCCCGAATCTGGCTGTCTTTCAAATCTAAACACTTTCCTCTCTCGGACCTGACCGAAAAGTAGCGGGAAAATTCTCGCCGATGATAAGATATTCTTCTAGAAAAAACTCATTATTGATAACCATATTCGAGAGGTCTCCTCTACCACTTATCGATTAGAGTGTTAGGATAATCGGTAGTTATGTACTTTACAGTTGCGCGGTAAAATGCATTCCCTAGTTCTGCTGGGTAAAAAAATGAAATAAAAGAAGTTAGGGGGAAGTTAATTTAAAAATGGTTCGAATTTCTGAAGTGGTTAGATTTGTGAGAGTTGGGTGTAGATCGATTGCTTACCGTAGGTAAATCTGTTTCAGACCCACTCCGCTGTTGACGCAGCCGCTTGGCAGGTGAAATTGTTCGCATAACGATTCCCACTCGTTCCTGTTATTTACCTGAAACAAGAAGAGAATATTAACGAGCTTGGCCTCGGATAGCTAACGGTAAATGTCGGACGAATTATCGAGAAGTTTAGCATCGCTTTTCTTTTATCTCGTTCAAACGGCTTCGTAATTCTCGCTCGTCGTCGTGGAGAACAATATTCCAAGTTCGGTGTGAGATATATTCGTAAACATTTACGTAATAAAGCAGGAGAGGATTCAAGATAACTCCGGTGAGAGATTTCTGGAAATATTTTCCTCGGGCTGGCTAATGCGATGCGCGGTTTTACGGCTTGCAAGATACCTCCGCTAGTTAAAAGAAAGAAAGAAAGAGAGAGAGGAATTCGATCTCGTTGTGAAAATATTCGCCCGATTTTACGACTCGGCCACAGGCCAACTCGCTTTACGCTCGTTCAGCGATACGAGAAAAAGCGAATAGAGGAGAGGATGAAATATCGAGGAAACCGAAGAAGCTCCTCTTCAAGATGAACAATATTTCTATCAATATCAGATTTTTTAGGTTAACTTATGAAAAATAAATATTCTTAAGACTCTTTAAAATGAAATTCGTATTTACGTATATAAGTTAGACTAACACTAAAGCTAAAATTTATTTTAATTATCAGAATTATCGATTAAGTAATTGTTCAATTGAATGATCTTTGAGAAGGACAAAAAGAATTAATCGAGGAAAGCTGAAAATCATTTTTCAGCATATACGGCGGACTTAATGTCAACAAGATAGACAGAAAAATTCGTGTTGCATAAATCGGTGTCGCGTTTGAGGTCGAGCGAACTTTGCTTCCCGTACACGTGCTATTCGGTATCGCTTGGAAAAGTGCACTCTCGATCGATTCTAGAGGAGAGGGGAGGCGCGAGTTGAGGATACTGGGTCAGTGCTCTCTGGACGCACGCCCGTTGCTATTCTCGGCGTCGCGACGCCCCAACCTGATGAATCGAGACCACGCCACACTCGCGAGCTTCGTCTATTTTGACTTATCGAGTGGAGGCTCGATCTTCGATGCCGATCGTTTAAAGAACAATTTTTAATTAATCAACGATTTTTTTTATCATTTTTAGTAGAGTTAATTCTGGTTTCTCCATACCGGAATCGACTTTTAAAATTTTTAGAGATTTCACGAGCTAGGCGTATAACTGGGAGAATTTCTGATAAGGATAACGAATTCTTATCGCGACCACAACCTGCTTCCGGAGGCGATAGGATATGCACGCTTGCAATATGACCTCTTATTTGGGACTGTGAACAAGACTCGTTCACCAGTGGGGTGTCCAAATGGAAACCAAATTCACTAAGGTCTTACCGCTGAGACTAATTTACACAGGTTGGGAATCTCCAGGTCAGAATTTTCTAGAAGGATAAACCTCGACCCACCAAATAACCTACTTAGAAGGAATTTGAACACAAAAGAAATTCTACGGCTTTCAGTGGCAATGGTCCTGGATGACTCCAAATATTGAACAGAATAATTATTAGTAACCAGAAAAACCTAGGTAACTACCTGGAAGAAACTTAGTATTGAAGAGACCACGATGCATTCAAACAGTAAACCTTAAGTTTAAAACAGGTGGTACCTAGAAAGGACCTGAACTACCTAAAAGACATTAGGGTAACGATCATACTGGTACCGATCTTCCTAAGCCAATTTCATGGATCCCAGCGCAGAATATACTATACAGATCCGGTGATTAGACAGCAAGAGCAAAAACTCAAAGAGAGCTATTCTCTCTTTGCTTGTAATCGCACGCACAACTTTGTTTGACCTTGGAAAGTATGAGACGCGCGCTCGGCCAGCGTCGCGCATGCGCAGCGTATCTCTTCTTTGAGAGAGCGTCGAACGTGTATCCCCCACGTGTTCCAACGTGTACGAGAGAACGAATGTGCGAGAGAGAGAGAGAGAGAGAGAGAGGAGATCGGAGGGACTGCATGATGAAAGTGTCTTTGGCGCCACGTGCTCTCGTTGGGGTAGGACATGGTTCCTCTCCCACCCCCTACCTTCCTTCCTCTCACGTCGCTTTGCTCGCTCTCCCCCCACCACCTTCTCGCCTGCCGGCTCACGACATTGCAACCACGTGGTAACAGTCTCTCTCTCTCTCTCCTCTCTCTTGCTCTATCTCGCTTCATCTCAAATTTTCCTATTCCATTCCAAGTCAATCTGATAAAAATTCTATTTCCAGTCTCAATCGATTTTAATAACATTCCGCCGAGTTTGCTCGAGTAGCAAAATTTACAGTTCGCAAAATATCGACGGATTCTTTTTATTTCTTTCGCCGATGATGTTAGTCGCATTGCGTAATATATTTATTATGCTCTCGAGTCGGACGATCAAACCCACGTATCATTCTGACGCGTTAATTCGTAACGACCCGACCCGCGTCGGAATTACGAGTTGCAATTTGCACGGCGATTTACGGATTTCCGCGGCGATACGAGGAAACGAGACCGCGACTCGTTTCGATTCGACGGTTAAACGTATTATCTGCAGATAAGATATTCGATAAAGCAGCCTCGAGTCTTTTTACAAGCACGAAGGAATGCATCGATTTCTCGGGAGAATTATACAAATTTTTTGTTGTTTACAATTGAATCGACCCACGTGACTACTTCGTATTTACCTGTGCCGACCTTTCGAGCGAGCAAACAATAAAGAAAACGTTACGAGCTTCTGGAAACCTGACTTGTTTATTATCGAGCTCCAACTAGAATCAAGCTCGATACTCGCTCGATCGAGATTATTTATGGAGTTGTGCTTATATGGGCTAGACTCTAGAGTTACTTTGGATTCGTTCTGAAGTTTTTAGCATCGTGAAATGGATGATAATCCTAGCGAGGCTCGTGTAGATTGCTCGGTGACGCAACCGAGCCGAAACGAGCCAGAAAACGAAATCGCGAGTTCCTTCGGCAGCGAGAGCGCAAACGGGCGTCCCAACCCCGTCGAGGTTTCGTTCCCAACTGACGCGAGAGCATAGTTCTCTCTCTTCTTCTCTCGCGCTCTCCTTTGGACGCTCACGCGCGCGCGGCTGTTCTCCGGTGAAACCGACTCACGCGCGCTCGAGAGAGAGAGAGAGAGAGAGAGACCGACCACGTGGGTTAAGCAGGCCCACTGACAGCAGTCAGCTGATCGTTTCACGAGGGGGGTGACGGCGAGAGAGGAGCGCGTACGGAGAGAGAGAGAAGGGTGGGGGAGGTGTAGCGAGAGAGAGAGAGGGGGTGGGTCGGAACGTACAGAGAGAGATAGCGAGAGGGGGAGGGGGAGAGACAGGGAGAAATAGAGAGAGAGAGAGAGAGAGGGAGGGGGGTGAGGCGCTCGAAATGAGAGGAGGTGGTGGTCAGACGTACTCGAGGGGAGGGAGAGGGTTGGCGACGCGCGGTCTACACCGGCAAGTGTGTACGAGAGAGCGCGCGGGAGAGAGAGAGAGAGACCGATCAGCTGATCGCCAGCGCGAGCGGAGGTGTGCGCGAACCGGGAGCGGGGACTCTCTGGTACCTCGCCGCCGGTTTCCTCAATGAACGAGTGAATGAAGAAGTCTCGTGCGTACGCGCCCAGGGGGAGGGGGACGCCACTCGCGCCTGCCTAACTAGCGAGAGTAAGAGCGCGCCGGCGAGCCGAGCTTAGCGCCGCATCGTCTCCGTTTCTTCCTGCATCAGGAACCGCAGAAACGATCATCCAGTTTGGATGTTGTCCTCGCGATCCTCGCTGGCTGAATTTCATCCCACCTGTGTGGTTCGATTCTTCAGTTTAGTCCTTTGCCTTTCAATTTGAGTCCCGAATGTAATTCTGATTTTCGGATTTCGAAAATCCGTTCTCAAGGTAAGTTCAAATAAAGGTTTATCTTGCATCTGATCTTGGTAATTTTATCCCAGATTAAATTCTGAATTTCAACTCGCATTAGAATATTTTCTGTGAGTATCAAGAACTTAGAGGATAACCTTGAAGTTTAACTGAACTTAAAGTCTAGTTAATACGATCAATCTTAGTCTATGATTATTTGTCCATAATCTAGTCCAACCGCTCGGTAATTCTATATAGAAATTTGAATAGAAGAATACATAAATAATTTCTTCGGATTTACTTATATTCGAATTGAACCGGAAGTCGTTTGAATAGAAACTACTAATGCAAATATATTGTTTATCGCAGAGAGAATCTAACGTCATTAACGATTCGGTACGCGTTCCGAGTCGCCGAGTGAATCGTAGATGAAGAGTGCAAATGAATTGACGTCTCGAGACGTAAAAAGCAGCTCGCTAAAAACGTGGAAAATTCTTCTCGATGTCTATACAAGTCATGCCGAATGTGGGTCACAAATGCTCGCGTCAGCCACAGGAAAAAAAAGATTACACACGTGAATCATTTTTCTCGTATTTTCAGTTCTCCCGGAGCGTCTTCTAGACGAACGAAGGAAAATAAAAAATCAGATTGATGCTCGTAACTCGACTCGACGAATAATCGTTCTCACGCTCCGCATTTAAAGCCGGTCGATATAGAGCCGCGTTCTGAATTCTCCGATACTCGGCAACCAATAATTTCCTGCCGGAATGCAATATCGACGCGAAAACGGTCTCGCGGGGGAACTTTCCGAGCGGTGCTATTCCCCTTTAGAGCTGTAACGAGATGCGTTAAAACGAGCCTATCCTTTATCGCGAATAATCGCATTCGACGATTATCAACGATCGTAATTTCAGATGACAACGAGAACAACACCTCAGCGCTTCTAGCGCGGGCGTCTACTAAAAATATTCTCGACTGTTCTCTGAAATTCGCCGAGTGGGTCTCGTTTCGCAAAATCAACGCGCCACGAAATTACAAGGTGAGCAACGATCGTTATTCGACGTTTATTGCCGCTTCGAGTGCGAATGGTGTTCATCTCTTTCTTTTTCCTTCTCTCTCGCTCTCTGCGCGCGTGTATGCACTCGGTCGTGCATGCGGGCGCACTCTCACTCGGAAATTTTTCGCACCGATAACATTAGCATTTCCACTCCCTCCGCTTTCTCGTTACGCAAGATCGGTATGAAATCGAGTCGAGCATCGATATAACAAAATAGTTTCTATAAATTTCCAATTTATAATCAAACGATAATTATTGGAATTTCGACGAATCGGAATTTAAAAATAAAATAGAATCAAATAGAAAAATTGTCAAAAAGAGAGAACTCGAGCACGTGTTGCGAAAGCAAGAGGGAGCCGATAAAGTGTTTATTTTTACAAGAAAAAAAGAACGGAAAAATACGGAGACGAGACGAGTGTGTGTGTTCTGCGAGCGCAAGGAGCAAAAGTGCAGTAACCTCTCGGATGGCAGGGTCCGCTCTAAAGTAATGGCTTTACCATCGGCCAAGGTCGCTCGGTTCCTATGCCCCCTGATGAATCTCGTATTTTCGTTTCTCATTATACCTCTCCGGAGTATTTCCGAATTCAAATTACAATAATTCCGCAATTAGCGAGTTACATGGAAATTTTCCCCCTCCGAAATCCCTCGTAAAACAATTTTTCGGCTATTTCTGGATAAATCGTAAAATGCGAGCGAGAGAGTACTACGTACACGAGAACTTATAGTTAGACAAAAATAGCCACCCGGTAAATAAAACTACTCCAGTTGGACCCCCTCGACGATCGTAACGAGCGAGCGGAATAGCCTCGTTCGTGGAATGCCGGTATCAATTATTCAATTTTGATAAGCCTAGTAGTTGAATTTTTCATTCAAATGAATTTGAAGAATCGTGGCGAGGTTGGAAGTTATCCGGTGACGAACGTCGACGGATCCGGCGCGAGTCGAAGACGTCGCGAATGCGGTTTCTCCCTTGGGCGGCATTTCGTTTGTCTCGCCTCGTTCCTTCGCCTAACGGTGAGCTCGTCGCACACCGAGACGTCGCCAGCCGCACGCACGCACGCACACATCGATCTCGCCTCGTGTCGGCTATTTATCTCAGCGATGCGACGTTGCCGCGACTACCCGCTTTGAGCTCTCGAAACGACTATAGTCAATCGCGTCGAAACACGGCAACGTCGCTCGTATCCTTCTTCGAGTACCTCTCGGTTCGGCACCCTACTTTTCTTCGAATTTTTCTCGACAGATAGCCCAAAATGAGTTTCCCCGTCTTCAAAATTTAAAATCTCCAACTGAAAATTCCAGATCTTTGTTTCTCAGAGACAAGGAGAGATATTCGAGGAAGAAGCGTCTCGAGGTGCGCATGGCCGCTCGTGTCCTCCTAAATCTTGAGTATCGACAAAGAGATAAACCCCCGGCGCTCGTGTGGGTTCCCCACTAAGCGTGCGCGACGTTCAAAGGCGGGTCTTTGACGCTGGTGGGGCGCGATGTGCGAAATAGCTTTTTTCGCGCGGGGCTACGAGAGCCAGTAAGAGAAACAGTGAGCGAGCGAGCTAGCTAGGAAGAGAAAGAGAGAGAAAGAGAGAAAGAATAAGTGAGAGTAAGAGAGAAAGGAAAGAGAGAGAGAGGTTCGGTAATTTTAGGGACCCTCGGGGGTGGGGGATGGAGAGCGTAGCGCGTGCTCGCGATCGGTAGAGAGTATACCCAGCTCGGTTTCTCTCGGTCGAACTCGTGGCCGCGCGCGCGCACTCGTGTTCGCATAGCCTTCGCTAGTTCACGAGTGCTCAACTGCGGGAGATGGATCTCCTTCGCAGTCCCAGCGACGCGATGTTGCCACACTCTCGGGCTACACCGAGGCCGACGCTGTCAACGCAACGTTGCCGTTCACTAGCTCGCTCGCTCGCAGAGGTGGGAGATCCACAACCGTTTCTCCGACTCGCGTTCGCGATTTATACCGGGTGTGTCGTTTCGCCTCACCGTCTCTTATCGCTCCGAGTCGCGACAAAAGATATCTCGTTCGTTCTCACGCTCTCGAGAATTCGCTTTACTTGAAATTATACAATTTTTCACGACATATCGCGTTTCAGAGATTGATTCGAATTTATAGCTAACATATTTTCCTTGCTTATATTTCTCGGGTACTCGAGAGCTACTTGATCTGGCTCAAGTCTGTATACCGGGTGCGATGAAATGTACAATTGGTATCCTGTTTCCAAAACTGATTTTCCCGAGAAGTATTTTCCTTGAACGAATTGAAAATATATTTTAAAAAATTGAGAGAAACACTTACGAAAAATGGACTATTCTCAGACATTATATTTTTTGCCAAATGTGAACGTATCGAAACCTGTTAAATATTTTCAACTCTGAATTCCATACTCTCCATTGATCATGTTGAAATTTGTTTGAATTTTTTAAAGATATAGATTTTCAAAACAAACTCTGTATCGGTTGCTATTTCTCTTATTTTTTTAAGTATATTATAACTCTATTTACAGCTGATTTATACTCCTTTTTATTTTTGATATTTTTCAGAATTTAAGATCGCTTAACGTGTCGAACAGTTAAATATAAACGAGTTCGATACTCGAGCCCCTGTGGAACGTTTGGGACGCATCTGCCACGGTTTCTCGTAATCGGGCGGGAAAAAAAGAACAGGGCGACTCTCGGCACCTGACTGAGTCAGCGTTACCGCGGTTCGACGATGAATCCCCGCGCACGCTGCACATAATCAGCCGTGCGCTACACGGGACATTATATATATATATATATATATACATATATATATACGCGCTATCCCGCCAGACTATCGCTAGACTACGGGACGATGCGAGAATTGACGCGCGACTCGCGCCCTTGAACGAGTCAGTGAACGAGAAAGAGAGGAGTTCGCTTTCACGCTTTTTCTCTCCGCAAGCTTCTCTCTTTCTCTCCCACCCTCCAAAATTTCTCCTCTCTTTGTCGCTTCGTGGAGCCGCTCGGCGATGTCGTTAACCCAGCCCATCCGTGGAAACATCCTGCTTCGGTATTTCAGCGAAGTTAAAATTTCTTTCTTCTCATACAAGAAATCCCATCGTGACACTCTTTGCCCAATTTTCCGTTCAGGTTTGATTTTGCCCACGACGCTGAAGAAACGGAGTTCTGGCCTATATAATTCAAAGCTTCGGATCCGATCACACTTGTTGAAGGGGAAGCCTTCGCGAACCACCTCTCCGTCTCTTCTCTCTCTCTCTTTCCTTCGTTGTCGCGTTATTCTCTCTAGCGCGCTTTCTCTCCCCCTCTCTTTCACTGCACTTCCTTCTCCACCTTCACCTCATGATCTATACCCCCACCTTCTCGAGAGCAAGAGAGAGCTTGCACCTCTTCGAACGACCCTGACCTTGCGTCACTTCCGCATTGTCCTAACGTCCAGTTATCGGCCTACGCTCGATTTTTCGTCAAATCCGTCAAATTTTCTCAACTCGTTGATACAACGAAGATCGATCAAGCGGCGTTGAGAATAAACTCGTTCCTAAAATAAACAAGTCGACGAAAATCTCGACAAAAATAATACGATATTGTTTACGTTTTGGAGCGAGGTTTAATTAATCCATAAATCTCGATCAAGCGGAATTGAATAAATAACGAAGACTTACCGATGTAGGAAAAATTTCTCGTTATTTTCGAAATTCGACAAAATATGCCTTCCTAACCGCTATGAGATAAATTTTTCGATTTTTAGAAGTCTAATCGCAAACATTTCCACATAATTCATATTAATTTTATGAATATAATTATTCTTCTTTATATTTTGTTTCAAATTTTATGAACCATTTGTGAATTGACATTTGGTATGAAAACTTACCCATATCCATCCACCGTGAGATGTGACAACAACATACAGCAAGTATAAATCTATTTCCTGTCCATTGATTTTCGGGGCCCTCTTGAAGCCAGTCCTATGACAAAAATATTATATACGAATTAAAGAAGAACCAACGTAGAGCTCTACAAGCATATTGAAATGTTTCGATTTCTCAAAATTCATATGGTTCGACAAGTCAGGTAATGTCATCAGCACTGACATCAACTTATTCGATTGAGAGGAACTAATATAAAATATAAATTCTATGCTGAATATCTTATGATTTCTTAAAAATAAATTTGTATATATTTATAATATTTTCATGTGAATACATATTTATAAGGTACCAATGTATTTATTTTTGTGTGAATTTAAATCTGAATGAGTATTCTTGTTAATTCTATTTGTAATATGTAATCGACATTGAATAATATATATCAAGACGCAAAAACATCTTATCGCTTCGCTAAACTACAAATAATCTCTATAATGTCTCAATAATGATTCCTTCGAATTAAGAATAGAATACAAAACTCGATGGCATAATTTTGGTATTATACTACTAACTAGAATATAAACATACTACATATATATAATGTAGATATAATAATAAATTATACAGATGCAATCATCGATATAACAATGTTCACATATTCTGTACAATATTTCTCTTTATTTTGTATATTTTTCTTCTTGTCTATACATTTGTTCATAGTAAAAATATATGCAGCAAGCATCGAAAGAGCAATTTCACAGCATAACTGAAATTGAAATTTGTAAAACGAATTTGAACACCTAATGCGAATATTTCATTAGAAAGCCAGATAGAATTAACGGGCAGAACGTTGAGAAGTTTTCGCACATAACCTCAATGTCGTTCGTATATCGTTACTCTTACTCATCGGCTTTCTTTGTACCGAAACGTTCCAAATCGAATTAGGATCGAAAAAAAATATAACAGTTTCATCTAAGAGACTCTGAATGAAGCGTTGATCGATCGATCGGTCTCGAACCTTACGATAAGAACGAAAACAAAGCGAGTACTCGCATCGATAAAAAAAAGAACGCTCGAGTTTCACGAGCAATCCTTACCCTCTCGTCTCGTGAAAATGATGGAGATCCTTCAAAAAATTCTCCCTCTCCCTCTCATAGGCGACGGGATCCTTGTTGAGGATTTTTGCCATTTTTCCACACGTTCGTCGCGAAATGCGAAACGCGAATTCGCGCGCGCCTCGAGACGCGAATATTGCGCTCCAGATGTATTACAGGGCACGTAGGGACATCGGGTGCACATGGGCTCTCATGGAGACACATTTACGCGAGACGTAGCGTCCCGGCGACGAGGTTGGGCTCGTACGTGCGCGAGGACGAGTACGTCCACGACCCGAGCACGACATCGGGTCGGTTCAGTATCCCTCGTTGTTCCTCTTCCCCCCTGAGAATCGTTTCGATCCCAAGTACGCGTACCCTGTACTGAAGTATTCGCGATCCACTGGGGCACCCCTTATCAAACACTACTCGACGTGTCTCTCTCTTTCTCCTCTCTCTAGATTTTGCTCCAAAATTACAGGCGCGTGCTACGAAAAAATTTACACACGTTTCCTCTCTACGCTCCGAGAGTCGCGGTAGTGCAGTCCACACGCGCACGAATACGTAAGACCGTACAGAGACGAATCATCGGGATACGTGAGCGTGCTCGCGCGCGATGCGCTCCTCGATCTCACCGGGTTCGGCTTCGTAACGCGAATCGATTCACCTGTCACTTGTCAACGAGCTAAACGCACAAGATTCGTTGTCGGGCACTGGTGCGCGCCTCCTCTCGGCACCACGCACTCTCTCTCACTCTCTCTCTCTCTCTCCCTCTCTCTTCCTCCGCCGCGATTCACGGGTGTACACCTCGCGCGTCTCCCCGGACGCAAACGTGCACGTTCAGGGAGCGTATTCGGTGGACGGTTAAACGCCGACGACGCTCACGGATTTTCACCCTAACGATGCGCGGTATACGCGCTTGACGTGCGCTCTCTCGCGTATATCAAAATGGCGTCCCGTGCGCTCACCGCTGGGCATCCATTGGCGAAGCCAATTTCCCGTATAACGCCACCGTTCGGTGGCACACGAAGCGCCGCCAGTCGTCCCGCACGTTCGAGCACCGTCGTCGCTCTCTCACGGGTTTCCGCTTTGACGCACACACCGCACACACGTTACCGTCGTTTTAACGCGGTACGCGCACCCCCCGCACGAAATCCAGCACCCGTGGTTGTACCCAACCTCCGACAGAGAGAGGACCTCCCCCCTACCAACCCTCTCTCTACGTCATTTTTTTTTCTTTCGAACCGAGGACAACGCACGAGCACCCACGATTCACACGGTTCGTCAGTACGGATTGCTTTTTTCGCTTAGCTGAGTCGCCTACAAGGCGATCTCGCACGGTATTTTTACTTTCAAAATGGATGAGCGAGAGCCCCACCGAGCAGACCGCTGGATAGTTTAAATCAACGCGAACCGTTGCCGTCAGAGGACGCGATCTCACTCGGGGCAGCTATCGCGCCATCTTTTGCTTTCATGTTCGAAACGGACAAAAGAATTATCTGATTAATTATATAATTTCAAATACGGTACGTAATTGTATAAATCATGCGATTCGATCTACTGAAAGATTGCTCAAATAAAAAAAAACTATCGAAACTTTGTTTGTACAAATACATTGAGTATAAATTTAACTGTACAAGTTCCAAATTTAAAGATGCACAGTTGGTAAAAAAGACTCGACGTTATCCCCACTACTTCTATTTTTCGAAGTCTAGATCCCGCTGCCCTCTATATGAAATTCAGCGATTATTCGAATTTGTTACACCGTTGAAGAAAAACAATTCCGTGAAAAATGACAAAAAATAGGTAAACACAAATCGAACAACCCGTTCTTTTCTGATTCACTATTGTTTGGTGAGAACCGCTTCAGCGTCAGTGCGTTTCAAAACAGATTCTGAGACTTTCGATTACACGACAAAGTGAGAATCCAATGTATTAAAATTAACTGCGTAAAATAAATAGTGTAAGATTGTTCTAATTAATTCTATTTATCGAATTGAACATAAAAAGTAAGTAATAATAATTTTTATTCAGTGTGAAATTTGAAATTATTTAAATATTATACATAAGTGTCTTGATTTTCTAGGTCGATTGTAAGATTGAATAATGGAAGATAATCGTGTAATTTTTGATGAATATAGCCTAAATGGAAAGGTCCTCAATGACAAATATTTACCGCAGGAAATACTCATTAAAATCTTCCGTCGCACCGAACCAAAATCTTTGCTTAATTGTCAATTAGTTTGTAAACGCTGGCACGCATTGATACACGATAATTTGGTATGGCGGAAAAAAGCAGAAAAAACAATCAAACGCCAGTTACCAAATCATCTCCAAGGATTACCTTGGTATTATTATTTCTCTATAAGTAATAATCTTTTTGAAAGAAATTTAATCCGGAATCCTTCTGGAGAATTTGAAACCGATTATTGGAAAATCAAGAGAAAACGTGATGCGTGGGTAATCGAAAATCCTCCCCAAAACGCACCAGGTTTGCCAAACGGCCTAATTTTTGAAGAGAAGGAACATTGTTTTGCTGTTTCAAGTGGTGAAATTTGCAAAAGTCAGTGCATAGATCTAAAAAAAGAAGGATTCATCCTGAATTTTTTTGATATTTTTCAGCCTCCTATACAGGTAATTTTATTTCGGTAGTAAATATGGAATCGAAAAATTTACGCTAATTGAAAAAAATTTATATTTATAGATAAGTGAGTGGTATAGCAATCCAATCAATATAGGAAATAACGAAGAAGGAGAAATAGGGGGAGGATATCGAATTTTTGTTCGACTTAAATACGCTCAGAGCCCGAACTGGTACGATTTTCGTTCCAAACGTACAGGAGACAACAATTGGCATTATGTAAGTGAAAACAGTCACGCATCAAAAACAATTGTTAAAAAAGGATTCTGTTTAGGTGACGCATGTTTTTAAAAATTACGGACCTGGGTTGAGGATGATCGAATTTTTTCATGCTGGTACATCGGGTTGCAAAATCGCTGGAGCTTGCGTCAAAATTATGATTCCAGAAAAATTACCAGAACCATACAAGCGTCAAATTATGAGATGCGGAAATGAGCGTTCTGGCCTCAATAATCTTTATCGTCATTAATGTATTACTTTACATTTTCTTGAATCATTAAAAAACAATAAATTTAAATTTTGAAATTCGATATTGATTTTTGCATATTATCAAAAATTATGAACTTTGTCTAAGGAAGGCTATACTTTATGGCTGTAATAAACGTAAAATAGTCGTTTCAATTTTCTAGAAAGTTTCATTGCAAAATATCTTAGAAATTCATCGTGTACTTGTAATCCATGGCTTGGTTGGGTATAACAAAAATTTTACTTCAAAATTGTGACTGTAGGAGCTGACACATGCGCGCGTGGTGTGACAAGTACGTTTTGATTTTTGTTAAATACGATATAAAGTATATTGTCCATTATAAAAAATGCCTTACAAAAAGAAAAGAGAACACAGGGCAAATGGAATGAGGAAAGCTCTTCGAACGAAAAGAAGAACGAAGGATTTAGATGAGGTGAGAAACTTTAACTTAACCTCTTTGTTTACTTCACTCACCACGTGTGAACTACTACTAGTCAGTCGTGTATATGAAACTGTTATTCACGTTTGTACAAAGAAAATAATGAGTAACACGTTTTAGATTGACCAAGATTTGAAACCTGAAAATTCGCAAAAACTTTTAAATCAAGAGATTGATTTCGATAGACCTGGAGCGGCTCAATTTTACTGTGTTCATTGCGCGTAAGTTAATTGGCAACATAACCTATCGATTCGATATATGATCACGTAATAATTTGTATTTATATTTTAGGAAATATTTTATAGATAACACAGCGTTCGAAACACATGTTAACGGAAAACCACATAAACGTAGGTTGAAGGCGCTTGAATTTGAGCCATATACTATCGAAGACTCATTGAGAGCTGCTGGACAAGGTAGCTATGTTGCTCCCCAAAAAAGGAAAATAGAAACATTAACAAAAAATGGAACTAATGAAGACACTGATACAGAGATGGTATCTAGTTGTAAAATATTGAAGACAGATAGTTGAAATAATTTGATATCGAAGAAAACTTTATATATGTAATATATGTACATAATGGCTTATGTTTCATCAATGTCATCCCGTTTGCTGTACAGCAAAACAAAATTCATATCGCAATTTTTGTTAAAAACGATTCTCACTAAAAATGTGTGTAAAAAACATACTTCTGCGTTGTTTATCCCAGGCAATGAGGCGTTTAAAACTTTTTCATATTTGACTCCTCATTTAGATTTTGATGACAGATTCAAAGATGCAGAAAATCTTCAAAAAGAATTGTTAATTCGAGAATTAGATATAAACATCAATGATTTAATTAAAGTATGGGATGTTTATAAATCTGTATTATCTAGTAAAGTAGCTTTAGAACAGAAAAAGGTAGAAGTGGCAAGTAGAATAAAATTTTTAAAGAAAAATTCTTCTGATGATCAAGAAAAACAGGAAATGGAAAAATTGTGCATGCAAGGGAAATTAATCAAACAGGAATTGAAATCTGTCAAAGACATACTTTGGCAAATGGAGGAAGATGTTGTAATTCGTGGTTTGAAACTACCAAATAATTTAGATGAAAGAACACCTGTAAAAGGATCTGTGATCCTCAAAAATACTTCTCCAGATGACTCAAATGAATTTGGAGAGAGGAGTCACATCGAAATTGGACAAAATCTAGGTTTACTGGAATATAAAAATGCTATGCATTATTATCTTTGTAACGAAGCAGCTGTATTCGAGCTTGATGTGTTGAAACATGTTGCAAATGTTTTGCAAAGAAAAGATTTTCTGAGAGTGTATCCAGCTGATTTTAGCAAAAGTCTCGTAGTAGAAGGGGCAGGTTTGGATCATCAGGATCCATTGGTAACATTTTTGTTGAGAGATGTTGAAGAGATTGAAAGGGATTCGCTGAATCGTATGCATCTCGTTGGAAGTGCAAGTACTGTTGCTTTCCTGGCAATGCACTCAAAGCAGTTGATCAATCCAAAATATTTTCCTGTAAAGTATTTTGCTATTGGACGACAATATTTGCCTTTTGCGCCAAATTCGTCTTTGAATGGACTCTTCAATGTATCACAAGCATCGGTAGCGCATATTTTTGGTTTGAGCACAGATGATAAAAGCAATGATTATAAAATCCAAATCGATGAAGTCGTAGAAATCGCTTGTAACTTATACGACAATTTATGCGAAAATTATCGAGTCGTTTTGAGGTCAGCTCCCGAACTAAAACTTTGGGAAAGTTTGAGAATTTCGTTTGAAGTCTGGTCTCCATTTCACAGAGAATATGTTGAAACTGGCTATTTATCTGCCTGCGGCAAATATTTCAGTAAAAGACTCCAGATATTGTATCAAACCCCGACGAAAAATGAATTTCCGGCTGTAATAACAGGAACTATATTGAATGTACCAAAACTTTTAGGATGTTTATTAGAACGTAATCCGTATAAATTTGTTATCCCTCCAGTGATTGAAAGATTATAAATATTAATTTATAAAAAGAATAAAAATGTATCCTAGTATACACACACATTAAATATTATTCATACTTAATTTAAATACCCAACTTTATATTTAATTTGATAAATAAACAGATGAAGTATTACATGATTGTCACTTTTAAACGCAGTGAATTTGTTGTTTTAACGTTGATAATTGACAGTAATCTGTTTCATTAATTGAAATTAACTCAAAATGGGTATAAAATTCGGTAATTTACCAGTTAGAATCCGAAATATTGTTTATTTAGGAATATCGCCATTTGAACAAATTCCATGGCACAATGTTTTTTCGCACGGAGCTCCAAATATGCTTAAGAGAGTCGCTCTTGCGTTACCACCTCTATTACCAAGTAATAATTCGTGAATTTACGTTTATTCAAATAATTAATGTAAATATGATGATAGGCATAATAGGTATGTCAATTTTAATACCATGGGCCAAGAAAGCGCATCGTCAACAAAAAATGAAAGATCCGACATTGTACGAAAATGACGATGATATTAATGAATGAGAAGAATTATTGTAATTTTATTTTATTGAAACTAATAAAGCAATAAACTATACAAAAGATATTAATAATCTAATTCGCATACCAAAGCAACGCCGCGTTTAATCCAATGATCATGAGATTTCTCTGTAGGAATTTCAGCTGCTAGAATAAAATTCGTAGAAATGCCTGTAGTACTCAGAATACCAGCTCGTTTAATTGTTTTATAAATAGGACATATGTAAATATGATTTTGTACTGGTTGATGATGTCTTTCGGGTAATAGTAAAATGGAACTCATTTCTAAACAAAAAATTAAAAATGATCACAAATGTTATATTGTTCCGAACAGAAAGTTGAACCTGTACCGGTATACAAAACTTTTGATAACGATTCTACTAAATAACGTCCACTCCAACGACATCCTTCAAGATATAGCCCATAAATTATACAACCATTGGATAGTTTCGTTGATGGATTACTCGCTAAAACCTAAAAATTGATTGGAAACCACAATAACGTGCAAAGTTAAAAATTGTAAATTTGATAATATTACTTTGAAAGCGAAGTCAATTTCGTCTATGGAAATGTGATATTTGCGAGCAAAATTTTGCAGTGTACCAGTAATGAAAGCTTGTGGAAAATAAAATCCAGGAATCCAAAATGCGACTGGAATGCCACTTCTTTCCCATTCTTTGAAAAATGTCACTCGTTTTTTCAAATCTTCGAACCAAGCAGCTATTGCGATTTTCGATTAATGAAAAATTGATTAGAATTTAAATATTTAACGAAAAACGTCAAAACTTCGTTACCTAAACGCTTCAAGGATGCGTAACCTTTATTTTGCCAAGGAATAGGAACTATATTATCCATCAAACTTCGGGAAACGCGTTCGAGTTCATCAGACATTACAATCAAACCTTTTATTCCTTTTAAAAGATTTTTTAATGTAGTTTCTATTTCTTTAATTAACGAATTGTAACGAATAGCTTCTTGCAACAAAACTGTATTGAAAGATTCTTCATACATAATAGGATATCTGTAAATTATAATTCCGTAATACGCACAGTAATGATGACAGTAATAATTAATCGTTTACTTTTTTTGTATCGCTATCAGATTGAATTTTTCAGGAACCGAAGCTAACATATCATTGGCCATACGTGTTATAATACTTTCCGCATCGTTTGACTCCATAATTGCTTCACTCTGTTGTATACTGTATAACGAGTTGAGACATGCGTTCAGTTCTGCTTGAGCGAAACTTATATTGGCGTTAGAGTGCAGGCCGAAAATCGATGGATCATCGTTGATCGGTAACGATTTTATGTATTTCACATAATCATCGAACGAAGACTCCCCTGGTAACTATTTATCACATAATAATAATCATAATCGTGTACTTGGTTGAATACGAGATACCTGATAATATAATCCTTCTTTATCGAACTTGTGACCAGCAATAATGGCTTGAGGATTATAATATCCTTTAAGAATAGCAAGAACGCATCTACGGTCCCAGTCATCCGTTATGCGGCCTCCGTAATTTATATGACCCGCAGTGAACAAGAGTACCTGAAGAAATATTATTTTTATTTTTTCATATACAATAGGGAATTTTTAGTATACATACTTTAAATGGTAATGTTTCATAATAATCGAGAAATGAATCTAGCTGCGATATACAAATTGTTAAATCTCCGCTAGTGAACTCGTAGGGTATGTTGAAACCCAGAGATCCAAATTTTCGTCTCTCTAAAATTATGGCGTGAAATAGACACAATGAAAATAACAGCATTCTAAAATTTTGAGTATTCGAATCAACATCTTCGGATTCTTGAAAGTGCTTAGTCGGTGCTTGAGTCGAATATGCGCGTTGTAAATTTGCCTACAATGATGGTTTTATAAATTCATGATTTTTTTATTTTACTCTACATACCTTTATTCCACGTGGAGGATCGATGGTCATTTTATTACTATTCTGCAGAATTCCAATCGGGAAATCAGACGATGGCATAGATGTCAACCACAATCGAAATTCACGATTGGTATTTTCAGGTGTCAATTTCCCAACTAGCTCTTCGAGTTTTGCCATCCAACTCGGAGCTAAGTGGCAGTTCTGTAATTTAAAATGGAATAAAATTTAACCAAACAGAAAAAAAGAGAAAAAATATTGGTAAATAAACAAATTAATGTTCTCAATCTAGCTCGGCGTATAACTACCTGGAAAAACACCCAATTTCCAAGTTCCATTGATTGGTTCAACATCGCCTCAGCACGTGGCCCTTGTCCCTGGCCTAACGAGACAGTGTAAAACTTTGTTTGCATTCTCAGTTTTTCAGCGAGTTTGTACAAATCATCCGCTGGGTCGGTTCCCAGCGACAGCATGATCACCAGTGGAACTACAGCCGATGATTCCTCAAAGAGGGTTGTCAAATTTGTAGTCTGCGGTTCCACAAATTCTTTGCCAAGGAACTTTGAAATTTGTGACTGTATCACGTTGATCATTTTGTCGGGCCTCAGACACTTAAGCACTATCATTTTTTGAAAATCATCAAGTTTAATTGACCATGGATTAGGTAGCATGTCTCTACGAAGAACAAAATAAATAATTTGTAATAAGAAAATTTGCTTAAAAATTCTTCTCACGTGGTGATAATTTCTGCATCGATAATATGTTTAAAATCTGATAGCAGAGATACGAAGGATTCCGTGAAATTGCTGAAAATAGCGAGCGTATCGAGAGCTTGGATGTCTCTCCAGCATTTTGGAGAAATCCAGTCCGGAGCGGGATTTGGAAGATCCTAAAAATAACGTAATTAAATCTAACCGTAGGAATCAGTTCTTGAACAATTTACCTTCTGAGGAACGCCTCCTGTTATGAAAAATTTCCACTCAACTGCGTTGATCATTTGTGAATCCATTTGTATACGTCCATAAATAAGAAACGCAAAATGTAATTTGTGTTTCTCAAATAAACTCTGGCAAACCCTGCTGTACAGGGTGAACGTGAAAATTTTGTTTATCATATCAACCCTATCCGTAATATATTCTTCTGCAAATACAGTTATAAAATTATTTTTTATATCCAATTTTTATACATGTTGACAACACATACTTTTGTTATCTTTCTCACCGCCAGAAGGGATACTTTTTTTAAACAAGTCGACAAACCACTCCAGAGAATACTGATACATAGTATTAATTTTCTGTAGATCCGACAGACAAAAAAATAGAATTTGCGCACGATTAGCGACTGGAATATACATCGACCTCGTTCTATCGATTTCTGTATGAGTTTGCTCCGCTGCTTCGACTTTCGACTAATTGATATCAACGTTACTCGAGAATCTACGTGAGCCATTATCGAAGTCGATACTTTCAATAGACTTACTTTTATTTCTTCGCTCTTCGCTTTAGAAGCGTCTAATGTAATGATTAAATCTTTATCATCAACGGCGGAGCCTTTAGATAAAGACAATCTGTTCAAAATTCTATCTTCGATTTCTTTTAATTCCAGTTGCATTTGAGCGTTCGAAATAATTAGTGCATTCCTGATCTCTTCTAAATCTGGTCGTTCTTCGTCAACTGTAATCGACAACATTTGATCTGTCAAACCACTAAAAACAAGAAATAAAAACGAATAACTAAAAATAAACGTCAATCACGTGAATTTCAAAAATTTATCTCATTTTCTACCTGCTTGTCAGTAAAAAATTCACCAGCAAAACCTTAACCGCTATTTCCGGTCCGTAATGTGGGTTCGGTAATCTCGTGGTAATGAATAACCGAAAATCAGGATTAAACGGTACGATATTATCACCAATTTTTATGCATAGTTGACCACTGTGTTTGAACAGAGACCGTGAAAGAATAGAATCGAGCGCGGGATCCAACGTCGTTCCAACGTTTTCTATCAGGCATGGTGAGCCTACTCTCATGCATGTTTCGATCACACGCAACATATCTGCATCTGATAATTTGATAACCCGTATTCCTGCCGATTTATACTTGAATTCAAATATATTAATAAATGTAAATATATTTTTCTGGAAATAATCTTTCAGATTCTTTGGTTAATAGATAATTTGATATTTTGAAATGACTTCAAAATTTCATATAAATTACACTATTTCATGAAAAAAAAATATTTTTAAAAAGCAATAGAAATTTTTGGACTGTACCATATTTAAAATCCATTTGTTCGCCTGACTCTGAGGATCAATAAAAAGGGGCCATCGTTTCGAGTTCATTGCAAGGATAGCGTTCTCTACAGACAGCGCATCTCTGGGTAAACCATAAATGTGCCATTTCCTTATTTCTGCTTGATTACCCATTATCGATATAACTGTACAATTTTTCGTGTGTGGAATGTTTTCAAACATTTCGTACCACGATTTTAAGAGTTCATTACGATAATCGGAAGTGAACGGTGTTAAATAAGCGATCGCGCCTGTAGAAATTATCAATATTTTAATATTTTTATAAAAGCAAAAAAAAAGATGAAAATAATAATCTATACCAGCGAGTAACAAAATATCTCCGACAGCATTTATTTTTGAGATTTTCATGAGCCCAACAGTTGTTATCCAACGTTCTCGTTCTCCAGCCAAACCTTGAATCAATTTCACCGCTCTTTGCATTCTCTCTTCGCAAACGTTCTTCTCAGTTTCTAACTCATTCCTTCTTCTCTCTTTTTCCAATAATTGATCTTGGAGTGCTTTCACATGGTTCTCAATCTCCTTCAATTTTTCAGTTGCTTCACGCAGGATTTCTTCGGTCTTTTTTAAAACTACCTCAGCCTGGGCTAATGCGGCCATTTTCGGGGCAACTTCTTGTTTTACAAAGTAATAATTGTACATCGCTCGAACCCACAAAGCGAGAGAATGACAAGCTCTAGAGACTTGCCGAATCTAGAGAATTTTTTCTTTTAAATTTCTTTAGAAATTTAAAATAATACTAATGTAGATAAAAAGAATAAAATAAAATAGAAAAATTACTTTGACAGGCTCGAATCTCGGGTCCTCAACGTAAACTTTGAGCCTGTTGATCATCTCCTGTGTGATTTTATCCTTATCGTAATTTTCCATCGTATTTAGAAAATGTCCAGCGTCAGCTAGCATTTGACAGCCCGGAGTCCAATAATCCAATATCTTTTCGCCTGGCATATTTCCGGGTAACTGGATAGTTTAATTTGATTTTAATCGAGATTTAGATAATTAATAAACAAACTACAACCTTGTTTGGTTGAACGTTATTAACGATGCAAACTGCCTCGATTACTAATATAACACCAGCTGGTGGTCTTTTCATAGCTTTAACTTCCGCTATATCATTCTTATTCAGAGCTCTCAAGCTCTCCTCGGCTGCGTCCAACATCGGCTTGACTTTGCCTACGGAATAAATTAAGAAAATAAAAAATTCTTTTATTAGTATTTTCAAAAATAGAAATAAAATAGTGCAGACTCAATTCGTATTCAGCCTCGTCTCGGATGGCTTGGTTCTCTTGTTTCAATTTCATCGCTACTTGTTCTTGTTCCAGCGCCTCCTCTTTCATTTTCGAAGCTGTCATCTGTGGGATTACCATTCCGGAATTCCATTTTCTTCACAGATATGGAAAATTTTACAGTCTACGTACCGTATTATTTCTAATTTCGACAATCATGATTTCCGTACTCTCAGTAGCTTTTTCTAATTCCGGTTTCATTTTTCGCAATAAATGTTGCATCTCCGTCACCTCTATAGACGTTTCTTCCAATTTCCTCAGTCCTTAACACAGTTAGAATGGAATTTAATGCTCTTATTGTAAATAGTACAAGTATCGATACTATTGTATTCTAATAGTAATTTACAAAAACGAGTCGACAAAAACGTAAAACAAAATTCAGTATTTTTCTATTTTGAAAGAAACTTATAAGCCCACTACGCGTTCATCTTTTGTCTTTTACAGGGAGGAATCAATAATCTATATTGGGAGGAAAATTACGAAGAGCTCGCAGACGAGTCGTAGTTAATAAATGGATTATTAAATCACCGTCACCGGGTTATTCACCTCATCTCCGGTCGTCGTGATGTAAAATCAACTGGTATTTTAGTTTCAGAATTTATTCGCGCAGGTTTGTACCATGACGGAAAAAAATTGACGATAGCATATTTACTGACCTACAGAAAGTCGTGTAATATTGGAATCCAATTCCATCTTTTTCTTTCCCAATAAATCGCCATAACTAGTCAGCAATTCCAAGAACAACGAAGGTGTGACGTAATTACAACGACCTAATTCCTGCAAGCAATGGAAAATCAATTTATAGAAAATATTATACAAATATGGAAAATAGGGTTACCTCTAAAAACTTGGTCGATGCATTTCGAGTACTGGAATGCATCGATCTGCAAATTTTTACCATATTCTCCTTCACGGATCCGTTTATAGCCTCGTCTTTGATTTTTGAGAGAAACCTAACTCCAACTGCCTGTTTTTAACAAGATTATTAGGTTTGTATTTTAAAACTGGGATGAAATTGTTTTTTCAGGCTGCTTGGTATTTACGAACTTGTAGAGCGATATCTGGCCATGGACCGAACCAATCGATAGTACAGCAATTTACCAGAGCTGGGAATTGCCTGATACGAGCGCGAAAGAGTTCTCCGATGGGACTGCGTGTTGAGAAGCAATGAGGTCCAATTAATACGAACTAACGTACGAGTTTTATAAGTTGATACAGACGACGAGAGAAATAACTCGACAAATATCGTAGCGATAATCGCGGTAGATTAGCTTCGATGAAAATTGTTGGAGGGATTGAAAAATGGAAATTCATCACGAAATAGTTCAAAGGATTACCTCAGGGATATGGTCACTCGTAGATTGAACCTAACGAATTTTAAAAATATTGCGTACAGGTTGCTCTTGGTAAGTTGCATCCCCGATTCTTGCAACGGTGCTCTCATGATTTGATAAATTCGATCCATCTCTTCGGCTTTGTAAATGTTAGGAACGTCACCGTTATTCAGAATGCTATTTAGATCCGTCAGCATCGATTCATGTTTCACCTGAATAATCGACAGATTTCTCAAACATTTTTGTTATAAGATATTATTATTTTACTACAATTAAATTTTTCATTTTTAGATGAAAAAATTAATAATACCTGCTTGTCAGAAAAGAAGAACATGAGTGGTTGATTATGTAATCCGGCTTTCAGAAGACAAGTTTTCACATCTTCGCGCCAGTCCTGCACGGAGTACGCTTTACTGACTTCGATTTGAAAAGTTGAAAAATTCTTTATGTAAGCTGAGAGTTTAGCGAGACTCTGACGTCCTAAAAGGTTATCATTCAATTTTATAGGGGGATATTTTAAGTTTTTTGATTTGAATTATTACCCGATCCCCCAGTGCCCAAGAGTAATGCATTTCCTCTGGATTGACGGAATATTCTCAATATACGACACATATGGTTAACTGCGTATTCGAAGAGCACGAGATTCAACGGGGTGGATGTCGACGAGTTGTACTCTTGCATGAACTCGAGAAGAGTGTCTATAATCTAAAATGACAATTCGGTTAATTGAAACAAATATTTTGTCATAATGAATTGAATAATGAATTTGTCTCTGTTGGATCGATATAATCTACCTTTTCCAAGCTCGTTATCTGTTCGTAATGACCACTCGCGTTGCAAAAATCGACGAAGAATAAATTCCGATTCCCGATAATTTGTTTTATATCGATACCGAAGGTCTCTTTGAGAACGTTCTGCAAAATTCGATCGAACCAATTCCGATCCTCCTCGTTAACCAATCGATCGCTATAGACTCTGATATTCTCGTGGTACCAGAGGGCAAAGAATTTCTCTCTCGTCTGGAACAACGACAACATTTTAGCTTATCCTGTGAAATGTTATTACGAAAACGATAATCCAGATAAATTTATGATCAACGGACATCTATTTTCATTGGATCCGCCATCAGGACACCTTGAAAAACATTGCTGAGATCTCGTAGATTATATGTATAGTGGGATTTGTCCGGAGTGGGTAATAGGGTTGTGCACACGGTTGAGAATACCCGGAGATTCGCTTGGAGCGTCGATTCTAGTAAATCTTGTAGACATGCGACATGGGATATCCATGACTCGAGAATAGGACGGAAAATTTTCATCTAGAACAGAAATTTTTATATTAGAAAGGTATTCTCCCTTTCTCTCACGCCTCGACAAGATGAAAATTAATATTGTAGTAGGTATTAAATCAACTGCCATAGTATTCCAATTGCTATATATTGAATGAGACTCGACAAAGTTTGCCAATTCGTTTGGTTAATCCTAGTAAAAGAGATTCCGTGACAGACACGACGTTTATGAATTCTTCCTCTCAAAGAAATTTCGACCTTGAAGTATGAAATCATCCAGCGCGAAGCGTCTTCGTTTTACGAGATTCGTAGAGCGAGTACTTTAATATGTAAATAAATGTCGACTTTAAAAAAAATATCAGCCCCAAGGTAGAGCATGGAGAGACCACCCTAAATACAAGCCAGCTACCGCCTCCGAAAATTATCATCATCGATCATCGATTATTATTATCATCTTCGAGTCGAGGCAGGGCTTTAGAACTTTAATTACAACAAAATTAAGGAGGCGATCGTCGGAATTGAATTCGAAACTTCCCAAATCGATCCGATTGACATCGTTAATGGAAACGATCGACTTCTTTATATTTCTCGTTGTTAGCTAGGCATTCGTCGTTTGGGGTAAATTATGATCGCTACGTGGACGATTTATGAGGCCTAATTGCAGCGAGCGCGGGGCGTACGACAAACACAAGCCGTATTATAGCTTCCCCACTGGTATTCCGTCTCTTTCACGATCCTCTATTACGCTTAGGGCGTGGACGACTGCCCAATGGAATAAAACTCTAAGCAGTCGGAATAAAACGAGCGAGCCTCCGCGTGACTGTTCTGCGACGGTGGCCTTATTAATTTACATTCTCGCAATCTACCGTAGATTGCTCTCGCGTTACGCAAGACTCGAACTAATTATTGGCCCTTATTTTCGCTCCTTCCCTCGAAACGAAGGGAGAGGAATTTTTCCCTCGGAGAAAGAGACATCGTTAATTGGCTCGGTGAAATGAATTCTGGTTGGATGTTTACTTTCGATGAGTTCTCCAGTTCTGGAAATCCTAGAAGATGAAAATGTCGCAGTAGTCTGGGTGTAACGGGGTTACGGCCGCCCTCCGGCGGTGCCATAGCTCCCACTAAATTCACATCTTCGATCACACGAAACGCTCCGATTTCTTTTCTATCGTACCACCCTGGTGAAATTAATCCATTACGTATTTACAAAATTTCGTCTCTTGGCTTTCCAATTACCGTCGAAATCCATAAATTGCCGGAGCAGCTCGATGGGAGGTTGCGCCCCGTACTTTTCACGAGCCGGCATGTTCAGGTCGTCGATGAAGAATATTTGTTGCTTCGACAGGGGAGGACCGTACGTTCCTTTCCTTCTCTTTTCCAATTTAGCGTCGATGAGTTCCTTTCGGAGGAATTTTAATGTCGATTAATGACTCTATCCTTGGCGCGGAACGTCAACGAATACGAGTACCTGAACTTGAAGAGCTTTCGTCTGGGCCGAGAATGTCACGACGTCGCAGATAAATTTCTTCGGCATATTTCTAAGCAATTTTGCCGTTACCGTAAGAGTTTTGCTGCTCCCAGTCGGACCGACGCAAAGAACGTTGTTTCTGCTCAGGAGCAAGTATTCTATGAGGACGGCGTTGCAGAATGTGTCCTCCATAGGAATTTCTATGTCTGCAAAAAATATCCGCTTATCGGTTCACGTGAGAACTTTATTGAGAATTTCACGATTTACCAGAGTATTTCATGTTCGACGTAATCGTAAACCGAGGCAGACTGTCCGACCATTTTTCCCATCTTATTGGCTCCGGGATCGAGCCATCGATTGGGTCGGTAAAACCACCGTCGTGGAGTCTGGAAAAGAAAAAACAAAATTCAATAGCAGTTCTCGCACTCGTATAGAAAAATAATCACCTATAATCGTACACGGAGCCCTCTCTCGGAAATGGTATTTCGTGTCTGTGATTTCTCTGAAAACTTCTCAGCCAATCGTTGAACTTTATGCGACTACTATGAACGAGATTAGCGCCAAAGCTCCAGACGATGGCGAACGTCGCCCAGGGTATCAGAAGATCGGCTGAAACGCGAAAAATCCTCGTTATTCCGAAGAGCTACCGACATAGCGATTATTCTCGAGCTCACGTATAGTCTTCTGAAATACGAATCCGGGTGGACCTCTTCCCGTTACGCCGCTGAAGGGACCGAATCGATAATTCATGAGATTCATGTAAGACCGGATAACTCCAAAATCAACGGTCGGAATAATTTCTTGCAATTGGCCACGCAATAATTTCAATGCCGGTAGAAGAAACAGCCGAGATAACTCGGTTATCCTGCCTCTGTGGTCTTCGATGACCTGTGAAATTGCGATCGTTCAAAATTTGATAAATACCAAGGGGGATGTTAACTCGCCATGGGGAAAGATTTGGCCCAGCTGTTGATCAAAGCGTCTAGGCCGAGTCCTTCTGGTTCCAAGTACACCATGCCACACCTGGAGGATTGAAAAACAATCTTTGAGATTAAAACTAATAAAAGAAGTCTAAAATATTAAAAATTATAAAAAAAAAAATTAAATCTTGAAACAGATCTTTCATATTTTTTCACTTCTTATAATACCGCCGGAGTAATTTCAGTATCACTTGCTATTTTTTTATTGTTTTATCAAAAGAATAGCAATGTCGGAACCTTCATAAATTAAAAAATGCATGTATCTCACGGCGATGAATTATTCAATACCTGGATACAGTGGCCGGTGACGCTGCCTCGAGATCAGCGACTTCGAATATCATGGTTTGCGTCGGCACTAATTGTATTATCTCCCCCGACGTGAGGCAAAGTTTTTTATTATCGTCCAGCACGGAATTCAAATTCTCGATCCAAACTGCATCCACCGGTCCGTCCAAAATATACCAACGTTTATTGATATCCGTCGCAGTTGTACCACGTCGTATCAAAACAGGCAAAATACCGTCGGTCCTGCAAAATAATCCAGGTTTTATCGCGAGCGAAAATTTCTAGATGACATCAGCGCATGGAACCAGACTTAATTCCCTCGTAACGACGAAATTTTTGTTCTAAGGTGATTTCGATATTCGCTCGAATTGAAATTATAAATAGAAGGGTATTCATACCACTCGTTTGTGTCCAAATCGTATTCACCGTAGAGTTGCTCTAGCGTTATAGATTTTGGATTCAAGGCAAATGTACGAACTGGAGCGAATAATTTCCCATTGGGTTGAGTCTGTCCCTTCAAATTCGTACAGGCATCTCGCAACATCTTGTAACACTGCAAACAAGAAATCAGAGTTATTTCATCGAGTCTAAAACCGAGGAAACATCGATGAGACGGAATTTCAATTTTTCCTTAAAAAAGAAGTAATCCGAGGAAAATTCAATGTCGCGGAATTTCGAGGGAAAAAAGGTCAGTCTGGTTGATATTCGAGCGGAAAGTATGCTCACGGGAACGATGGGGTCGATAAATTAAGGAAAATAAACTTTTTGAAAAAATAAGAACTGACAATACGTTTTCCTCGGATGCTCGAAATTGGCTAATAAAATCATGGCGTAGAAAAAAATTTATGGGAGAAACAAGAATGTAAATAAAAATGTATTAGATCGTCTAAAGGCGAAACTCGTAACTAGAACTCGTAACTTTTTTTAATTTTGGAAATTAACTAAAATTAATAAAAAAAGTAACAATAAATTGTCTTTTATTTTCATAAATTTTCAATTGAAATATTCTTCTTGTTTAATAATATACCTTTACTTTGATATCTTGTTTTAGCACATAAAAGGACTTCGCAATTTCACAATTTTTCAACCATAATTCATTCACTAAAAAGCCCACAATGAGTCGTCAAACGTTTCGAATTTATTCCACGAACGGGTGGAAGCGGGACTGGATCGTCGAGTCGCAACTGGTGGAATCGTCAGGGCGCATGCGAGGCAAACTTTTCGGACGCTCAGACGTCGCGCTCTCGCGATCCACGCTTCAGTTTCGTAGGCACTTTCCGTACCGCGGCATCGAGCCGCTTCTCCCCATAAACCCCCATAAAATACAAAACAGACCACCGTTCGATAAACTTCGATCTCGATTTCCTACCCCCGACCGTAAAATCCAATTTCGCGTCGGGATTCTCAAACATCGTTAAAGTGTACAAAGTGCGATTGTGTTGGTGAAATTTAACGACACCGTCCAACTATTTTGTTGGCCGAACGATAAAACTTTCACGGCACGCGTGGGAAAATTCGATATGCCTTTAGTGATTTTCGAGTAGCCGAAAGTAGAACTTCGAGACGTAATCCGGAATTCGCGAAAGGGGTTATAAAATGGGATACAGCAGCGTGGGCGGGGAAACGTCGAACGACGAAACGATTTTCGTACGTCGTAGGTGTTTCGTCCAAGTAAAATCCGAGATCATCGCTATTAACCGAGTGAATACGATCTAGTTTGTTGTTTCTCAACGGCTCTGAGCGAAATACGAACTACCGATTAATTCACCAAACCAGTGCTTGTTTGCGATCCCGTGCGGCTAGTGGCAACGCGTCGCGTGGGCAAACAACGCTGCTTCCGCGAATCCGAGAGCAAACATCGGTTTCCCCGAGTTGACAAAAAAGTAAAATAAAAAAAATGCGTGGCACGATGTTTCTGAGGAGAGAGTTTTTTAAATGCAACGAGCGAGCTTCGGAATTCGTGGAACTCTTGCGAGTGCGAAGGTCGTCCGCCGGTTGGACAAATCTGACGATTTACTCACACAGGAACAGGACTTTCGAGTCGGTTCTCGAGTTTGACGAGGAGCCAATGGAGACGTGTCACTCGTTGCTCTTCATCCTGGATCTGTTTCATCAGTATTACATTCCTTTTATCATCCTGATAGGTCTGATAGGCAATTTACTGTCCTGCGTGGTCTTCCTGAACACCCACCTCAAAATGAGGAGCTCCAGCTACTACCTGGCCGCTCTAGCCACAGCCGACTTTGGATTTCTGATCTCTCTTCTTCTCGTTTGGCTAAACAGCACGATCGGCTGGCAGGTCTTTAACAAGGACGGTTGGTGCGAGACTCTTGTCTATATTAGCGCCGTTTGCAGCTCCCTCAGCGTCTGGCTGATCGTAGCTTTCACCGTCGAGAGGTTCATAGCCGTCCAGTATCCTCTTCACAGACCTCACATGTGCACCATCACGAGGGCCAAGACTATCGTTTTCGTCCTGGTCGTCCTCGCGCTGGTCAGTCACTCTTACGCTTTCGTCACAGCTGGCGTGGTCAAGTACCAGGAGGATTACGAACTCTGTGATTTAAAGATCGAGTACTTGGAGACTATGAAAATCATCAGTATAATTGATAGCATCGCTAGTCTCATCGTACCGCTTATTCTGATTATTGTGATGAACACTATGATCACGAGAAACCTTCTGAAGTTTGGTAGAAGGTTTAAGGAAGCCCCAGAGACGTCAACTAGTGCGCCTAGCATCAAGGATAGGTCTGACGCTAACCCAGATCAAGTGAGTCTGACAAAAATTATGTAAGAGAATTTCTGAATAGCTAAACGACAATCAACTTCTAAACTATCGAAATATGTGAGGTTTTTGAAATTAAAGAATCTACTAATTTTCTATCGCCAAGATTCGAGCGAAAAATTTCCACAATTGCGTCTTAAACTGCGAAAAACCAGCGCGTTTTTAGCTTCGTTCGCGCAAAATTCTCGATTGAAATTTTCCAACGTGCGAATATTTATGATGAAATTATTTCTCCCCTAGAGACAACGCATTGCAAGGAAATGCACACAATCATTTTTCACGTGAGAGATGTGCATAGTAAATATAGAACGACGGTGCAACGTAAACAAATCCAAAAATAGGTCATATCTCACTTCTATTCCGGCAGAAATCGAGACATAGTACAGGAATCGAATTCTAACTCCGCAACAGCGGAAATCGATCGAGTAAAAGGCTACGCGGTTGTAATAAAACGTTACGTTCATCCCCACCCTTCGTCCGGAGAGTTTTTCGTACTTCAAAGCCAACTTACAATTTCTCGGTAGAAGCACTACGCAGGAGAACGCGTGCATCTTGTATTGCGCAACTTTTTTTTCACATCAAGTTTCCCCCTCGAAGTTGCAAACCGATGTGTCGATCGTAAATGTGAGGTTTGTCGACTATTTTCGAACCTGCTTATAAATATCTTGGATGATTATGCAAGCTCAACGCCTCATTCATCTCTCATGGCGCACCCTTAGTGTTTCTCGTTAAATTATTCATTTGTTAAAGAATTAATAACGAGTGAAATAACGAGCCACGTAACTTCATCTGTTATGGGAACTGAAAATAAAGACAAAAGCAAGTATTAAAAAGTATATGGCTTATAATGACGTTAATGATGATAATCACGATAAGTTGATATTCGAATACAAATTGTTTGATAAAATAACCTTCGAGCGCAAGAACTTATAAGAAAAAAGAATATAAGATCGAGGAATTCGTTTTTCATAAGACTTTATTCGTGAGAAGCATTCTCGGAGAATAGATATTCGCCACAAAAAAGAAAGGGGGATGCACATAATTTTCACTCAACGATTTCAACTCGACACAAGTCAGTTTCTTCGTTTGTCGGAGAAAAAGAAACGAGATCTCTTAAAAGGCAAAAATCTTTCGCGTATATCAAATCACGGCAAGAGATGAGAAAAGTTCCAAGAACTGTGCTAATCACCATCGGAATTGCATTAAAACCCAGATTTTTTAAAAGAATGATTTTTTGCCCACACTCAAAGATTACGGTAGAAATTCTAATTTACGTTTTTCTTGCCTTTTGGTAAATTGAAGCGAAATTCAGAAAAAGGAGAAATATTTTTACGATGAAATCGAATAAACGAATGTCAAATATCTGTAATAAGGAGAGATGAAAAGTCGAGTCAATATTATTCGACATCGTACCTAGTCGATGAATCAATCGCTCTTTTACAAAGCTAGATATTTTAGTTTCAAATATACGATGAACGAAACGAAATATGTTGTTAAGAGGTGGGGAGGGTGTATACGTATGGATAGTATGTGTCGTAAATAACATACTTTCTATCGCGTGAAAATGACGAGTACAACACACTCGGAAAATTTGGAGAAAAATGATGTTAGGCGGTAATTCTGATTGATGATTCGATAAAAGTAAAGTTCGGCATTCGAAAAAAATAAACAAAAACGAAAATGAAACTTCTCTGATTTATGAATTTTCGGACGTCTCGCCTCTACTTATAACTCTAGAAATGGAAGAATTTTCCTCTTTAATTTATCACAGTCCGAATCTGCAGTAGAAAAAATCGCGTGCCGAGGAAACGTTGTAGCGAACTTTAGAACCTTCGTGTTAGTTGTCTCCCATAACAATAAATTTCTCATCGTGATAATTCTACCTATCGTGCCTCTCGATTTCATTTCACTCTTTTAAAAATAAATCGAAATACACCTCGAACGGTTATAAATTCGAGTTCCGACTATTTCCAATTAAGAACCAAATTGTATTGAATATATTCAACTAACAAAAATAATCGAACAATGAAACAAAAAGAAATAATCTTTAATTGGAAATACTTGATTCGAGAAAATCTTTAGTACGTATGTAAATGGAATTTCCTTGATTACAAACCCGAGGAAATTGAGCGAGCGAAATTAATCGAAATTCTAGAGCGAGAGCAGCAGCAACAACGAAGCCGGTGGCATAAATTTAGTGCCGATAAGCGCTGGAAGGCGAGCCCCATCCCAGCAATCATTCCACTCGTCAAAGACAAACCACTCGCAACATTCGCGTCATCAACCAACTTCGACGGGCCCGGCACCCTCAACGCCACGGAACGCCCCACCGGATACCGGATCCCGATGTCTGCGTAAGTCTCATCAGCCGATTCCTCGTCTTCACGTAAGATACCAACGCGTACTTCGGTACCAATAGAACACACGATTTGCTGTCGGCGTTAATCTCTAAAACGGCTTACAGGTGGTCAATATCTCATTAAATCAATGAAATTTTCAGACGTCAGATCATCGTCGAGAAATCCAATATCGGCGAGAAATCAGCAAAGTATTACTAAGATGTTGCTACTAATTAGTACTGTTTTTATACTACTCAATTTGCCAAGGTAAGAGAATTATTCGCTACTGTCATCGCAACCTTTTCGTTTACTGTGTCAATTTTTCTAAAGAAAAAAATGATAAATCAATTAACTCATTCTCTCTCTCCCTCGAGCAGATAATATGTCCAATTCCGAAAGTACCTACACTGAAACGAAACAGAAATTTTTTCAAATTACAAACACATTAGTCTAGCTCGAACATTCCTAATCGTATGACAAGGGGTTAATAAAAATTGGAACGAGACCAAATTCCAAGACAGTCTAGGTCCTGGATCGATATACACGTTTTTCATCATACCGAAGTTTTACGCACGCCTCTCACGACCCCGCAGCGATTAAAGACGGGGGATGCCGAGAGTCTTATGCGAAAAGCTTGATAAATGTACATTCACGCGAGATAAGCGATGGTGTTAACGATACCGTTGTCGCGTGGACTTTTCTTGACGTCAAAATTTACCACCGACCTTCGGACGATGACTGACGATCCTTCGGATTCCGACGAATTTTTCGCATCTTTAAAAGTTTACTACGCTTATGAAAATCTCTCAGATTTACTACTGTTCTATTTCATTTAGCAAAATACACAGTATACTTTGAATATATAACTTTACGTTGAGTCATATATGTTATTAAATTTGTTCTTGCGATAAACACAAAACGTAGTTGACAAATGACCAGTTCGGTGTGGCAAAATTAACATTCCATTTTTGTCAGTGTATCGAGAATTATCGGATGAATTATTTTTCAGCTACGTCATACGCCTGTGCGTATTTTTTTTCACGCTGGCGCGCAGAGACACACCATCGCTGCTATGGTGCCTGCAGCAGTTCTTCATGCTGCTGTACTACACGAATTTCAGCATAAACTTCCTGCTGTACGCGATGTGCGGAATCACATTTCGCCGTTGCCTGGAGCAACTGCTACAAAAAATGCTCAAAAGTATGACCAGGTATCATTGTAATCCACAGCGTTATATTTAGCAATTGCTGTATCGTCTGAACATACGTAGACCAACGGATAAGTAATACTCGATACGAAAAATTATTGAGCAAAAACGATCAATGCGAGGCCAAAGACAATCGAGTAATCGAATATTTTGCATTCGTGTGTAGCTACCTTGTGAACTATCTGGAGGTTTAAAGTATTAATCGAGGAATGGACGAGGCCTTCGGTGATTCGTGTTAGTTAGCCAACTTTCGAGAGATCTAGGAGCCAGTTAGATACGGGGTGATCTTCGACCATGAATCTTGGAGGACGCCAGAGATATGTATTTTTTCATATTAAGTTACCAAAGAAGAATTACCACAGTTGTGCGATTCTCGTTATGAGAAACGAAGATTCCGCGAGTGTTCCTAAGGAGAAAAAATATCGCCGAGCACAACGTTTATAATTGAATGAACTCGCTGTAAGAATCCTCCTGGGACGTATCTCATCTCTTCATCGATAATTTACGCTTTCGTTAAATCCGTAGATTAGGTTTCAGTTGGATACTTATTTCTCTTGTTTTTTTTCCTCGTGTATAACAGTATTATCCTTATCACAGTTTTTTATCTATATATTTGTGTCGTCCTATAGTTCTCTTCGATAACGGAAAATGTTTACCATTATTGAACATGGCTGCATTGAAATTGTTTGCCACTGTATCTCATCCATTATCGCAAAGAGTGCTTTCAGCCTCGTTCACAGAATCAATTTCAGACACCGCGAAACTTGTAAATAAAATCAATCGCGAATTCCATGTAGAATAAATCCATTGGTAATGTAAAAATAATGAAGTTGTATAGTCTTCGTCTATAAATAGCATCGCTGAGATAATTCATTATTACTTTGCTTGCATCCTAGTGAGAAACGCATTGTTTCATTTGTTCATTTGTATAACTATTAATTATATAATCACTTCTGAATAGATTTATATATTGACCACAGCAGTATCTTATTTAATGTATTGTTAGATGTAATTCGGTTCTGTATATGTGTATATAGTTCGAGTGAAAAGAATATATTGTAGAAATAATGCATTACGAAACTTGTATGATGTTATTATATATGAGGAAAAAATTCAAATACGTTAAATCTTATGAATATCGTGTATGTTTGTAAAACATTAAATATAATGTCATATTTTAAATTCATGATGAATATATCCGTCTAGACTACTCGATTTTTCACAACCCTTTAATTTGTGAATGTTGATAATTTTTAATTTTATATCGATTAATATAAATCGTATGTAAATTGAAAGTGAATTGCACCTTGCAATGAATTTTTATTTTATACGCTTGTATTGTTGAAAATGTAATATTCATTTATGGAAATAAATTTTATTTTCTGAAATAAATTTATTCTGAATATATCGATTTTGTCAAAATGTACTCACCGTAGTTTTGCCAGATCCAGTCGCGCCGATTAACATCAAACCGTGCCGCACACATATCGTCTCGTACAATTGAATAATTTTCCGGATGAATTCTGCGATAGAAAATTTTTTTTTGAAAACTCAACCCGTTTGGATGAACAAATAGTGTACGACTCAAACTGAGGGATTAAGTTACCATCAACAGCATCGAGATTATATTCGTCAATCACTCTGCAAATTTCAGTTTCTAAAATTCCGTAATTCATTGAAACATCTACTACGTCAGGAAATAGATCCGTGATTATAGCTGAAAAGTAGAAAGATATTATTAATCATCCAACGCCATTATTTGAATACTCAATTATTTTACCATTGAACAATTTCAGATCATCCTTTAAAAATTTAGGCACATTAACATCTTTCAAGGCACGTACACAAATTTGATCCTCCGAGAGATCCGAAGTTTCCCTCTTCAAATTTCCAGCTGTTGCTATGACACTTTTAACAGCTCTCATACCAAAATCATAATGATCCTACACAAAATAAAATTGTAAAAATCCCAATGTCATTAATTATAAAATTTTATCACCTGCGCGCTCAGTTGTTGGGAACTCAATTTAAAAGTGGTTGTAATTTTTCTGGCGAGCTTCTTGGCTAATAAGAAACCACAAGAGAATAAAGAAATTTCGGCGATTAAAGAATAATCTGGAACCATCATCGCTACAGGTCGGAAAAGGGCTTTCAAGTTATCGGGCAGTTCAGTTCTTCCAGCGTAGCCAGGATTCATAGTGACGAATACCGCGCATGAGGATTTCAAACTAAGTTCTACACCTTCAAAGAGGAACCTAAATTACGTAATGATTGTTCATTAAAGGTAACCGATCGCGATAAACAACTCTTACACGCTGGCTCTCATTTGCTGCGCTCTCTGGATCACCATAATTTGTTGAGCGACCACCGATAGAACTTCTATATCTATTCTGTTGAATTCATCAAAGCAAGCCCACGCTCCGGAACTGAAATTTACAAAAGAAATTTTAAATTCAACTCAAAGTTTCATTTCAACGAACATACGTAGCTAATCCTTTGAAGAATTTAGCCATCGAAATATAATCAAGCAAATCCGAACAATTGAAAACAACGCATTGTACTGCAAAAGCTTTGCTGAGATCTTTTGTAGTTTCAGTTTTTCCAGTTCCAGCAGGACCGGATGGAGCACCGCCAAACTTGAGATGCAACGCTCCAGTGAGAGTTAAATAGCAACGATCGGTCAGAGGAGTGATAACGAGCCTACCCGTGTTTCCGAGGTATTCGTACCTGTGAATCCTCGCATATGAGAAAATATTTTATTAGCAAATTTTACAAAAACTTTACTCATATGGAAATTCGGCATTCACTATCCGAAGTTTCAAATCTGACTGAGGCTCGGTTATCCAATAATAACGCAGCTGAGATATCCATTCGAAATCGTGAGAGCTAGAAACATTTATTTCGACTAGTCTCTGCACGATATCTCTCGCGTGAACTTCTATAATTATAACAGCCTCGATTATCAAACGCTGAACATCATCACGAGGAGTTTGTACGAGATTGCGTAGCAATTCCATCTATAAAATTAACGGAACAGTAACGAATTCCTGTGTATTATAATTTCGCACGAAAGTCAAATTTGTTTAATTACGTACATTATTCAACATAGTTTTGTAATACTGAGGAAGAGTATTGGAGGATATCGCATCTTGAACACAAGCAGCCCAGAAGGCCTGCCCAGCGGTTAGAACAACTTGGCCTGGCCATTCGTTGATCCAGTCGATTTTCGATGAGAAGTTTACAGCTTCCAGAGCTCGACCCATAATTTTTTTAATTGTCTCCTGCATTGCTTTTTCTACCATTAACAGCCAATTCTCCACAGTTCCTTCGGGATACAGTGGGGTTTCCAAGACAATTTCTTCGTTTTCGCTAGAATACATTCTCGTAATTTTCAAATCTTCTTCAAACTTGAGAGATTTAATATTCTCGAAACATTTTTTCAAATGAGGCTGTACAGCTAATACGTTCTTTGACTGAGCTACAATTTCCAAAAGTTCGTCGTCGCTGAGGAAATAAAATCGAGGAAACACCATTCTTTTGGTAGTCAAAAAATCACTCATCCCTTTTTGAACGATATTTAGTAACTTTATGCTCTCTTTCAGAGTGTCCAAAAGCGAATAATTCCAACAAATTTCAATGATCTGCAGGGGTAAATATTGTGAAAATAACAAATAACGAATAAATGAATTTTCTTTACTTTTGGATTTTCAAAAGCGTCACTCATAATTCGTTTCCAATTTCTCTCCATAGTAGAAAATTTTCTATTTTCCACCGGAAGTTGACGGCTGATATCTTCTGACCGGAATATCGGCTCCAAATACATCCATTGCCTAATTTAGAGAGAATTAATGATAAACAAAAAACCAAATAACATTTTTTACTAACCGTTGTACGTCGATCCAAAGATAAATAACTTCTTCGATCAAACTCAACTTGCGACTCCACTCATCAATTACTTCCTCGAAAACGTCTTTGAATGAACTGAAACCAATTTGTTGAATTCGCAATATATGATCACTGAGTTGGGCTATTATCTCGTCCGGAATTTTCATAATGTAGGTTCCTATAAAATTGGATCGATAAGAGGGTGGCATATTATCTTATAGTGAAAAATTTACCAGTATCTTTGTATGGTATAACGATCATGTTGACAGCGTCCCATTCAGCTTGCATATTATTCAACGTCTGTTCAATAGAAAATTCTTTCGCAGCTGCGTTGGCTATTCTTTGCACAATCTCGTCAAATTCCAGAATTCCAAATACAATAAGATTGTTGAAAGTAAGAGTGGGAGTTAATGACATCTGAATACCAGTTACTGCACTCAATTCTTCAAAATGTCGTGATTTCATACCCGGATTCCGCAAAGCCTGTATTATTCCAATGTAGGGTTTGAAAGCTTCGATCTGTTCCTTCACGGATATTGCTATATTTGCAATTCCTTTGAAACGCAATAAGGCAATATTATCTTCTTTTATATCATTATTATTAATTATGCAATAACCCAAATATTTATTTTGTTCATTTAAGATGAAGAATTTCAATATTTCTTACCTATTGACTCTTCAAAAAATCTCGCGGATCTTAATATTACTTTATACATTTCGTTGATTCGTTCGTTAATCTGATCACCATCGATGGTTACCAGAGGATTCTCCATCCAAATTTCATACCAGGTGTACCAGTCTGAAAATTTATGATACTAAATTTTTTTTTTTTGAAACAATACTGTCGAATTTTTTACCCGAAGCGATGCTCCATAAATTCTTGTAAGGCTCAAACTCCTGCATCAATTTTGTGAGGCTGTCAAAAGGCTGTACCGCCAGACCAAACAATTTCTGTCTCTCATTTAGTAGCAACCCTTGCTCTCGACATTCCAGCATCGATTTCCAAATACGTCTCACATCAAGTGCTATCTCATTTACCCTCGAAATATCCGTTTGCAGCGAAACGTTTGTCACGTTTCCTACGAGCGTATCGATCTGTTCTTGAAGAGCGATTTCATCTTGAAGTTGTATTTTGAAAAACTGATCAAAGTATTCCGGTAATCGATCCAACGTTTGCTTCATCTGTCAAAAAAGTCCCATTAATATTACCAAACCCTATTTATAAATGTCTACTAACTTCTCTTTGTATTCTTAAAGGATATCCAATAGCTTTCCACAAAGCATCGGAATTTTCATCCGACAAATTCCACCAGAAGTATTCCAGAATATCGATTTCCAACTTAAGCACCTGTACTTGTTTTTCTAAATTTTGCACAGTAAAGGATATAGTCTCCATCCATTCTTGCAATTCGATTATATCTTCCACGTTAATGGGCACTTCGTTGAGTCTCTTGACTGTTGCATCGTATTCTGGTAATATCTCGTTCAGTTTATCAACACATCTCTGCTCGAACATTAAGAGCAAACCTCTGATGCATTCATTTCTTTTATTAACGAGAAATTCTTTTAGAGTTTTCACGCTGACGTTGAATGGTCCGATAGAAATAAATCGAGGCAGCGTTGACTCGAGATTATTTCTCATATTGATTTGTAATATTATTTCTTCTTTAACTTCTGATACTGAATGGTCTTCATTTTTGAATTCCCTAAAAATGAAAACGAATTGAAACGAAATCCTAATAGTTGTATATGTGAATAGTGAAAATTACTCACTCGATATATTCTGAAACGTCGAGTTTATAAAAATTGATGTATTTCTCATACTGATTTGCATAAACTTTTAAAGGTACAACAGAATTCTCATAAGCTGAATATATTCGATCTCTTATGTAGCAAACATTTTTTTCTAACAAACCAACTGAACTGAGGTAACAATCGGGAGGAAAGTTTAAATTGGGTAACAAAAACGAATGTACTTGTCTAATCTGGTGACACATTCGTAGTGCGTTGTCATATAACAATATTACAACTTCCTAGAATGGGATATAATTATAACAAAAAGTCAAAGGTTGTTACAAGATTTTTTCATTTGATAATCACTTTAAATCTATCGAGATCAATCGAGTAACACGCTCCTTCGTCGGTCATTAAAAGTTCTACGTCAAAAATTGGATTTACATTAGACTTGAAAGGTGGTAATAAAAGATTTTCTCCCCAATCGAAATTTTCGTCGACATTTAACGTAAATGATGCAGCTGTTATCATCATTGTGTTGTAAGTTTCAATTGAATTCTCGACAAGCTCGCGAAGAGCAACCTAAACGGTGAACTGACAGTAACTTCTAAGAAATTTTCACAGAAAAATTTTATATACCTGCATTTTTTGAGTTATCAGATCCAAAAGTCGTTTCAATTTCATGATATCGTATATCTTAGGATTATCTTGTTCCAAATTGAACCAACCTCTTTTCAAATCTCGTAAACGCAGTCTGACATATTGTATAATTTTTTCTAACCAAGTTTCTCTGAGATATTTTATCACGTTATTCGTTGTTTGACTCTGTTCCGCTTCAAATTCGCTCAAAGTTACAGATTTGTTATAACCAACGTTAAATAAATTAATATCCCGCAATTCCATACATTTTGAAACTATATTCTTAATCGTGTCGTATACCTCCGGTAGAACGTAAAGCGTGCTAGCATGAAAAGTATTGTACATTTCCTAGACAATATCATTCATCCGATTATATTAAATCGATTTAATTTTTTTTACCTAATTAAAATTTTGATTAAAAGTACTTGGAAATTCCTTATACGGGAATCGATTTTTCCTGTCATTGGAGTAACTTCAATATTTTCAACAGTAATCCACTCGGAATAATAAGGGACTTCTTCCTTTTTTTGCATCATATTTTTCCACAATAAATCGCACATGATGCGTTGGTAATCCAAATTAATCTCGGCGGTAATCTACACAATCATGAAAAAATATAAAAAATAAAATTTTCCTTATTAAGACGCTAAAGATCACTCACTTTTTCCTGTTCTAATGTAGGTACCTCCAAAAATTTTTTCCCGACAAATTTATTCAAAATACGATCTAAATATTCCTTACACAAAGTAGGAATACCATCGACCAAGATACAATCTAAATAAAAATTATATCTACGAGGAATCGTTACTATTCAGCGTACATAGCTAAACATTTTTACCGAACAAACGCTTCGGCGATCGTGCGATTCTTCACAGCTGCAGAAATCCGCTTCGCAAAAACTCTCGGGTCCTCCGCGAGAAAGTAAACATAAATTCTCGGTAAGTCAAAGCTCCTCTTAAAGCCATCCAACGTGAAAATGGTCCACGTTTCCTTCTCGGCATTGTAACTTGTTACAGCCGCTAATGTCCATTCAAATAAACAATTAAGTTCATTCTCGGTTTCGTCCCTCTTCAAGGTGTGTTTGTCATTTTTTACGAAAACTTTGGCAGGAAGCGGATATCGCACGCCTTCCACGACAGCCAAGTTCATCCACTCTTCGGGTGTCCTACAAAAATAATCCTTTCAAAATTTTATTTTCCGCATTACTAATAGCTACATTCGAGAAAGTTTATCCTTCCCTTTTCCACTCTTCGTTTGAAATAAACGATTAAACACTATTTTTTACTTTAATACGACTACCTTCAATGCTGTCACTAACTTGCAAACATTTATTTTTATCAATCACAAATTCTTATTCATCCGATAGTTATGAAAACAGGGGTAAGAACCGATTCAGTTTTATATATTACATCGGTACGATTAACTATGTATTACTACTAACCTACAATCATACTCGTTGTCGTCAAACACGCATAGCGGTAAACGATTCGATTTGATATCGTATCGGCGTCTTTCCTGTTCGGTGAATTGCGAAACTACCCACGGGGGCAATAAATCGCGACAATAAACTCCCTTTTCTTTGATAACGTCCTCTACTCTCAAATTCCTGTAAATTCTTCTTTTTCTTTCTATTTCTATGCTGCGAGGAATTTTACCCGGCCTTGTACGTTGCTCCGTTTGAACCTTCGGTGCGAACGCCTCGGCTGGAAATTTCTGAGGGATATATATAGAACTATTGTTACGAAAATGTGCGAAATAACGCAGGAACGATGGATCTTACGATCGATCTGTCACCCGGAAATGTTGTCCATCTCGTAGCAGATCCGAGATACTTCCCCGTTTTTTCCACTTCCAGGTTCCTCACTTTCGGGCTGTTAACCTCCATTAGAACTTGCCCCGTCAGTTTACTTCGTTTTCCCGTTATCGGGGGAATTAATTTTGGATCCGGGATAACACCCGCTGCGCCTTAATTCGCGATATTGGAGGATACATTAGTTCGTTACTCACGGTTTCATTTGCATTCACATTGCGAAAAGCTCGATACTCACATTTTATAGCTTCCGAATAATAACCCCTCGTAGGATTCGATTTTCTGGAATCGCTCGATGGATGCATTTTTCCAATATTTAATCACAATGTATATATCTATTCGTACAATATTAACTATTAACTATTAACTATTAGGTATATCGCAAATTCGGAATGCAAAAATTATTGCAATATCGAATTATGTGCTCCATAGATGATCGTACTTTGTTTTTATTTTCATTTCTTAACACAAAACACAACCGAACTTTTTTACACAAGATTCAAAAATTTCACTTTCCATTAACGAGGTTAGAATGCTACGCATGATTCAAATGAATTATTATACTAATTGTTGGTATTTAAAAAATTGAATTATAGTAGTACCAAAAGTAAAATAATTAATAAACAGATATCTTTTGCGAGATAATAATAATCGAAATAGAAAATACTGTAATAACAAAAATTAGAAATAAAATTTCAAATATGTATAGTCAAATTCGCGCAAAGTCTTCTCCGAGACCTGTCTTATCAACCGAACGCGTTTCCTCTCTTATCTGTTCTCGATAACTCAATTCCCTTCTCCTTCTCTTGTCTATTCTTAATTATCTCATTATCGCCTCTCATTTTTTTCAAACTTGAGTTTCAACTTGAGAACAGAATCCAATTATCGCATAATAAATTTATCGGCAAAAAGGTTAGTTCAGCCAACGAAATGCAGATAGCGGATTGGCTGGTCGATGTCGTGAACTCGAACGGCAGGTGGTACCCTCTGCAGGTGAAAAAGCGAACGAGAGTTCAACGTCGACTGTGTCGCGGAGCGAGTTTGGTGTTAGAGACGATCAGCTGTGCACATCGCGTGCAAAGAGCATTTTTTCCCGTGGCAAGGGTGATCGTTCTATTTTCGAAGGTGGTACGTTTCTCGAAACGGTGCGACGTGAGAGCGCGAATAACTTGGAAAAAGCGAACGCGTGAGACAGTCGAGAGAACAGCGCGAGTGATACGCTGATAGCGGTACACCTTCGTGCTTTACCAAAGGGGTCTCTCCATCTCTCTTTCTCTCTCTCTCTCTCTCGCTCAGGTGCTCTCTCACGGTCCCGTCGTATATTTTGACGGGCAAAAGCGAGGCATGTCGGGAACAGGTGACAATAGAGTCTCGCCATGTTAGATTTCACGAGATCGCGGGACGTGCGCCGCTGCTGCCGCTGCTACTATTGGTGCTAGTGTCGAGAGAAAGAGAATTTTTCTCTTTTTTTCTCATTTTTTTCTTTTTTCTCGTATTCATTGCTCACGCGCGCGCTACTTTCCTCGGTGGTGAATCCTACTGAAAATCATCCAAGCTGGATAGGTTACCCGAGTATCTCCGCGATACCGTGGATTGGTTTATGGGGTAAGTATTTTCTATTCTATTTTTGTCATCTTCATTTTTTTCGAAACTTGTTTTTAAACGCAGACTCGAACCTCCCGCGTTTCGCGAGTTCGGCGTCGTTTTTTTTATGCGAAATGAGATTTTCTCCAACTTGGTGTCGCGAGAGGTTAACTTGGTTCGAATCGAACGACTAACCTCCCCGCAAAGTTCCCACCGCAATCAGTTGGGTTTCTATTTTTTCTCGCGATTATCCAAATTGTCTTTTCTTAAAGGTGGAGTAATGTAAAATTGGTGAAAATTTATTATTCCCAAGGTACATGGCACGATTACTTTTTCAGTAAGAATAAATTTCTCAATTCTTAATTTTTATTATTTATTTACAAATTTATAGAAAGTGAATTTATAAATGAACGTATAAATGAATATACGAGTGAAAATATTAATGAATATATAAATGAGAATACAAATGAATATATAATTGAATACATAAAATATAGACTCGACAGAAAAAATATATCTAAGATAATCTTGTGGCGTTACAAGAAATTGTTTAACCGCAAAATGTATTGTTTTCGTTTCTGCTGTGCAAATGGATTCTCATGCGTCTGTTTACCTGCAGTACTTACGTAAAACGTTGCGTTTTTTTTCCTTCGAACAACGTATGTATCTATACGTCCAGTTTTATTGTCGTTAATTATCAGTGATCGTATCAGCCAGTAGATAGTCTTTGTACTTTATACGATCGGACGATGAATTTTTATCGAATACATTTGCACGTCGGCAGTTCTAGTTTCAGTTTTGTATTATTTATATAATTTCAGTTACGAATATCGAGTATCCGAGATCTGTATGTTTTTTTTATTTAATCTAAAAACGTCACGGTAACCTTCCCGTTTTCGTAAGTACCTCGAACTCCCTAAAAACATTTGCTCGTTCCGCGAAAATTGACAACTCGAAAAATACGAGGGTTATTACCCGAATGTATCGCTAAGAAAAAGTAGAACGCCAAAATGGAGAAAGCAGATGATGGATACACCAACGCGAATAGGCATTGCGTAACCCAGCGTGTACGTGAGACCGATAACGGGATAGTTCAAAAAAAAAAAATAAACAGAAAAACGTCACGTATAGCAGCGAAAGAAGAATAAGCCGTACAATAATCGTGAAAAATCAATGGGGATTTCGTCACGGATAAATTTTTTTCGTGGGACGAAACGAGAAAACGAAATAAAGGCAGAAAAACACGATGGAGGACGAAAATACACAAGCGAAGTTCCTTATGTAACGCAATACGCTGATAGGTAGGGGAAAACCATAATAAGGCTACACCGGTTGAAACTACAAAGCGTAAATTTTTCGACATCTCTTATATTTTTAAAGGACGAACGAGACAATGGCCCGGTGACTAGCCACTGGCGCAATGTGCACTTGGACGTTTACACACTCGCTCATATACACGCAAACACACAGACAGGCTCCGTGCTCTCTTCCGTGCGTATCGAGGTGCGCGTAAAGTGAGCAAACGGTGTGGTCGTTGGCTCGAAACCGAGCAAAGCGGTGACTCACACTCCTCGGGTATCTCGCGATTGGCTTTCACGGTGAATCATAGTTATGTTGTTTAACTCGTCGAAATAACAATCGCGAACTCGGTGTATATCGTTTTGTCGAAACTTCGAATTTGGCCCTTCGACGGACGAAAGGGTTGGAAATTCGATCTCGGTCGCGATAAGAATCTTTTAGGAAATTCGATATAGGTACCTGTCTGGAGAGGATTTAGGTATAATAGAAAATAAGTCTCGCAAAAATTTAATTTAGAAATTTGAAGATACCAAAGTACATACTGTGAAAATACACGATTTTTATATTTTCTGTGACGTTAATATTTGTTGAGACATAGCCGAAAAGCCGTTTTTGAAAGGGCTGATAGAGGGCGAACAGTTCGTTTTCGTCAAAAACCCTTAGGGGATAACTTTGTATTGATAGAAATTTTAGCTCAATCGATTTAAAATCTTTTTCAAAACTTTATCCAGAGATATTATAGGAGTCAAAGCGAAACCGAGTAAAAACGATTTTAATTTCTCTTTCATACACAACATTAGATTTGCAACTGCAACATTGCATGCCATTATTGATTAATTAGTTGTTAAATTTTATTCGGGAATTAAATTTTGAAAAATTAAAAAATATAGACATATATCTGTGATATTCTCTTCGTCAAAAATTGGTGCTGAAAAATACTCATAATGTTTGCGACATACCCGTACGAATCTCAACCTTCTGAATTTCGCGTTCCACTCGAAGCCCCATTTTTGAAATAAGCATGATTTCATCTGACCTTTCGGAAGATATACATCATGCGATAATGGTGCCTTTAAACAGTGTCGCCTTCACCTGGCATTTATCGCGTCGTCCTTTATTGCCGCTCTTATTCTTTTATCACCCCGTTGTTTGTTCCCGGAGACCTTCCATCCGGTCCCCGAATTATCTATACCAGGACGAATACAGCGATAGGGGGAAAATTCGAATCTCGAAACTGGAAACGCCTCGCGGCCGGTAATCGCGTTAAATTTTCAGCGAAATGCGCTTACGCGTGGTGTTCTGGACACCACCCGGGGCCCGGCTCGACAACGATATTACGACGACACAACGTTGACCTAACGAAGGCTCAAAGGAGCACGACGGATTGCATTACAAAGATAGCGTACGTAAACATAAACACAGAAGGAGACGTGACTTCTTTGCAAAACTCTTTCGGAAAAAATACCTAATAACACTTTGTTGGAAAGATGCTCCGAGAACTGACATTTATATGAACTATTCCTACTTTGTAATTATAGTAGTACACATATATTTTATCGAGAACGGTTCTGTAATATTTTACTTCCCTTATAGATTCCATTATCAGTATTTTATTGACCACTTTCAGAAAAATTTAACGACCGTTATACAATTTTCGTCCAAATTTATCTCCAGAATGCACGAGTTTTCCACGTTACGTAATTTTTCTCACGGTCAATAAAAACGAAAAAATATTTAGTTGGCGGAGGTTTAATTTCGATTCCATTAATCCCGGCGCGTATTTTCCGTTCCATCTGCGCTCGGAGTTTTTCCCGAAAGCACGTTGTGCTTACGTTCTCGAGATTGAATTTGCATGTACAATAAACATACGTTTCTTATCGCTCTTATATATCGCCCAGTCAAAACACTTCCTCCTTCTTTTTCCCGGTACGTTGCGCTTTGGTTGCGCCGCGAGTTCGCCCCACTCTCCCCCTTGCGGCTCGTCTTTTTTTTCTCTTCATTTCTCGAGACGTGGTGGTGGCCGATCGCGAGCTGACAGTGGTGGTACCTGGCGAACGTCCGGAGAACGCCGACGCCAGTCTTCTTTCCGTTACGGTATCGCGGAGACTCTCGAATCTCCGATTCTCGCGAAATTTTTTTTTCCTTACCCACCTCGCCTTCGATTTTCTTTTCTTTCGAGTCTCCCTCGCTCGATGAGACCCCTCCAGTGAGGATCCATGTTCGGGTTGGGTAACAGAAAAGTGCTGAAGTACTCGGCGATCGATACTTCTATTTCTATCGATGTTGAGGACACCGTCACTTGCTTTTGCAGGTTAGTTCGTTCCTTATACGCGCACGCGCCATTAATCTCTTTGCGATTTTTTTTTCTCATTTTCCCTTTTTCGTGGCTAACTCGAATTTTCACGGTCGTGGCGCGCTAACGATCACTCTCCCCGGTGTAACACATTTCAGTGAAATCGAGTAAAAGTCCGATAGAGTGAGATCGGTTGCGCAATGAGGATAGATAATTAATAATAAGGCCGAAGGAAATTTGTTGGGTCGGTTTGCTGCATCGACTGGTAAACATCAATTAAGTTTTATTAACCGAATAAACAGTGAATTGAAATCGAATCGTAAAATTTAGAGTTGCAACGATGATCGAGGAATTAAATTATTCTTAACTATTTAATGTTTCCCGAACACGTTTTTCTTATTACTCGATGTAATATTAATATCCATCAAGAATTTCTTGGAGAAGACCGCGTGATATTTTTTAAACGCTTTTCAAGGAACTCGGTAATTCGCAAAGAGAAGGAGGCTATTTCTTATCTGAGATAAAAACTTTTCGTTTGTTCGACAATAAAACGAATTGTCTTAAGCTCGATACCGTGGAAGCCTTGTTTGGTTTGTCGATAAGAGAGTCTCCGTCAATACTACACAAAAAGAAGAATAAAATCTCCGATATTGTTCAGCCGGAACCGATGATTATCGTTGCTCAACCTCGCCGAGTCAAGAGCAAAAACATTATTGAATCTGTAATAGGCGAACTCGTGTCAAGCGGTTTGATTCGGTATCGACCGTGAATAATAAATTCCAACTGACGTTGTCTCGAAAAAAACGACCGAGCTCCATAGCGAAATCCTCTAAAAAGCAAGTCGGGGAAAAAACTTAAATCGATTAGGTCCCCAATGGGAAAGCACAAAAGCGAATATCGTCGATAGCGGATTGTGCAATTGTTTGTGAATTACGGAGGACAACTCATGCGGTGTTTCGTTTCGTACACGTACGAGTACGTTGCGTAACGAGCGAACGAGTGCACAAGTTGTATGACGCGCGTGGCACGTGTCACGTGTAAACTCTGCTCAAGACAGGAACACAATTAGACCCAAAAAGGACCCGATTGGACTGAAATTTTGCACACGGCTAGTCTATAGTTAGTTTTTGCGTAACGGAATTGAATTTATTCTTACGAACATTTTCAATGGAAAATTTAACTAGATTCTTTTTTTATTTATTATGCTATTCTGTTCTATTTTAAAATCTCTTTCAAATCTCTCATTGAAAATGAAATTCGTTCGATTTGAAAAAACTTCAAACTAATATTCGAGTCTCGTCGTGGATGCTCCCGACTCGAGCCGACGTCTAGCCCCGACGTTAGAAATCGAGTTACCGGGTGCTATTACGGTTTCCAGTTTCGAGATAATCGATGCGTTACCGCGTCGTAATTGAAAATGCGTTCAGCGTTTAACGGGAAATTTTCTTTTCCGCCGTGAGTCAATTTACCCGTCGCGTTTAAAATATTCCCGTGGATGCGCTCAGAATGAACAGGACGTGTATAATTTATCGTTATCACGGCGCGTTGACAGCCAAGCGACGAGCCCGACCCGTTTTGCGATGCGTCGACCTTCGCGGTACCTCCTCAAGGCCGTTCACGTGGATCCAGCCGGGAGCTACTTTTGACGTGCAATTTTTTATCGACCTACCGAATACCGGAACTGCGGGATCGAAGGGAAGCGTTGTAACGTCGAAACCCGTTTAGAAGAAGCACCGTGTACGGGAAACCCCTGAAACGCAAGTCAATTATCGAACTCGATGCCACCGAGAGACAACACCGCGAGGAAATTATAGGTAACTTCTATTTCCGAGCTAGGGAACATCTCGTGTTGTTGACCATAGTGGTTGGAAAATTTAACGAATCGGTGGTATTCGCTGATAATATGTTAAAGAAGAATTAGTTGATAAATAATTGTCCCTGTTTGTTATGCGGTTAGTTTCGTAAACTTGCTTTTCTCGCTCTTCCGAGTTGACAATCTCCGAAACACGTGTTGCTCGATGTTGGATAAAGGAAAAAAAACACGATTCGCAAAATATTTGGCGAAATGGTTATTTCTCGTTCCTTTCGCTGCTGAAATTTCAAAAGAGAAGGGGACGGCGATGGGGAAGGGATGATAAAGAGAGAGGAAAAAAGATTGCAAGGACTACTGTGTATTCAGCATAGTTTTTTACAACGAAGATACGTTTTGTGGGTGGCTAATTTTATACGCTAATAAAAAATGATGAAGTAATTCTCAAGAGTTTTAAAATTTGCATTTTCTTGGAAGAATTTTCCACTCCGGTGACTTTAATTACAAATTATAGGAAAGAAATTCGCTGATCGGCTTAAGGCCTCGATGAAATATCCTAATGTGTCGAAGGGTTAACGAGGTAACTTCCGGTATTCGGAAAAAAACACGTAGAAATAAGCGCTCGAGTGAGAGAAACTCGAGGTGGAGCTTTTTGTTCGTAGTTTTGCTCCACTGTCGCGTATCCTAGAGACGGTTTTAATGGACGGCCGCGAGGGATGCGGATGGGGTAAACAAACGAAGGGAAAAGTTGTTTCCCGCTGGCTAGCATGGTACAGCGCGCGCAGATAGAGACGCGGCGACTCGATGTCGCGTCTCGACGCGACGCTCGTCGTCGGGGCGCCGTTTGGCATCGATCGATCCTCATCTCCCCGTATAATCCCTTCGGCATCCCCGCAGCTCGAGCTTTGGCGCCGATCTTCGAATTCTCCTTCCGACTTTTCTCTTTCATTCACTGCAGGAGAAAAAAATAAAATAACGTCGAGTCGAGGAGGTATATCATCGCGTATGGTAAACCGACCAATAGATAGACTGTTGAGCTGATTTTTATTTCTTTAAAAGGGATATACAAAAATTTTAATAAGTTCTTATAAAATAAGTCATACCAGTATAATATTGAAAGAACATGATAAAATCTTGTACTGTAGAATTGTAGAATATGAAAGAGAAGGAAAATCTGTGTGAAAAATTTTTAATTTTTATTTTAACGTATTGCTAAATTAATATACATAATTATGCAAGTTATTATATGAGTTATAACAGTTAATTATTATAAAATATGTTTATTGTAATGAAAATTTGATTCAATATATCAATAAATCAATACAGGCTGTAATTTAGTCTAGATAATTATTGATAAATTTGGATAATTTAATAGGTAATTTTATCAGTGTATCGAGATACGAAGCTGAATTAAACTATTATTATTTTCCGTGCACAATAAGCCCGATCGATTACACCGATAACGCTGTACCGACGCACATACCGCCATTTCTTCCTTTACGTAACACGAGGATTTACGACCTCGGGCCGAATTTTATCGTCCGTGCAAGGTCCGATCCGCGGAAAATATTTTCCCTGTTGAATTCCGATCGGTCGGAGCTTTTAATGAGCTACCCAGTGTGGAATTCAATCTCGCGTTTGAATCTCTCTCTCTCTCTCTCTCTCTCTTTCTCGATAATCGGGGTGAGGGATTTTTATCGTCTCGCGCTTCCGTAGCGATAATTAGGCCTGCTCGCGGGACAAAAGAGAGAAAAAATATCGCGGAGACTCGCCGATCGTAAACAGCCGTCTGTATTCATGGCGAGTCGTTAAAGCCCGGGGTCTGGGCCCTCGTCCACGCGACCCCGATTTTCAGAGCGGCTTCTTTGCATATTCACGAGTGATCAATTCGTAAGGGCACTGATTAGATTTCGCGTATCCGCAACGCGTACCGAAAACGAAAGAACGCCGCTAAAGTAGATTCATTGAGCTTTCGGAGTTCTTTCGATTTTATCTAGGAAATGTAGAATTTGGATTTTATCAGAAGGCACTCGATTGCGTCAAGATTGATGCCCAACCAAATGTGTTCATCTAAAAATTTAAAAATTAGACGTTTCAAGCTAAAAAATGTGTTTGCCATTTCGATTCAATCGGGTTAAGTTAATACAAATTTTCGACCTAAAAATTTCGGTAATATTGAAGATATAAGAATGAAACTCCGACAGATTCTCATAGAAATACATTTCTTTGGTCTTAGTTAAAGTTTAGGTCGTGTGCAACTGGCTTTTCTCCGTAAACGGGGAGGGGGGTAGACTTACCGGGAGAAGGGGAACGTGGTTAGAAGAGGGGAAGTGTACTGGGTAGAATAGCGCGAGAGGGTGCGGAGCGGTATATTGATTGTCGCAGGGAGTGAGAGTCGGCCGTGATGTTAAAGTAGAAGGGGGTCGAGCCAGTCAGCTGACTATTCGCCGGTGGAGCACAGCTGATCCATCGTTATATATACACATACGTATACACGTCGCAGCGAAGACGCAATCACGGCTTTCTCCGACTACGTCCTCCCCTTCCTCCCTTCTTCAATCCTTAATCGTAAATCGCACCCCAAGATCACGTCTATTTGCCCAAGACCAATTTTCGATTTCGATCCGCCGCGTATTTCCAATCCAAACTTTTCTTGCAGGGGGTATAAAATATTTATGAAATATGGATTACGTCATAATTTAGAATTTTCATTTTATCCGCACAACCAAAGTTTTATCTTACTCGAGTGAATTACATAAGAACGTGTGTTAGAAAAATAAAAATTTTCCGTACGTAGTTATTCAGTTAAAGAAATATGAAAATTAGAAATTTTTCGAATAAATCGTTAAGGTGCGAAGAACAGCTAGGAGGTTCCGCAGGAGTGGCTAAAGAGAAGCGAACTCTAGCGAGGGGTGGTTCACGGTAGGGTAACACCCACGCGTACTCTCTCGGGAGGGCGCAGTCACGTTCGAGCGGTCGACGATGATGCGTCAATTCGGCCGTGTCGAGTGCGATAAACCACGAGGCCCGGGCACGGCCGACGAGAAATTAACATCGCGTTACGCCAATCCCTCGATGTCGTAATCGCGACTCCCAATTAGCCAGAGTAACGTTTCGCGTACTATCGAAATTGGTAGGCAAGTAAAACTCGATATCTCGATAATCGAGGAATCTCAATAATCGGGGTTTAACGACGGGGAAAGGAATATATTAGTAATATTTCGTTAATCTCCTTATTTTCTCTGTAATTCGAATGAACCGAATCGAGAGTAGAATCTCTCGATACGAGAAAGAGTATATATTACAATACATTAAGTTAAAGACAAAGATTAGATATTTCGTTTATATATTTGGAATTCTCACTAAAAATTGCGATTTTTATAATAATTATATTAAAAGTAATTTTTTGTTAATAATTTCGCGAAGCCTATGGTAACTGGTTGAATTGGGGATACACAAGAAAGCGATACATTATAGAACACAGCCAGAGAAAGAGAGAAAGAGAGAGACAGAGTAGCACAGTATCGATCGTGACCCGCCGAATTAGTCTGCCAAAATTTCACCATGTGTACGTGTGTGTGTATGTGTACGAGTGAGATGGCACACACGCGTCCTCTAATTGCCGGCTCTTTCTCTCTCTCTCTCTCTCTCTCTCTCTCTCTCTCTCTCTCTCTTTTTGTTGGCTGCATAACCGATGCTCGTTACCGGCGAGAAAATACGTAGAAAAATTTTACAACGAGCGAAAGGGAGCGTCTCGATGACGAATTTCGTTACACTTTGCGATTCTACACGCGAGAAGCTTATCGCTTCCTTCGTTACTCATATGTTTTGTGGTAAATCACCGGGTGTCTCATAATTAGTAACATGTTCGCTTTTCATTATAAAATTCTGAGCGAAAAATGTATTCATAATTTTTCGTAACAGGTACAATTTATGAGTTGAGTTTTTATTAGCCAATCGAGAACGATTTTAAGCAAGATTGAGTAATTTCAGCCTATAAGATTATTTATATTTTTTTCTTTAAATACCGTCAAATTCAATTTATCATTTCATTCGAATGGAATTAAAAATATCAGAGAAATCCACACCCTCTAGACTCTCATTGGCGAATGAAAAATCAGAATATCTCAGAAACCATAAATCCGACATAAAAATGAAAAACGACTTTTTATTCGAAATTTTGCGAGCTCTTTGAACGACGCGCGGTCGTTTTAGGACACCCCATATGAGTTCTGGGTCATATATACACACAACAAGAGCGCGCTTTATCGACGAGAAAGTGTCGTCCGACGTGTCTCTTTTTCTCCTCTGGGGAGCGTTTAATCTTCGAGGAGAATTTCAACCCCCTAAAAACGAGCCATTACTCGCGCGTGTCGCATTCTTACCGGTTTATTCTTCATCGAGTCTACTTCATTTTTTACCTTTCCCATTTTACAGAAATTTTCATTTAATACTCTTTGGTAACTCAGCCAGGAATTAATTACGCGAATATACCCGAAACTCGTACAAACGGCGAGTAATTAATCTCACTGAGGGTACGATTTCACGAGATACGTAACCGGAAACTCTGTAATTTTTAACTCGCAATTATATCCCATTGGTGCAACTAGCCAAATCTTCGTTTGCACGGTATATTCCTAGATTCTATTTTCGGTTGTGTATTTTTTCACGTTTCCCCGATAAACAACTCGCTTTTTCATATTCCGTGTACCTTTGAAGCGTTCGAGTCACGCGGACGAGCGACGTCAATCGGAAAATATATTCTTGGTCTTCGAGAAGATTATGCGTCACAAATCGGACGAACTCACGACTATCGGGGTGTTTGTTGGTTCGAGAAGAAAATTTTGTTGGACTTGACGCTTGCAACTGCCTGAAAAATATATTTCAAAAGATCTTTTAATTGTAACAACAATAAAATTGTATTTAGTTTATTATTTTCAATTTAATCATGTTTTTCTGGCGGTATTTAAGTAAATGTTGATTTCAAGAATTCTTACAAATTTCGAGTTTGAATAATTTTTGAATAGCAGAGAGAAGCGATTGAAAGGACGAGGTGTACGTGGTAAAGTAGCCAAAATCTAGAAAATAGTGCAGAACAGTCCAGTAGTCGTAGTCGATAATCTTAGAATAAACGCTATTAGCAGTAGCTAGTCGAAAAAAAAAAAAAAAAACAAGAAATTTAAAAGAGCCGATCATGTTAGTGTGTAAAAGTGCCATTAATCTGAAGTTTGTTCTTTGAAGGTCATTCGAGTTTCCCTAAGCCTAGGAAAAAGAGTCCGAACGAACTCGACCCTCTTCGCGAAGATTAAAAAAAAAAAGAGCGCTCGCTACCGGGAATTAAACGCGTAAACCGGAAGAGGGCGCGCGAAGGCCGCGGACTCGCGTTCTCCCGGCATATCACGTTACGTCGGAAACCGCAGGCCCGAGTAAGCTTTTATCGGACGCGTACCACGTGCTCGCGAAAACGCTGCAAATATGACGTTTTTTTCAATCTCCAGCGCGGGGTATAAGAGGCGGATCGACGAGACCGAACAAACCATTCCGCTAGAGATCCTCGATAGGACGACGGAAAGAGATTGAGGGAGGAAGAGCGAGAAGACCAAGTGCAAGGATAATACGGGGAATACTCGAGTGATAAGTGCAAACGCACGAAATCTAGGAATCGATGTTAGTTCCAACAAACGGCCGCCCTAACGAACCTCGCTAGGAACCCGAAGAGACATAACTTTCCTAGAGGAGAGACTCGTTCGTTGTCAACTGAAAAAAGAAATTACGAGGAAGAAGAATCGGTTTTCAAGAATAGGGAATGTCGCGCGTCATCGTCGATCTCGCCTCGACCGATGGATCGCGAGGATAATTCGAGGGAGAGAAAAAATCGAGCGGAGTAAGAGTAACGGACGAAAAGTGGAAAACAAAGGAGGTAAAATCGACCGGCGGAGATCAGATGAGAAATCGAGCAAGATTTGGTGCATACCGAGCGCCAGGGACAGGGAGCTGGGTCGTGGGGCGAGGTCCTCGAGCACCGGAAGCGGCACCCTCGCGGCCCACCTAGCCGGCAGAATGCTACGCTCGCCGGCCCGGAACCCCGTCGCCGTCCTCAGGGACTCGTCCTCGCTGTCGACGAGCTCCTCGGCACCGGCGACTCCGGTCCATCACGGCAATGCCGCGTCCACTTCCGGTCTCTCGACTCGTCTGTCGCTGCTCGATACCTGCCACAGGAAGATCAGACTATTCGGCGAGCTTGTCGCGTGAGTCCTGAATCACCACGTGAAAATGAGAATCGCGAGGATTAACGTGGGGTGAATGAACGAGGGGGTGATTATCGGCTGAGAATGGCGATTTGCGGGTGCTTATTTGCGCGGGACGGGACGTTTGCATGCGCCTCGAGGAAGGTCCTGCTAAGATGAAAGGTTTCGTTCAGCGACTCGAGGTACTCCTGTGTATCGAAGTATGTAAACTAAAAAATCTTCAGAATTACGTAACTTGTTTGAAGTACTCCGGAGGTCTCGATGGGAGTACCTCGAGTTTCGGGAAGATTTCAAGTAGGAAATATTTATTCGTACGAACGTTCGTGATTCAAAATTTTTCTCTCGGTGTATTTCCACGGGCCACGGCTGAATTCTCTTGGAATAATTTATGGAGAAATATGAAATTCAGTTGCAGCAGGATCTTCCGTCGACTCGTTGACTGCCGCCGGAAATTATCGAGAAATGTCGAGATACATCCTCGCAAAATGTAGAAATTACCGGACCGAACCGAGTGAAAGTATCGCGTCTGTTATGTGTACCTTGATTGCGACAGAGAACTCGCTCGTTACCGACCCATCCCGAATTTTTGCACCGCAAACGACGTAAAAGTTTTGTATTGCGGCGGTGGTTAACGATCGAGGAGCAACGGGCTCGGCGTCCGACGGACTGTCTCGCGTGTCTCGGCGACAGCGATCGGCTTTGAAAACTTGCTCTCGATATTGCATGGCATTTATTATATATTTATTTATATACGTATACACTGTGTATCGGGTGTCTCAGAATCGACTAGCGAAGAAATCGTGAATTCCGAAAAAGGGTATTATTTGTTTCCACGTACGACGTACCGATCTCGAGTTATTCGTCATACGTTAGCGTTCAAGGCTGAAACTTACTTTACAGTTTTGACACTACATTTTTAATTCAACAATACTATTAACACATCTTTCTACCATTTTGGTAACTTTGGTCGCTCAAGAAAGGGTTAACCCAATTTGGAAAGATTTCAATACTGTAGCTCGTGTTCGTTCTTAAAAATTTATCGAATCTTGATCATTTGAAACGTGAGTTTGTAGACTCCGGCAGATCGTTGTATAAATATTGAAATTGACTGAGCTAGTCTCGAGGTCGTTTCCGATTGGCTGGCGAAAAACGAGAGTAACTCGAAAACGGTGTGTCGTGTGCGAAAAGCGTAAAGGCCTCATTTGCTCGGAATCTCGAGTTCTATCGCCCGAGGATGTCGCAGTAGATCTAGAACACCCGGTATATATACCTCAAAGGATACGTGACATGGCTGAACGGGACGGAACGCGACGTGTATCCTTGGCTCGAGATTCGCGAGCAACTGCAACTCGGCGAGCTATTCGCGATAGCGTACCACCCGCGTTACCCCACGGCGCGAGTGAAAAAGAGAGCGGAGTAGAATTGCGCAAGCCAATATACAGTAAGACTTGAAACAATATTATCCAAAAAAAACTAATTAAAAACTCTCATTTCGAGATATCGAAAAACCGGATTTTTCCCTCCATTAGAAAAATTAATATCGAGCTAAATAAAGGCACCAGCGTCGTGGGCGAAAAAGAGACTCGACGGTCTCGCGGTAAATCGAGCGCACTCGCGGGGGGTTATTCGATACAGTTTCCCCGGCACCGATAATCTTCTAATCCGATTAGTCGATCTACGGGATGTAATTAAACTCGGTCGTCTTTCGACTCGAGGGAGCGCCCGGAGTGCGGCGAGAGGGTTAAAAAAAACAAGACCACAGGCCTCGCCCGATGAGATAATTCGTTCATACGGTTGAAACATTTTTCAGTTTTGCTAATAAAAAAAGATACGCAATATCGAGTCAGCGAAATAACCTCATGCATCATTCAGAGTGTAGTGCGCGATATATCTCCTCGACTCTCCGATATTCCCGAGATTAAAGGCATTCCCGAGTCAAGTCTGTGCACCGAGATGTGTATAATGTTAACCTACCACTTTCGAAAAATCTCTTGAAAAGTTTACCGAATTGTACCCTTCTCGTATCATATTGTACGACACCCACAAAAAAAATTAAAAAACAAGCATATATTAATATTTAAATCACTTTACTGTGGTTTCTGGATTACTCTCGTTGCATAGAACTCAATAAACTTCAGTTAATTGAAGGATATGAGGTTTCAAAAATCTTTCTCGTAAGTCTCCGTGGGACCCAGGTACTATATGTGTAACCCCGAAAATTGGAAAAAATTTTGGTATCGACAGAGGTTACGCATACAGTACCTGTCCTGTGGGGATTTGCGAGGAAGTTCTCCAGGATCTTATATCCTTCAATTAGTTACACTTTATTAAGCTCTATGCAACGAGAGCAATCCAGAAACTACGAGCCAAGTGATTTAAATATAAATGTATATTTGTTTTTTAATTTTTTTATGAGTGTCGTACAATATAGTACAATTTTCAAAAGTCAATATTATATACACATTGCACCGAGACACCCGGAATTCCTAGCGAACGCGCAAGAACTTTCCCGATACACAGTCTACGTACGCGTTTAGGTCTTCCGAAAGAAAAAAGGAGTTCAGTACGTCATTGTGGCACCGGAGGGTCTCTAATTAAGTATGCGCAAAGGGAAGAGGGTGAATCGACCGAGAGAGAGAGAGAGAGAGAGAGAGAGTGAGAGAGAGAGGTGTGCTGACGCACGTAGTCTTCCGGCAGAGTACACACGTGCGTTCTAAAACGCGATTAAAACGCTTCGTCGCGTTCTACTCCTACGAATGACCCAAGAGTGGACGATTTTTCGAAATTTATCGTACAATCTCATTTCGCAACTCTTGTTTCTCTCTTGATCTATCTTTCGATCCTTCCCTCGGACCGAGCAGGCAGTGAAATTAAATGTCAAGGTCAATGGTGAAAGCGCGAAAATATTGACGGATAAATACGTATGTCGAGCGAACGCGAATTTCGTCCAATCGACGCCTCGAGTAAATTATCGATTACTATGGGGAGTTTCTCGGAATACGTGGAGGTCTCTTCCCCTGAGGTTTTTTACTGGCTTTTGGATAAGTGGCAGATATTGTTGCGCTTCTTTTTATGGGAATATTGTATAGGGTGTCCCAAAATGACCGCGCCTCGTTCGAGTTGAGAGCGGATAAAATTCTCAATGAAAGTCTTTTCATTTTTATAGTCGATTTATGATTTCGGAGTTGAGCGGATTTTGCGATAACCGACCAGAGACGATTTCGAACCCGGTATGCTGAAATTACATTATAAATTAAAACCAACTTGTATTTACGTTCAGATGAATACAGCTTATATTTATATTCGGATGAACATAAATATAAGCTCTTATCGGTCGAATCACTCCAGCTCATTCACAGTCGTTTCTGATTGGCTGACGAATAAGTGGAATAAAATGCGTCATTCGGAAAAGAGTATGTTTTCGTTGAAATATTAACGGTTTCTCTATTCGGTGAATGAATTAGGCCAATTTTGGGATATCCTGTATATCTGTGTGCATGATTATCTTAAATAAGAGCGATCGACGGTGTAACGCTATGATGATTTAGCTGCTGTCAGTAGGTTCGTTTAAATGGCTTTTACGCGCTTATATGTATAGAAGTGATTTATGTATATCGATATATCTCCTAGGTATAAAAATATTAAGTGTGTATTTTGTAATCGTAGAGGGAATGAATAACGTAACATGATACACATATATCGAATTAAATTAGACTTATCTCTGTGTACAAAATATCGCACCATTTTATCATATATGCATGCGATTGAAATTTTTCTAATATGCACCGAGCTATCTGTACGAATTAGGAACGTAAATAGATAAACCGAGAATCGAATCGGCTAGTCTAGACTTAGAAAAACAAAAAGAAAACCAGAACGATACAGTTCCAATGAAACCTCGGGTGAATCCCTTGAATTAGGTGAAGGAATCGTAGTCTCGAGTCGACGACAATTAACCGTCTACGTGACTCTCGCCCTCCAATTAAAAATCGTACACCGAAATCCTTAGACACGTACCCGAAGAGAATACACAAAAAGTGGTAGGTTTCGTGGAAAATAAAAAAGGGAGAGAAAAAAACGGTCACGGCGTGGAAAACGATACGATCGACGACGGTCAGTGAGATTCTTTTCGTGATAGAGTCGCTATTGTTTTTACAGAAAAGCCCGACGAAAGGAGAAGGATGCGGGAACTACAGAGGATCCGAAATTGTATCTCGAGGAGGCGGCACTCGAGAGGCAGCTGCCGGAGTTGGACCTAAGGATGCTGGTCGACCTGCCACCCGGTCTAGACTATAACGAATGGCTCGCCTCGCACACGCTGGCACTCTTCGATCACATTAACCTCATTTACGGCACGATCTCGGAATTTTGTACCATGACGGGATGTCCCGACATGACTGGTCCCGGCTTAAGGTAATTTCTTTCAAATACAATTCCGATATAATCATTAACATCAAAATCGCAACTCTTCTTGTTTTATCTTCATCTTGATTTCTCGAATTCTTTGTTACGAATGATTCCTTAAAAATGGCGGAAAGTAAAAAGTGAAAGGAACAAAGGAGTTATAAAATAGAAGTCATTACGAACATTTCGAGTATAATACCAAGCTGAAGAAATGTTTCATTTAGCTGCAGAAGGGTTGTGTAATTAGTAAATAAAATTCGCTAAGATATTTCTCTTTTTTCAGAACTTATTTATGGTTCGATGAAAAGGGAAAGAAGACTAGAGTGGCTGCGCCACAATATATAGATTACGTTATGACTTTTACACAGCGCACTGTCAGCGACGAAACGATATTTCCTACAAAATACGGTGAGACTTATTTTTACCCCGTGCTATACAATTTTCACTGTACTTTATTCTAAAGTCCCCATTCCGTTTTCAGCTAATGAGTTTCCGAGTTCATTCGAGTCTATAGTGCGTAAGATCCTGCGGCTATTGTACCACGTGGTGGCGCACATTTACCACTGCCACTTCAGAGAGGTGGCGCTATTGGGGTTACACGCTCACCTCAATTGTGTATTCGCCCATCTCACGCTCCTTAATCAACGCTTCAACCTTATCGACTCCAAGGAAACGGAGATCCTGGGTGATCTAGAGGCCGCTCTTTTGGGTGAGAATTAATAGCCAGCGATATTTTTTTTTTTTTTAACAGAATTGAATTTTATTGAACGAACAATTTTTCAGGCGACTCTGCTACCGCGCCTTCACAGACCTTATCCATCCAGGAGACTCCGACCACGACAACAACCTAGACCTTCGATCCCAGAACGAGTCAGAAATTGCAGTTCCTGAGACTAGGTGAAGATAGGCGTTCGTTTTTATTGAATATTTTTTCTCTCTTTTTTTTTTAAATAGAATACGCGAAAAGAAAACAGAGTTTACGATAAACGCGGTAATACGCCGAAGTGGTGCGGTAACGCAATTCTGTAAAAACCACGTAGTACCTGTACATAGTAAAGTGTGAACAAGTACATGATGTAATTAGGTTCCTCCGTTTGTTGTTTGTGAGATTGTACATAATTTATTAAATGGTAAGATATACGAAGACAGAGAGAAAGAGAGAGAGAGAGCGAAAGAGAGAGAGCGACAGAGAGAGAGAGAGATACGAAGGATAATATTGACTATTATTGACAAAGTTAGTTGCTATAAGAGATCATTTGTTCTGTAAAAAAATGATACAATAATGATATTGTAAAGTTAAAATAATACCAAATATATACCTGGTGTTAAGTCATGTGTTTTGCCTCAGCGAGTCGTACAGTAAGGATCATTCATTCGAAAGGAAATGTCGCCTCAAGTGCTCGTAGCCGTTGGATTGATCTGCCTGATCTCGATTATCCTAATCGCCCTGAAGACGTTCGCTATCTCATTCAAGAAGAGTCCTACAGCCCCTGCGATAGGGGCGCACAGATCTTTCAGCGACGTAGCGATATTGTACAATAATATTAGTATCGGCTGAATAAAGGCGTTGAAGACGATAGACAGGCAGGGTTTTAGAAAATAATCGCCGATCAATTGAATAATACCGACGGTCAATGGCCTTATTATACTGTAAAGCACGAAGCGCAAAAATTGGAGTACGAAGGCGGTAGCGAAGGCAGTGCCTAAGTGTATCGTGCCGAATATCTCGGCCCAGAACCGAGTGGCCGCTTGGTCAGTTATTTCGGCGCATCTTTCAGTTTTCAGTATCGGAGGCGAGTCGGTTGTTCGATAATACCTGTACCGTTAACGATTACTTGTAAATTTGTACTCTTAGTGTTAATCTAGAAGAACTAAATAAAGTACGCCTACGCTGAGTTCCCGTGGTCGAAGTAATATATGTCTATCTTCTCCACCGACTCACTGTGTTTCGTTTTCGGCTTCGTGCGAAACTTGCCGGATTTTATTTTGCGGCCTCGCTTCGATATCTCGCAGAATAGCATTTTCTGAAAAAATAGGATTGCGTTAACACTACGTCGATTTAATCGAATGTACGAAACCTTTTTACTGGCTGTAATATCCTCCTTTATTTTTAATTCGTATATTTGTTTTTTGTTAAAGAATCCTTTTTTCGGTGAGTCACAGAAACCGCATTGTGTTGGTTTTTTGATGTCTTCAGATTCTGATTAAATACTTTTCGTTAATGAGATCGGTTTTGAAAAAGGAATAAGATCGTTCTTACCATTGGCAAGTTTCACAGGTATGTTACAAGATTTACTGAAAAGGACGAAGATTTAAAAGTTTCGCTTCGGATGATAGAGCGACTCACCTGAGCTCAAGTTTGATTTTCGGCGATTTTCCTGCTGCGCTCTCGGATCCTGACGGGTAATCCTTTGCTGTTTTTTCGATCGTCGTAGGGAAGCATTGCGTAATTATTTCGTTGCATCGGCAGGCCGTGGCTGAACGAGAACAGCGGTTTATCAGATTTAGTTAGAAAGTAGGTAGTATGCGTACGTGAAACATCAGCTCCGCTGTTAAAATTCCTCTTCGGACTTTTAATTTTTGAGGTTGTTTCCGGTTGTTTGGGCGTCTCGTTGGAACATTCCGACATACTCGCACATTTACATTCCTCGACGAGAAACATATTCATTATTTATAAAAATGAAACATTTTTTGATCAATTTTTTCAAACATGAACGCAACGCAACAAACTAATTATTAACTGTTAATGTAACATTCTGAGTAACGAGTAATCGATTCTCGCGTTATTCGAGAGCACCTTCACGGCTCTGGCTCATGAGATTTATTATTTTTCACAAGAGATAAGACTTTCGTTCTCTGTGTTTTTAATTTACATATCTATAAATTGTTTTATTGACAATTCAATGTTATACAAATTTGAAGACATATACATATACATTAAACTTATTTATACATAAAATCTTAATTTATAAAAATCGACAGAAATTTTCATAATATTAATTTTATCTCAAGAATCAACTTTTCCTTTGGTGAAGCAGTTCTTTAAAATTCTTTTCTCATTAAAGTAAAAACTAACTTATGTAATATTGCTTTATAATTATGTTTCCATTAGTAACGCTATAAGAAAAAGCTGAATTGCCTGAATACATACGTATTATTATTTACACAGTGCTTGCTCAATTTACAGAAAGATATAAATTGCTTGTATTTTGTCAAAATGAAGATTAATATTTTGAGAAGCTTCGAGTTTGCGATATCTGATTGATTATGTATTTTTAACTAACAAGTAGTCCTCGTTCATATTTGCAAGTTATTTTTTTGTACTGCAAAACAAAAAGACATAAGTGCTTTATGAACGAAGACTCTTAATTATAATTGAACTACTTCAGCACTTAACAATAAGTGAGATCAAGAACGTTTTCTAAACGAAATAAGATTATAAAATCAATTATACATCAACGGACAATCTTTGGTAAATGTAAACCAATACATTTTGAAAAATTAAGTTATTTTGAATAAAAAGTGTCCAATTTGATGAATTACCCATTGTTCATTTGACATATTTAACGACTGATAAAATCTCGACTAACACGCATAGTCTTTCGAAAATATATTCACACTAACATGAATAACTACAGAGGTGGAATTAGTTAATTATTTAATATATTTTAAGATTATCTCATAGACTAGAATAAAGTTTTGCGTACTTCTTCGAGTATCAATAAAGTAGAACATAAGGTATAAAATATGCTCTATAACACAATAAGCGATGTTAAGACACCATATATAAAATGGTTTATCTATATCTTTTACTTTTTAACAGGATACCTACGGATTTCGATATTTTTCTCCTATCATTAGAATTGTTAAATCTTTGGACAATACGGATGAAACAGTTCGGATTAATTATATATAAATGGAATTATACAAGGTAGATCTCTTGACTATCCTTCATAGAACTAAAAATGAGGCTAATTCAAATTGCTAGTGGTCGGATACAGTTTTGTGCATGCAATTTTATAGAAAAGAAGTGCTTAAAAAATAATAAGATTTATACTATGTATACTAATAAATAGATAAATACAATTTCTAACATTTTAGCCATCGAAAATATGAAAATAACAGTTCTGTTATTGGAATGAATCCGTAAAAGGAATGTTAATAATATTAGATTACACAGTATATTCGCAGAATAATGCGATATTTGTACTATTAGGTAATAACGAATGTGAATAACAGTTTCTTCATAATTAAGTAGACAAGAAAGAATTTTCGTTAATAATTTAAACATAAAACGATATTTTTAAAAACGCTGTTATAATTTTGAAATTACAATCATGGCACTTTATTCAGGTTTCGCTGTGATCGTCAGCTGCAATTAATAAATTCTTTGATTTGTTTATTGGAATTGTCCAGTTGGTTAAAATCTGGTTTCAAATAACTCTTACAATTTCGTGAAACTAAAACTAGCTGTAGGCCATTTATATAAATGAATATCGTTTTTCACTGAAATTGATTTAATTAAAAGTATTCATGCGCTGATTTTTTCGATTAAATATTATGAAAATTTATAATAACGAAAGTCACAAAACTACAAATCTTTTAGCATAAATGACGTGATGAACAAATTGAGTAAAATATTTCTAAAAGATTTTTAGAAAATGTAAATCAATACTTAAAAAATTTATATCAAAGCAACAAATGCTTTCATTATTATTCACTTAGATTATTCATAAAATGATTCTTAACAAACTACAATTCTTCAAAGTTGAAAATTATTACATAAAACGCATTTAAATAAGAATTACTGATAGCTTATAATTTGACACGTTTGTTGTCATGATAAGATTATTATTAATAAGCCAGTTATAATTTTTAATTTGTTCAATTGACTATTTTTTTGGGCTAATTTATAAAAATTGATTATCTCCCTTAAATTTTAATAAATGAAATAATTTGCAAAGTTTTAAAGTTCGTCTATGTACAATTTCACTAATACAGTAGCATTTCATTTATAATCTCAAGAATTGACATAGACTTTGAAATTACAATTATAATCGGTCGCACAAGCACTTATAATAGAAAATATATCATCATGTTTGAATACAGAATACGTGTAATACATAAATACGAGGTGTTTGTGCAAATCGTTTTTAAATTTAGATAAGTATTTAACGTAAAAATCAAACGTGTTAAACACGTTCACCTTACAAGCCAGTCTTTTAAAACATGATTTCTAAATATATAAATAGAATACAGAAATCTAATTAGAATACATCGCGTATCCTACATCCTTGTATAATTCCCGTTGTACGGAAGTAATTTTCAAATATTACAGTTTCCAGTGTTTACGCTTTGGTAACTGAGAATAGTAGTAATAAGTGATATGATCAATTAGCTTCTGACGGCTGAATTAACAATTTGTGACTATACTGTTGATTTTTACTATTTCAAACGTATTGAAAATTATCTTTCGTTGCGAGCAATGGTACTTTCTCAACGCTCTGTTTAATATCAAAACTATGTAACCAATCTGAACTGGGCTTAGCCTTCACGCCACAAAAGCTGCAATTACAAAAATCAGCCGCATTCTGCAATGCCCCACGATGGAAGGGATTTCCATCTTTAAAGTGAGCATAGCGTCCAGCATTCATTCGTTCGTTGGTGGTCATGCCCAACACCATAATCTGAAATAAAAAGATATACAATGATTCGATCGTTTGTAAAACGCTCATAACTTTCTAGTATTTTTACATACCTGATAGCATTGACACGTCAGAAGCGTACCGACCCAGAAAGAATGAAGCGAGGTATTAGCGGCAATCCACATTACCCACGTATCACATGTAGCCGAAGCTACTAAGTAATTATCTGCCGTATGACCGTTCGTTAAGTTCGTCCAGCATTCGAATTGCCAGTATTGCACGCTAGCTGATAAAATCACTATACAAAGACCCAACAACGACGCCAGAAAACCTAAGAAGTACTTGTGATTATGCGCCCCTAAAAATAATCATTCGAGTGATTACCAAAATGCAGGTTGATCGCCGGGTTAATTTGGGAGGGAAAGATGTTTACCTATGCAATTATTGACCCACGGGCAATGATGATCGAAACGAGCCACACATCGATCGCACGTAGAGCAGTGTTTCGATCGTATCGGTCTTCTCACTAAGCAACTACTGCAGAACCACTGAGGATCAAACCCCCCGGATTCCGCTAACTCTATTATTGTCTGGAAAATTTAATTCTCGATTAATATGTTTATCCTCGATCCATTAAAATACAACGACAGGTTTAATTTACATTCAATTTGTCTTCGTGCGAGGCTGTTATCACGCCAGGATCACCGCGCCATGACTGCAGAAAACAAATCCATAATGGAACCGATCCGCCGACCAACAACAGCCATAGATACCACGCTGCATGGATACCTAACCAGAATACCCATGTTACGTAAATCCACATCTGGAAAGAAATTTCTTGCTATTACATCGGTTATCGGCTACACTTATCGTACAATTCGTCTATCTGGGTTATCTACTTTCCAAGATGTATTATTGGAAGATAACGAGAAATATGCGTGATTAAGATATACGAATATCTCTCGATTTTCTGCAATAATTCGAAATTTTCAATCAATCTCACCTTGGTTGCCAAGTAAACAGACATTGGCAAAACATGATATAATCGTTCGTCGAACACATAATGATTCGCTAAATAGCCTGCTATATAAAGCGCGATAAAGGCACCTAGTTTTATCAGGTAATCCCAGTCACTTTGGAAAATCATTCCAATTAAATAAAACGCTATGAATGGAGTACTGACCATGCAGTACCATCTGATTCGCTGTAAAACAGAAAAACCATTGAGTTTCATTTCCATAGAGGAATTTAGAAAATTAAGGAAATTACCTTATCTCTACATTTGTCCCTAGTTCTACCTTGCTTTTCTCTAATTTCATGACTAATTTTGTGACCTAACCATGCAGCTCCGATATCCGGCGTTAAAAGTGTCATAGGCGTTTCACCTAAAAAATTCGGAACATCTAAAGACGCTCCGTGATGTACCAGAGTCGATATTGCTAAATCGTTTCTGGCAATTATAGCCCAATGTAAAGCTGTGTTGCCATGCAGATTATCCGCTAACGAATGCGATGCACCTAAAGTTAATAATAAACGCGTTGGGTCTAAGCTGCAAAAGAAATAACTTCATATTAACCATTAAAAAGTAAATTCTATGAATAAAAAAGATGTACTAAATTTGTATAATTCTTTCTATCTGTTAATGGACTTATGTACCTTTTTATTTTGTAGGCACTCCACATTAAAGGTGTCATTGCACTTCTATCTGGCATGTTAGGGTTTATTCCTTTTGCGACTAGATATGCCACTATAGCTGTGTGACCAAACTGTGCAGCTAAATGAATACAAGAGAAGCCTTCCGAATCTCTCAGAGTAGGATCAGCTCCAGCTCTCATCAAAATAACAACAGTAGATAAATGCCCATGTCTGCAATATACACACAGATTATTGTTGTTTTTATATCTGGTACGTTTCGAAGTAAATAGGCGTTGCGACAAACCTTGTAGCCCAATGCAGCGGTGTAGAATCTAAATCTCCACCAAATGCATCTACAATAGCTCCCTTTGCGATTAAATATTTAACTACATCTTTTCGATTATTTATCGCAGCCCAGTGTAAGAGGGTAACTGTTTCTGAATCAGGCTGATTCACATCTGCACCAGCCTCTACTAATTCTGTCACTCGATTCAATGCTCCATACTGAAAAAAGAACAGGTATAAGAGATGTCCTACAATATTTGCAGTGATTAAAATTTACCTGTGTTGCTTTAACAATATCAAATGAACTACAATCTGGTGTTTCTGTTCTTGTTGTTTCTTGGTGAAGAGTGATTGGATCTTCTGGTTCACTACTGTTGTTGCCTTGGCAGGCAGTTTGCATTTGTAGGGTGTACATGCTACAAGATATAATAATATTTTACTCTTTGTATAATTTCAAGTGCTACATAATAGTAGTGAAAATTTAGACAAATTATTCATCAAACCTACAGAAATAAAATTTTGTTTTGGATACAAATTAATTTTTATTAAAAAAATAGATTCATTAATTTACATTTTGTTAGCAACGTATTGTTAAAACGATGCACGATCTACTGCGAATCGAACGTCTATTATGAAAGTATACTTTCCATATATACCAATACCTAATTTCGTATTCACGTCAGAAAATAATGACAGACGCCGATTTAAGTAGTTCATTGTCACGGTAATTCATTATCATTGAAAATTTACAATTCCTATCCAGACGCACGTTTTATTCGCTTACAAGTTTCACGCGCAAGCACACGCTGAATTGTCTCACGAGAATTATATCAGAAGAGAAATCAACGACATTGGAAAAAATTCTCCATTTGTTTCGTCAAAATTTTCTCAAAACACAGATGAATGATAAACAAAACCACTCACCTGTTTAATAATGACAACTCCGCTGACAATTGTAAATACTGATCATTGTGTTCACGCGCAAAAATAAAATAGGGGTTAGTTTTCAGTGGTACTCATCGGGGGTGCGGCACCGGTACACAACTGGTAAGGTTGTAGGGGTTGCTGGAAGAAACGTGAATAGCACCGCTACTCACACTACCCTAACCTTTCAAAATCAAGGACGTCCGAATGTATTATCGAACACTATTGCTGTTATCAGCGATCCATTGTCGGTTCTCCTCTCGTTTCTCGTTCGATCTTGCAATTGTTGCGAGAATTATGTTTCCGCGTGTGCAAGGGGGATGATACGCGAGTCACGAGATTTTATTCAATTTACCCGCACAATTACGGTCAACGCCGTGGACGCTCCTGGCGTGAACTAGACAGTAGACAGTCAATGTTACTCGTATCGTATGACTCGTACGCGCTAGTTGCGACCGCGCGATTTCTATTTCGTCTAGGCTAGTGGTTATTTTTCACGCGACAAACTCGTAGTTCGGACCCGGGTACAAACAACCGATCTCTCCCCAATCACCGTACTAGAGGTACTAGACTACTACGTTAAGAATGACAGATGAACGAGTGTATGCGCGTAAGCGTGTCACGTGACACGACGTAGGACAATTCGGCCAATTAAAGGAGAGCGAGGAGACCTGCGCGATATGGCTTGCGAAATTGCGAAAAGATGAAAGGACAACGCCAGTGTGTTGCATACCCAATGCCCGAGCATTGCCGAAGATTACCGAGAAGTTTAGGGGACTAGTCGGCTCCGCTCGGCTCTTCCCTCACATTTTATTTACCTTCTCATCTCCTGTAACATTATATTTGAAAAAGAGTACCTCGGTCCATCGAAATCTAGGAGTGAGCAAAAACAATACAGAGGTTAAAAAGAGTACATGTGCTCTTTAAAAGAAGGACGGTTAGTAACCCTAATTTAACATGATCAAATTATTTTCGTTGAAACAAGCGAAAAAAGATGGCGAATCCCCAAAGGCTGGAACTCAAAAGAAAGCATCGGCAGCACAGCTGAGAATTACGAAAGGTTTGTGCCGGCAAAATGCCAATGTGACAATTGAAACGATTGTTAAATCTTGATAATCATCATGTGACTACTTATTGCAGACATAAACGAACTTAATTTACCGAAAACATGTGGTACAGAGTTCCCTGATCCTGATGACTTATTAAGTTTTAAGTTAATCATCTGTCCTGATGAAGTATGTACATTTAAGTACATAAAATTTTCGTAAGAAATGTTGATTTTGATTGCTATAGCAGAATGCCATGTTTTTAGGGGTTCTATAGAGGTGGTAGATTTGTATTTAGCTTCAAAGTTGGTCCAAATTACCCACACGAACCACCAAAAGTAAAATGCGAAACTCAGGTATATCATCCGAATATTGATCTGGAAGGAAATGTATGTCTCAACATTCTGAGAGAAGATTGGAAGCCAGTTCTTACTATTAACTCTATTGTTTATGGTTTACAATATCTCTTTTTGGTAAGAAACAATAATTATCATGATACTTGTTAGAAGTCTACGGCAATTATTTTAACGACTTTGTAGGAACCAAATCCTGAGGATCCATTAAACAAAGATGCTGCTGATGTTTTGCAAAACAACAGAAGGGCATTTGAACAAAATGTGCTAAAAGCCATGCGTGGTGGATATGTAGGATCATTTTATTTTGAACGCTGTCTCAAGTGATATAACGTTTCAACACCAACAGTGTATACTTTTCGTCGGGAACTTGTGACGGGAAAAGAAATCCTAAAGCAAGGAGTGAAAATAACACAGCGCAGCAATTTTGCTGTTGCTTGCGCAATTACAATTTACATTTTCACTTTCTTTCTACTGTGTCAAGCCTGTACAAGTTTTGTTCATTGCATACTCTAATTTTGCTTTTAAATTCATGAGAAGATATTAGATTCCATAGTTCTGCTTTAATTAATTTAAATTTGAAATCTAAAATTTCTTGGTATTTTTTTAAGTAAATTCAAATCATATAACAAAGATTAAAGAAAGAAGTGACAAATGTGAAAATAATTTTTAGCAAAAATGCTGTATTTTTAAACTTGTGAAAAAAAATTTATATTATTATACATAACTTACACATACTCACTTCTGTCACATTTCTGATTGTATCCTCATTTAGAGTATCTGTTTGTTGTGTATTTGAAAATTGCTAAAAATAAAGATGATATACTACCTAATGTCATCTTAAAAAAATACAGTAATACATTTAACAATTGCAAAATTAATACTTATTTTATTGTGTATAAAAGGTAATTTAATTTATGTATGGACTGAAAGCGGAATATAAGTTTGTTGAGGAGCTATAATCGTTTTGTTTTGTCACACAGGATTGACCAAATTCTCCAAAATCATTCCTCACTACAAAATAAATATTAAGGTCACATTACTTGTATTGATTTATTTGATTGAACGAGAGCACTTTGACTTTATTTGGATAAATAGACTGTGTTGATATATATATATATATATATATACACATTTGTATTATAATATACATGTAATTCGAATATTAACAAACTTTTGTTACTCAAATTTGAAACTTTTTTTCATCTATATTTGTATATATCAATTCACTTCATTGTAATCATTCATCTTTGAAAAAAATTTATGTGATATAATAGTACGAAAAAAATCATTTGTTACTATCAGGAATTAAATTCTTTATCATTAGTAATTCTATATCCACTAAATTTCTTATAGCTAATAATTACGTTTGAATTAGTTTTAATGAATGTACAGATAAGCATCTGAAAATTGAAAGACGGATGTCTTAGTTATAGTCGAAATAATTATGCTATTTACACATATGAATAAGTATCTATGTATGTAAATGTAAAATTTAAAACAGACAGTAAATTATGTCCGAGAATGATTGAAAAACATATTACCATTATAACGTAATTTTACTTACTAAGCTGATATTAATATTACTGTAATTCTATTTTTTTATTATATTTATTTAGGTCAATGGAAACTGATTCTTTACACAAAAAATTAAAATAAAAATATAATTACTTTCCAGGACCCAGAGCAAAGAATTTAAACGAATATATTTTACATAGGTATTTTATTATAATTTACTTATGTTTATTTACCAAAATATTTTCTTGCAAATATAATCAATAATGATAAAATAATCAAATTAATCATAAGCTGATTTCTTATTATTTATCTCCAACATGTTTAGTGTATGATGTGATCTCTAAACTTGACATATTATTAATTTCTCACGCACTAGTGACTGTTTTATTTACAAATTAACAGTTTTTACACAATTTGTTACAAAGTTTGTTTTCTGGGTATTGTTATAAGGTTGTTACACATTAACAACTCAGTTGATGCAGATATTGCATAATGGACAACCTTATAGAATTGTAATACATAAGATAAAACTTTTATAACATTCAAAGAAAGACAGTGATCTTGAGCAAGTTCTCCTCAATATATAGGTGAAAATAACTATCAATAATTTTACTATTTTTACAATTAAATTTGAAGGAAATTACTGAGGTAATTGTGATTTTAAAATGTTTTAGTGCATTTTCTTCTTTTATTTATTACGAAAAAATAATATACGTAAAACTCAAAGCGTATTCAATCGATTCTCAAATAAATTGATCATCATCATTACAAGCACCATGTGCATAAAGTCTTCCTGAAAAAATAATATCAATAATGAAATCATAAATATTTTTGCAGTCTTATGGTCAAATAGGCTTTACTTAATTTTTTTACTAAAATAATACGAATACAGTATCAAAGAAATTAACATTTAACTACAATTTATTTTTTGTTACAATTGTTTTAATTTTAAAAATTTTGTAATTATCAATTGATCGACATTATCTATATATTAATTTTAAAAAGCATGTGCAATGAAAAAATAGTGGTTAATCTGAGCGCAGAACGTCTCTTTGTACAACATTGTCGTGTGGGGCTCTGATATGAAAATTTTCTCATTTTCTTCTTGTTTGGACAGTATCGTATATATTTAAGAAAACTCTAATCATACTTGATTTATATTAGCGTTGTTTTCTCGTATTCCTTGCAGTGAGCTATTTTATAAATTAATAATGGAATACCACTTTCACATCCACATCCGAAGATTTCAGTTTAGATATTAATCGAATTTAAAAATTGAAATGTTATTCGACAAAATTTATTTATTCATATAACTTTGTTATCTATGTCCTTTGAGTTGAGTATCATAATTTTATTCTATTACAGAATTATCATTGAAGCATAATCAGTGCGATATAAACAAATAACGAATGTTACAAAAACGTAACTCAAATACAACTGTAACAAAGTATTGCGTTTTCGGCATAATTTATTCACATTTCAATTTTAATTCATAAAGGCAATTGAACAGTTTCGGTTGATATAATATAAATGCTATTTAGCATATACTCTCTGCGTTGCTGGCGAGAAAGAAAATTTGTAAACAATTCATAAGATAATACAAAATTTATGTTTATTGTCCAACAAGCTAATATCAGATGATTTTTGAATATACTTTATAAGTTAAAGCTACATGAAACAATTTAAGTTTATAAGAGAATATAACTTATAGCATGCTGGACTATAAGCGATTTTTAAAAAAATAAAATAGCTTCCTAATTAACAACTAGGTTACGAGACATTCCATTCTGTAAACAAATGAATTTCCAATATCGCTATTGGGAATTTTGAAATATCGTCAAAGCAAATAAATGCTGTAAGGATCAATTCAGTGTATATCAATTTTAGTTCATTCACTATAGTATAGTAAAAAAATGTACATTTTCATGAAAATTTCTTACACAGCAATCGTGTTTTCAAATTCAATTGTTTTTTATGACCTGTTATTCAGCTGCTCTGTAATTCATTTACTTACTAGATTTTTATTAGAAATGATTGTAAATTTTTATTGGCTTAATGGCGTGCCTCCGAAGTTAAACGTCGTTGGAACCGTTTGCGAATGAAAGGCATAGCCTGTGAACACAATAATCATTTAGGAATCAGTTATACGCAGTAAAATATGTCACTATTCAACACTTACCACCACTCTGTTCGATCCTTTTACTTTCTAAAGCGGCTTTACGTTGATCCGCTAATAATATAATTTCTTGTAAAGCCTTTTGCTGTTCTGAGGTTAAATGACCTGTTAGAGCTCTATACCATTGGAGATCACTTCTTTCGATACCTGAATAAATTCAATTGAATAAATTACACATACATCAATTTTGTGATAGGGAAACTTGAAGGTGAAGTTTTATGTACTTTGCAGAATTTCTTTGAATACGATGTATTCGTCTTGATTGTTATCCTCCGAATCCAACGGCGTGGTATAATTCTCCAACGCAGTTTCCTCATTGGCGTCAAAATCTGAGTTATCATCGTCGTCAACGTCAGATCTTTGATCTCCGTGTCCGTCCTGAATAACAGCGGATACGTTAAAACCATGTTGTCCTGAAGCTCTGGATACTTTTTCTTGGAGTTTTTCAAGATATTCTTGACTAGCATCGTCTATCTCGTCTTCATCCGACGACAAAACTTCTAACGGAAAAGTAATTCATAACAATTCATAATTGTTTAAAATTTTTCAGTAAATATTGCAAACTATTCACCTTCCTCTAAATCACTCTCGTCATCTTCATTTTCATCGTCATCACCGTCGGCTACTTTTGCAGCGTATGCTCGTTTCAATCCATCGAATAACAATATTAGAGATGGAACTATTTGCTGTGAGCATTCTGTTACTGCAATCGGTGTACGAGGTCCCATACTGATTAACGTACATAATCCGAGTACGCAAAGTTTTCTGTCATGCAAACTGTAATTAAGATAAAAAAAAATTAATTGAATATGCACCTAAATGATTTTGTAAAATCGCAATAAAAACATACCCAAGGAAACAATCCGTGTCATGTATCCATTGTTTAATAAAGTGAGAGGCAATTGGCTCTGTTGACTGACCGAGACTACCTTGAAGTCTATCCATAGTTTCAAGACATAATGCAGGATTATAGTATAATGCCGCTATCACTACTTGAAGACACATAGTTCTCAATTCAGAAGTTTTAACTTCGCGCATCAAACGTTCTAAAACCAATTGAATTATCGGTGGAATGCACTGCAAAAAGATTCGAGTTGAGAATTATTTCTTTCTTTAAAATAAAACAAATTTTGACACTTACTTGATCTATATGACCTTTGCATTGCAATATTATTACTTCTAATAATTTTGCGGCATGACATTCTGGATCCTCTCCAGCATCACCGGTCAATACAGCCTTACACATATTGAACATCGCTAAGATATGGTTTTCATTTGACAAAAATGCTGGTGTATCTACAGTGATGTAATTGTGTAAAGCTGGCATCATGTCGGTGAAGTAGTCAAAACCGTCTTTTTGGAATAATTGGTACATATGTTCTAACACTGTCCACATTTCTGGAGATATACTTTTACCCGTTAGATCGTACACCAGAGATAATGCTTCTTCGTAGAATTCTGAAATACATAATGAAAAATAAATATCTACAAAATAACATTTTTAATGAAATATCGTATTTCACTGTACCCATGACGCTGTGATCAAATATGTGGGCGATAACTTGTAACACCGTTGGTTGTAATTGCGCCATAATTTGTGGTTGATCTTCCATAACAGTTAACAATGTCTCTATTGTGTTAAGAAGGCCCATAGCAGTTATCGCCTTTTCATCACTACCTTCATCCGTTTCGAGCACTTGACTAAACGTAGCAGCCTAAAATACGATGTTGGGAATTAGAATGTATTTTTAGTAGAACTCTACCAAAATATAGTTCTCGATATTAGCCAAAATTATTCAATTACCAAATGTTGACAAATTTCAACGGCTATAGGCATAATTTGTTTTGTGTACGTGCATACAATCTTCTGCATTACAGAAGCAAGGTCATCATTTTCTGTTTCTCTGATGATATTCAATAATTCCAATGTTATTTGTTTAATCAAGGGCTCGATGTATTTCTGTGCTTTCTCTTGAGATGAAAGAAGCATTTGTAAGGCAATGGCTGCTTCGACTTTCACAGGTAATTCTTGATCAGTCAGAAGAGAATTTGTTGTCAATCTCACTGCTTCAATTAAGATCGGTTCTTGTTTGAATTTTATTTCAGAGAAATAGTGCAAAACCCAACACGCCTGAGAAAGCAAAAAGTGAAAAATACAAATTTTTTCAATCCAAATGCGATAGATAAATTTAATAGCTTACTCTTGCGCGCATATGTCCATGAGGACTGTTAAATTCCGGAAAAACGTATTGAAGTAACATCTTATCCATTTGTTCTTTATAAACCTTTTTTTTTAATAAAATATCAGCTAAACTTCCAACCTGATAAAAAATTTGAAATAAAAATCAGATTTTCATATAACTAAAAATAATAATGTACATAGCAAAAAATTACCATATGCAGAGCTCCGTCTTTTTGTCTTGGATCCGCATTAGGGCTTGTTAAAACTTCCATACAAAATTGCATTGTTTTCTGCAGCATATCTTTTCGTTTCTTACATGCAGAATGTAATAACGTCTGTGCAGCTGTAACGGGTGATACGAAATCTTCGAAGATATCTGTAAAAAATTAATTTCATTGTGATTAATATCAGAATATCTGTTTTATTCTTGCATTCCTCTTAATTAATCTTACCAAATTTAACTCGGATATATTCATGGGGGTCACTGGTCCACAATTCTTCATCTGCTGCAGAATAAGACAATATAGGAAATAGTACATCCCGTATAATTTCAAACATATGCGGCTTTAAGAATTTCCAAGAATATGCGTGGCTAACTCTGTAATTACGATATAATTTTTATAAAATATATTAATTCTACATTCCAAAAATTCGAATTATTTAAATTTCACACCCTTGATTAATATAGTTGAGAGATTGCTGAACCACCCGTGACGAAATATAGATTTTCCTTCTATATTGATCTAAAATTTTTAGTAGCACTTCAAGGATTCCTGCACTAAATGTTTGCAAATACCATTTAGAGAATTCTTTGTACTCTTCTGTTACATTCCCTGGACTACCGTATCTGAAAATTCATTATTTGTTTAAGAAATATCTTCATCTGTATAAATAATTCAGAGAATCAATTTCAAATTTACCTTTCAAATAGTCTGTGTAGAATATGTAAGGCCCACTTCTTACACTTCCACCAAGGTAATTCAGCACGCTCATCATCATCTAAATCTAAAGTATTCGTTTCTGGTGGTACAGGTCTATCTGCTATTTGTCTTACAACATCCATCCATTGAGAAAAAACTTCACGGGATATCAGATCCAAGGGAAGAGTATACTACATAAAATGAAAAATAAATTACATTGAATTTAAAAACATAAAATATTATTTAGTTTTACCTGTGTTAAGGCAAAAAATATTTTCAGAATTTGTTTTTGAAGTAATACAGATTGCTCTGAAGGTACAGGCAATAAGCGTAACATCAATTGATAAATCATTGGAAATAAGAGGTTCATGGCTTCATTCAAAGGACCTCTCTCTTCTGCTTTTTTGTATCTTAAGATGAATAAATAGAAATAAATTAATGCTTCTGACACAAAAATTTCATCTAGTTACTTTTGTCAACTCACTCGAAATTTTTTACAAGCTGATAGAAAGCAAGAAGAACACCAGGCCAACACGAAGCATCTGAATTTTGAAGGTATATAGTAATTTTATCGACTATTTGTGTCCACCTTCCAGGAAAATCGTGTTTGACTATGTTACTAATACAAACTGCCAGTTGCACTCTATAATTGAAACAAAATAATTATTTATTTCATTTGTATACATTGAAAGTAAAATTGATATAGAAAATAAAAAAATCAATATTTTTTACCTAATAAGTTCAGGCGCATGAACAACTGCCTCTACTATTGAATCTCTTATCATAGCACGATCTTGTTCGTGTATACTGAATTCAATTGGTCCACTATCGGGTTCTCTATCCGCCCAATTTGTGGTTATTAAGTTTTTTAGATATATTACTCCAGCTTGACGTACAGGCATTTCTACTTCAGCTGACATTACCACTTGAAGAAGAGTAGGTGCAAATCCGATGATTTTATGAATCTAAAGAAATAATTACCAATTATATAATACTATTTGTAGCACTCAAATCATAAAATATATTTATTACCAGAAGGTATGATTAATATTCGATTATAACATAAAAATAAAATAATAAAGTTAGCCTAGATGAAAGTTAAATTTATCATGTTACTCATAAGCATAAGAGATATGACTTCACTGCTGAGTGATAAGACAAATATTGCTGAAATATCTGAATTAGGTTCATTAGACCAATTAAAATATAGGTATTAATGGCTAATTTAGAGAAAGGCTAAACTTAAAGCCAATATCAAATAAAAACTGAACAACTATTTGAAAAAAAGATTCATCGTCATATATGAACAGCAAACCTCACTTTAAAATACGTAAAAAATTATAATTTTAAAGTAAGGTTTGATTTCTCATGATGCGTAAAAATATATATTGGTAATAAAAAATAAAAATAAAAATTGGACATTTCAAAAAATGTAGGTTTGACAGAGCATTTTGAGTTCGAGGGAAATAGGAAATTTGAGATTTGATGAAGAGCGGGATCGAGAGTAATTGATTCCAAGAAGTGACCGATCGAAGCCACATGTTTCTACTTTGCGGGAGTCAAATTAAAGCACGTTTCAAGATATCATTACTTGGCTTAGCTGATCTTCAGCTTGCTTTTGTTGTGTTGGATCAATCGTCGCACGCAGCACCTCTGTTAATTTACGCGGATCCATCGCGACGGATTCAGTTTTACTGTATAATTGCCAATTAAACACTTCTGAAATTTTTGACCGTTCTTCACAATTTTGACCCGGCGCATTCACCTCACTGCTCCTTTGTCACGTGATACATCAACAACATGGCGACTTCAAATCTTCCCTCATAGATCAACAATTTGCTTTTACAAATTTGTCCAAAAGCCATTCGAATATATTCATAAAAGTTGATTTTCAAAAACTATAAATACGAGATATATATTTAATTACTACGTACAACCAATTTTTTATAAAATCTTTACGTAAAACGTAAAAATTATCCAAAAAAATATTTTCTAAAAAAATAATATCATGTATGTAGCTTAACAAACATCATTGTTTTTTTAAAATGAATAAACAAATTTTGTTTTAATTGATTCTATATGGTTTTAACAATTGGGTAATGAAATATAAGAATTTTCGTGAGTATGTTCGCGAATTGACTAATCATAGATTTCTTGATCAAATGCGAAAGCAGCATTTTAAATTTTTGTCTGGGATTTAAATTTTTAAGAATTTGTATAACGATAGCAAAAAATTTAATTGTGTTTCAGAAAAATATGACATTCTGATTGAATTCTTCAGTTCACTTACGAAGATAGACTCAATATCGACTTTACATGAAAAAGAGCCTTGGTAAAAATATTACGCTCGTGAAAGATTCGCAGTTTCGCTCCTCTATTCACGTCTTCTGCTCTATGTAATTGGTCTTGGTGTTTCTGCGAATTCTTGTCAATCAAAGTAGTATTTTTTGTTTATAATTATGAGTTGCGGATTCGTAACGTGCGGCCCTAACGAGGCTTTAGTAGTATCAGGTAATTGTTGATCAATGAATTCAATTATAAAGTTATAACTAGATTGTTGCAAATTGCGTAGTCTAATTTCGATATGGGAGGTGGTTTTATACTTGTCAAGCGATTGATTGACCGCTAGCGAAGCGGTGGGGCAGTAATCGTCTAATTATTCAACTTTTTATTAAATACGAATTGTTTATTATTGAGCTTACTCTTGTCAGTTTCATCAACATTGCTGATTTCATATTCAAGTTTTGATACAAATGTAGAATATAAATATATTCGTAGAAAATTCTAATTACTGACAAAAATTAATGATATTTTCTGTTCAAGGATGTTGTTACAGCAAACCTCTTTTGGTGCCTGGAGGTCGAGTTTTTGTTTGGCCCATTGTGCAGCAAGTTCAAAAGTAAGATTTTTGAAATTGACATATTTTGACATTTTATATTGTAATTTCACTGTATATTTTCATGGTTTTAGGATTTCCTTGAACACAATGACTCTCCAAGTTGAGAGTCCCACAGTGTACACATGTCAAGGTGTTCCAATATCAGTAACTGGAATAGCTCAGGTATTCATTCAACTTAACAATATCAGAGTTTACGTCACATGATATTACATATGATAGTTATAGATGAATTGATTAATATAGTTTATTCTATTAGGTAAAAATTCAAGGACAAAACGAAGAAATGCTCTCTACTGCTTGTGAACAATTTCTTGGCAAAACAGAGGAAGAAATACATAATATTGCTTTGGTTACATTAGAGGGTCATCAGAGAGCCATAATGGGCCGCATGACAGTTGAGGTATGATCTTTTCAACTTCTGCAGACACAAAATAATTTCAGTGGAATATATAATTCATTTCAACTACAGGAAATTTATAAAGACCGTAAAAAGTTTAGCAAAGAGGTATTCGAGGTAGCTAGTAGCGATCTTGTCAATATGGGAATTACTGTTGTGTCATATACATTGAAGGATATTCGGGATGAAGAGGTGAGCTAATGAATGCTTACAACTAATAATACACTATTATTTTTCTTGTATATTGTTTATCAATATCACCAAGTTTCAACAGAATTTTTATTCAAACCACAAAAGAAAACAGATTTAATGAATATCAAAGTGAAAAATATGCACAAAAAACACAAATTTTTAAAGTCCCCCTTTAGATGTATTTTAATTATTAAATTAGTATATATAAAGTGTAAACATTCAATACATTTTTGTTTTGCTACTTGCAGGGGGCAAAGGTATGTTAAAATTTTGTTTTTTTATCACTGTACATATTATTTAGCACATGAATATCTCTCCACTATCACTATAAAGTAAATTATAATAATTATGGTAAATATGTGTGCACTCTATTTGAAAATTTCATACTCTATCTTATTCTCTATTGAAGACTCATAGTAAAAACTTTCTAAATTCTTGGAAATTTTTAAAATTGGCTTGTAATCTTTCCACTGGTAAATAACTCATGAATGTGTGTGTGTGTGTGTGTTTAACTGTAAATTGTGCATTTTTTTTCTCATAATTCAGAAGAGGGATTTTCGAACAATTAAAAAAATTATTTTAGGGATATCTCAAAGCATTGGGAATGGCACGAACGGCAGAAGTTAAAAGAGACGCGAGAATTGGAGAAGCGGAGGCACGTAAAGACGCTCAAATCCGAGAAGCGATTGCGGAAGAACAGAGAATGGCAGCTCGATTTTTGAATGATACAGAAATTGCTAAAGCCCAAAGAGACTTTGAACTTAAGAAAGCGGCATATGATGTCGAAGTACAAACTAAAGTTAGTTTCGCTTCAACTATCAAGTAGTAATGTAATAACAATATTTAATCATTCCAAAATTACTTCATTCGATTTTTAGAAAGCCGAGGCAGAAATGGCTTTCGAGCTACAAGCTGCAAAGACAAAACAGAGAATTATGGAGGAGCAAATGCAAGTCAAAGTGGTTGAGAGAGGTCAAGAAATCGCCGTACAAGAGCAAGAAATGATGCGACGTGAGAGAGAATTGGACGCAACTGTACGACGACCGGCTGATGCTGAGAAGTTCAGGTACCAGTAGACTCATCCTTAAATATTAATTTAAGAATTTGAAGCACTATTTTAATTCCAGATTAGAAAAATTAGCTGAAGCACATAAATTACGTATGGTAATGGAGGCTGAGGCGGAAGCCGAAGCAATAAAAATACGGGGAGATGCAGAAGCTTTTGCTATCGAAGCCAAGGCTAAAGCCGAGGCGGAACAAATGGCAAAGAAAGCTGCCGCCTGGAGCGAATATAAGAGTGCGGCAATGATAGATATGATGTTGGACACTCTTCCAAAGGTTGTTTTATAAATTTTTTAGGAAAATCTTATTTTATTCCTATTCATCTAACTTCGAAATATCTTATCGGAACATTTAGGTGGCTGCTGAAGTGGCTGCTCCACTTTCTCAAGCGAAGAAAATTACTATGGTATCCAGCGGGGATGGAACAATTGGAGCAGAAAAATTAACGGAAGAAGTGTTCAATATTGTAACACGTGTTCCAGAGCTCGTTAAAACCTTGACTGGTGTAGACATTGCAAAGGTATGTTTAATTGAGTAACTAATCGTTTTTCTTATTTATCGATTATTATATTTTTCAGTCTGTACACGCAGCGTAAACAAAATGCCTGAGAATTTCACCAAACCTTTATGAACCTCAAAATATTTAATATATTAATATGAATATTATTATTAAAATCATTATGCATTTGTATGAAGTATCTATTATCTTCAATGCATTCCATCACGTTAAAGATATTTTTCAAGCTTCGGTATGGTTTTACTGAAATAATGAGCACTTTCATTGCTGACTTTCGAGTTTTCAATACGCACATTTAAATTTTTCGAACATATCCTGATGAAAGAGAAACAAAAATTTAATACTCAAAGGTTTTATGATATTTGCGACACTGAAATATAGATAAAAAATAATTTGCAGTGGTTTTATAATTGAATGGCAGTGGATGTGTTGCTATTGATATTTATCTTTAACAAAATCAATATTTTGTGTCACCAAGAAGATGTATCGTGTTTGAATCTTCCTGTAGTCATAGTTTTGTGTAATCAATTGATTCATGTCTATTGTGACAAAGGATTTCATGCCAGAATGTGCCGATTACCTTTACTACGTATTATTTTAAACTAACTTTTAAATCTTATATCCATATTCCATTTTTATTATTTTATTTCTACTAACATGTAGCAATGTTAGAAAAATTAACTCTAGTCTTTACGATAAGGTAAAAAGAATCGTTGTTTGCTGGATAGAAAGATTTACAAATATTTTCTGTATTAAAAATTAGAGTAATCATAACGATTATTGATCGAATCTGTGATCGAAATTGGATGGAATGATGAGTAGTATATTTCGCAATAAGAGCTTTGATAATGACCAATACAAAGCTTTAGTTTTCGGTAAAAACGCGGTTGAGCGTATTGTATAAAAAATGATCAATGTGTAAAAACAGAAAATGTTTAGTGAATTCACTTCATTTATTCACTTTACGATGTATGTATGTGTAACTGCAACGTGTAAAACAAAACACATTAGTTTTAGAATTTTCAGAAAAAGAAGAATATATATATATATATATATATATATTGTACGCACTTCTGTCAGATGCAAGTAATTTTTATATCTTTGCTGAATCACAATTATTGAGAAATAAAATTTCTTGCCAAATTTATTTTCTTTTTTCTACTTAATCCAAATACCACGTGCATACGGCAATTTTGACAATTTGCAACTATGCAATAATTGCTCATTTCATAATATGGAGAGTCAAAAATCATTTATAATAGATTTCCTAGCGGGAGGTATTTCTGCAGCAATAGCAAAAACAGCCGTTGCTCCTATTGAAAGAGTAAAATTATTACTTCAAGTACAACATACTTCAAAACAAATTACCGTTGATAAGCAATATAAAGGTTATTAAATTATATATTCATTGTATAAAAATTTACGAAGTTAAAATTTGCGATTTTAGGCATTATAGATGCTCTTGTACGTATTCCACGAGAAACTGGATTCTTGAGTTATTGGAGAGGCAATCTCGCTAACGTAATACGTTATTTCCCTACACAAGCATTGAATTTTGCCTTTAAAGACAAATTTCAGTCAATATTTCTGGGTGGTGTACCTAAAGATGCATTCTGGAGGCAATTAGGAGGAAATTTGGCATCCGGTGGAGCGGCTGGTGCCGCATCTCTGCTTTTCGTTTATCCTCTAGATTTTGCTCGTACGAGGTAATATAAATTACACCTATTAAACTTGATAAAAGTAAAAAATTGAATTTTTAAAATTGAACTCAAGACTAGGAGTCGATGTTGGTAAAGACAAAGGAAGAGAATTTAATGGACTGGCCGATTGCATAATGAAAGTTTTCAAATCTGATGGCTTGTTCGGATTATACAGAGGTTTTAGTGTTAGCGTTCAGGGGATAATTATTTACAGAGCGGTATATTTTGGATTATTCGATACTACACGAAATTTGCTTCCCGACCCGAAAAAAACTCCACTTTATATCAATTTTATAATTGCAGAGGTTTGATATTACATTCATATTTTTAATATAAGTGTTGCCTTATTATACCCTTCTCGTAATTAGATTGTGACCACTATTGCCGGAATTGCATCATATCCTCTAGATACTGTCCGAAGGAGAATGATGATGCAGTCTGGGCGTAAAAAGGAGGACATGATGTACAAAAATACTTTAGATTGTTGGATTAAAATAGCAAAAACCGAAGGAACCAGAGCTTTCTTTAAAGGAGCTTTTTCAAATGTATTACGTGGTACTGGAGGTGCCCTTGTTCTCACATTGTATGATTCTGTTAAGGATTTCATTTACGAAGCTATTAAACGATCGCAAAAATCCAATAAATAATATCATTTACTGTATTTATTTTCAAATAAATATCCGATAAAAAATATATATTTATACATAGGCTTGAAATCAAAGTAACAGATCCCTAGTTTTAAAATACTATCATTGTTATACTGTAAAATTTTTTAATGTACATGTAAATACTTACAGCTATTTTATGTAAAGCAATAATATTATATTAGTTAGTATTTAAAGTTGGAAAACAAAATTTATGCCCATGGATTTTAATTACCAAAATAGAGAATTGTTTGAACTGAACAAATTTAAATTATAAAAAAACTATAGATGTAACTAATATAATATATTGCACATAATAATCTATTGAATTTTTATTCAGTTAAGCATTGTATGTCGATCGTAAATATTACGTCTCTGTTCCCTAACTTGACGTTTCCATTTATCCTGTTGATGACCAACACGATTCAGAACATTACCCCTTTCTCCCATCAAATGTGACGTGCCTGGAGCCACTGTAGCATCATCCTGTTGTAAATAATATTTGAAGCAATGAATTAGGTACATAATAAATAACAAAACAGAACAGGAAAATATCAATTCCTGTAAAAGTAATATAAACTCATTATAAATCAATAGAATCTACCTCTTCATTATTATGTTCCTGATATCCTATATTAGCTGCAGCTTTGTGCAGCCTCTTATTCAATAATGGATCCAAACATATTAAGAATAACATATAAATCACTAAGAGAGATATAATCCAAATGACAATAATCACTACAATCTGTAAAATAATGTTGGAATGTTGAAAAAATACAATTTAAAATATTCTACGATATTTAAAAGTAAGTAATTTACTTTGATAATAGTTGTATTTCTGTTTTCATATTTGCAATCACATCTAGAGCAAAATATTTCTGCTTTATTTTTTATTATTTGATCTCCTACTTTAGGTAATACAACTCCTTCGCAATTACTGAAAAAAAAATCATGATTAGTATCTTCTAAAAAATACATTAGTACATTAATTAAATAATTACCACTGAGATGGAGGGACATTTATAATATATGTTGACCTCTCCAGCGAGGAAGTTGCAATTCCATTTGTGACCGATGATATACTTGGACATATGCATTTACATCTTTTATCATCATATTGTGCCTAACATTAAAAATTTTATGTAAACATTCACCACATTTGAACCAATATTTTAATATAAAAATGATCTTTCTAACCTCACAGTGAGTAGAGTACAATAAGACGATTAAAAACGGAAAAAGAAATTTCAACATTGTATTAAAATAATCGGCATACAATAATATATAAATAATCGGTCGGTGTCACCAATTTTCAAAAAAGCTCCATTTACGCAGTATGATTTTTCTTCGAGTATTCAGTAGCTCGTTTCGATATTCTACCTTTTAACTAACGAACAAGTCACAAATTAAGAAGTATCGGGATGCGTTAATCCTTTAAACCCAGTTGTGAACCATCTGTCAAACGAAAGCGGATCAGACCTAATCAAACAACAGGAAGGTTATGGTGTTACGCGATACCAGATCTGATATCTAGCAACACCCAACCTCCATTATCGAATTTTCGATTCGCACGCGCAAATAGCTCGTAAATATAACGAGAAAATTATTGGCAAAGGATGAATTATTAGGCAAATTAAAAACAAAATTTATATGTAATTCAACTTTTTTATATTCACTTTATTACACATATTAATAGAACTAAAATATATATTTCAAATATAGTACAATACATTATCTTACACTAACTTTACATTGCTTTTAATCATAAGTTTTTACGAAATCTTTATTTTTTAATTATCATTAGGAATGACGTTTTAAGCGCATTTAAAATTTCACATACAGAACGTATCGTTTTACAATTATATAACAATGATTTCATATGCTCAATGCATTCATTTGGTATGTCAGTCATTCAAATTTATGTGTATCTTCATATATATAATATACTCTAAAAATTCTCTTACGCTGTAAATATATGATATTTATAAGTAGAGTAATAGCTACTAATTGTGAATATATAGTTAGTACTTATTATATTAATACGATATAATGCAGAATAGAAAATAAATCAAAATAGACCGGTCCTTTTAAAACATTGCATTTCTAATTGTAAAAAGAATCAACGGTTTTGCAACTTATATCACATTTTGTGTTGAATATAAATTTTTTAAATAAAAACATTAATTCTTAGTAAAAATGAAGCAACTTAGTATAAAATTCATACAGAAATGACTAATCAACAGCATTTCGATAATATCAATGTATGCTATTTTGTAGAATATTTTAAGAACTTTGCCATGCTATTATTCCAATTAGAATAGAAACTATAACAGCTCCTATTAGTACAAGTATACATTTCTTTTTGCGTAATTTGTTCTGATAGATACTGGCTTGTCTTATATGAGATGTAGCTTCACCCACAGATACTTCTGTTCTTTCCACAGAAGCTTCTATCGAATCGATAACTTCACCCTGATCATAAACCAATGCACCAAGATCTTTGAAAATTTGATTGATGTCACTTATATTATTCTGAAATGAAAATTATGTTAAAAACATTATTCTCAAATGTAGTTAAATAGATTATGGAAAATAAGAGTAATTACCTCCAGTTGACGTATACTGGCTTCTTGTTCTTCCAACATTCGTAAATTTTGTTCATCTTTCATCTGTTGTTGTTGAATTTGTTTCTGAGTTCTGCTATCTTGAAGTTCAATTAAAGTCTCCTGCTTTTTCTCTCCAAATGGAGCTAGACCTGCACTGGCTTTTGCCTTCCTGACCATTTCTTTTTCTTTGGATGCTGCCAATCTCTGCACTGCCTAAAAATGTAATTAAAAAAATAAATGAAGTGCCAACTAGTAAATATAAGCTATAAATTTTGTTAAATTCTTACTTGAAAACTATTTAAAGCACCAGTAAATTCTTCATGTAACCTTTCTCTTTGCATTTTACGTTGTCTCTGTTCTCCTGGACTCACAGATCCAGCATTATTCGCCAACATGGCTAGATCGCGAAGATGTACACTAGTATCTTTCGCCAGTTGTTGCGTGTAATGATCAATTTGATGCCTGGAAATTCATATAATTAGGTTGAGTGTAAAAAATTTGTGTAATATGTCAAAATTCTCACAATTGATTTCTGAGTTCTTGAGAATCGGTCGAGCCACCCAATTGATTAACCATTTTCTGCATAGAAGATACTATACAAAAATTTCAAAGTTAAAATACATCTTATAAGTTCAAAGTCTTTATCATTTTTACCATTTTGAGATATTTTTAATACAGATGTGCCAATTGTTTGAGATAATCTACCAAAATCTTGTTCACGAGTTGGACCACCATTGTGGTATGAAGAAAATCCAGTATCCATTTTTAATTTTTTATTTATTTTTATTCACAACGTGAGACGAATTTTTCGTGTGTAATTTTTAAGAAAATACTTTCAGAATTCCTATTGAACTGCAATAGATCTGAAATAAAACAAAAGTAATTAAGTTCAGAACAAAAAACCTTATGTGCGCATGTTAAATGTCGAAATAAATTACATCGCAATAATGACACGAACTATCAGTTCAATTCAGCAACAATTAAACGCTTGGATACACCTAAAATCACTACTTACATAATTTTCAATTTTCGATTTCCAAAACAACAAAGCGGTATTTCGTTGTAAGTAGTAATTTTCGTGATAATGACTTTTTTGATTGGATAGATAAGTGACAAATGAAGCATGTGTCAGAAGCAGAAACGCACTAAGCTACGCGCTGTCAAAAGTGAGAAAGCAACAAAATTGACAGTACCTAATAATGATTCATCCAATTAAAACTTCATTGTGATATTCGAGTCGATGATGCGACCTTGCGATAGAAAACGCACAAATTATTTGTCCTGAGTTCGCGAAGGGAGAAGCACCAAAACTTCTCGTAAATCAATAAAGACAGAGAAAACTTGAATGAATGTCGTCACTGATCGTAATACGATGATGGTGGGTTATGTGGTAAACCGTAAACCCGAAAATGCACGGAGACTACGGAGAGTCTCCAGAAAAAGTCCTGTCTGGAGCTGACGACAAATCCGTGGGGCATGATCAGAAACAAAACGCGCGTTTCACGGAACGTTCAACTTAATAATCAACTTGATTATCCAATTAAAAATCTCGCGTCATCTGTAAAATCGAAGTCAAACTTTTAAAAAATTAACAAAAATAAAACCAAATCGATCGAACGTCTGAACGACTGAAGTTCTATGAAACAAGCGGTCTAATTTTTGAATCCGCAAGAGCCAGGTTGAGTTTGAGTTCTACATATTGTCAAGTAGTTCGTGACCGACGCTTGCGCCGTTCTCCCGAATCCCCTTGAGGAAAGCCGAGATTTCTTTTTCTCGATCTGGTGTTCTCCCTCGTTTCGCTCGATCGTGAATATTCGTTCCAAAGTTAAAACAAAAACGCGGAACGGCTTCGACGATCCGTCAACGAACAAGGCGCGTCTTGCTTGCTGTGATATCCACAAAAACGCGCGTGTAGAATTCCATTTCGTGCGAGACAACCTACAAAAAAAAAGACGAGTACGGTCTCATTCCGAACCCAGTTCGTTCACTCGGCAACGCTACGCGTGTGGTGTGTGTTGTTTTATCTGTATTCTGTTCTCAACGTTGATGTTTCATCATGAGTGATTATTCAGCGGTCGCTCCGCCACAGAATTTTACGCAGAGCTCCGCTTTTGCGGCGGCTTTGCAACGAGCTAAGCAGGTAAGTTACTTACGGAAGAGAGACGATCGAACTTCGCATCGTCTGCGTCGAACAACCGGCGACGTTGTTATTACGAATCGAATTCTCACTGTTTCGCGTGCCTCGATTTTTTTTCCTCTCCGCAACCTCGTCTCCTGTCGCTCTTGCGTAAGTGGATTGCGGCTTTCGGCAAACTGTTCAGTCTCCCACATGATTTTACCGAATCGCGTCTCGTGTCGATCTCTTGCTTTCGGGTTTTTTGATCATCGATTTTCATCGAAATCTTAGTTAGTATTGCGATTATAGTAGTTCTTGTGATTTAGTGTTTTTTACAGTTTCGTTATTTAAACTTTCCGTTACTGTAAATATGACAGCCGACTCAATAACGGTATCTCTGGTAAAAATTGTCATTTTAGGAAATATATTGGGTCAAACAATTATTATTCAATTTATATTCTGGAAACAATTTAATTATTTTTATCAGTTTTATAATTGGTGAAAAAAGTTTCTATTTATTTTTTTTTTAATAAAATTAATTATATCACAATATCAATATAAATTATATCTTCAATAGTTTGATAAATTCAATTTTTTTAAAACTATTTTTATTTCGATTACAGATTGCTGCAAAAATAAATCCTGGTGGAACACAAAATAGTCAGGAACCAAAGTTAAAAAGGCCATTAGAAGATACTACAGGTACATGGATTTTCATGAATCTCATTTATATTTTTCGTACATTCTTTCTCAATGAGAATATTTATGTCTACAGAACCAGAATCTAAGAAAATGGCTACTATGGTTGATCCACTTATGGGTTTAAGAGGACCAGGCAACAATATCGGAGAGCCGTCAAATTCTAGGGTAATGGGACAAGCTACATCGCCAACACCATTAAGTGGTTTAGGAGGTATTTGCAATGAAGATATAAGAGTTCCAGATAAAATGGTTGGTTTAAGTAAGTACAATTGCAAAAAATTTAAATATTGATGTAAATAAATCAGTAAGTAAAAAGAATAAGATTGTGTCGTACTTGACATAATTCTTGGAACCATTATTCATGTTCAAATGTTATTACAGTAATTGGAAGAGGAGGTGAGCAAATCACAAGACTGCAAACTGAAACAGGATGTAAAATTCAGATGGCCCCAGAAAGTGGTGGTCTTCCTGAACGTGTTTGCACGTTAACTGGTCCTCGAGATGCAGTCAAGTAACTCTTTTCTTCTTTTTTTCCATTATATATGTTTAACTTAAGTATTTTGTATGCAATGCAATTTCGCTTCTTCACTAAAATCAGGCATATCAGATGACATTTTTCATTTTTAATATCTTAAGATGACTTTATTTGTAGTAATATGGGATCGTAGTGAATGAACTATTTTTACTTCATTAAAATATCACAAATTTTATGAAATTAACAAGACGAGCGAATTTGCTATCCTCCTTGAATTGTACTCTGTCTTATTTCATTTTATTTCACATTATTGTAATATTTTTTATACTAGTATAATATTAAGATCATGAATAATCCATAGTGAACATATTTTCATGAATCAAACTACCATCACTAATTTCACTGCATTGTCTTATAGATAGTGTAATTAATATATTTCTTTACATGTAGTTTTGTAGGTGTAAAATTTACAGAATGTTCATTTATCATCTACAAGGACTTATAGGGTCCATTTCACCAATATTGTGTATTTATTTCGAAAATCGAAAAATTTGAAATTTAAAAATGATAATTTATAAGTTTGATTTGATGAATTTGTATCTACTAATAGTTTTTTACTTTCAATAGGCAGTGGAGTGAGAAGGAAGAGAGGAGGATAGGATATACATGGGAGACATGTTATTCGCGTAAATGGAAGAAAATTAATTAAATATTCATTCCGAAGTGTTTACGATTATACATTCACAATGTGCTTCTATAAAATTTTATTTATTTTGTTATTGATAATCAAACAAATGTTCAAATGCGATGTGAAACTTGTATCTCATGACCCGTTAAAAGTTTCTCTTATGTATTGCAAACAAATTATGATATTGCGTAGTGGTTTTAATATGATTATCCGAATTATACTAATACATTACTATATATACATTTTTGTTTCAGTCGAGCGAAAGAGTTAGTTCTATCGATCGTGAATCAAAGAAGCCGTGCAGAAGGAATCGGTGAGATAAATGTAAGCGGTAACAACGGAGGCATGACTGGCCATCCAGGTTTTGTTGAAATAATGATACCAGGGCCAAAAGTAGGTTTAATTATCGGCAAGGGAGGAGAGACTATCAAACAACTCCAAGAGAAATCTGGAGCTAAGATGGTAGTAATTCAAGAAGGACCTTCTCAAGAGCAAGAGAAGCCGTTAAGGTGGTTATTTTGCAATTTTCACAGTTCGTGATTATTACACAGTCACTCTAACGATTGTGTGATTCATATTGTAATTTTAGAATCACCGGAGATCCTCAGAAAGTTGAATACGCGAAACAATTAGTTTACGAATTGATCGCTGAAAAAGAAATGCAAATGTTCCACAGAGGAGCTAGAGGCTCAGAAAGAAGTGGAAGTTATTCAAAAGATAATGGTTTTAACCATGGGTCCGGTGGAAGCGCAGACAATGTTGAGGTAAAATTCAATTAAAATTTTATTTTAAAAGGTATAATTTAATATTAAGAGAAAAATTAATTATATTTGCTATTATTTCAGGTTCTCGTTCCTCGAGCAGCGGTAGGTGTAGTCATAGGTAAAGGTGGTGATATGATACGAAAAATACAAGCTGAAACAGGCGCCAAGGTTCAATTTCAACAAGGACGAGAAGATGGTCCTGGAGATCGCAAATGTTTACTGTCTGGCAAACATCAAGCTGTCGAACAAGCTCGCCAGAGAATACAAGAACTTATCGATAGTGTAATGGTAATTATGAAAGTCTCATTAAATTCGAAGAGATATTTCTGAAAATCTAATCCGAAATCCAAAATTTGTTTCAGAGACGAGACGACGGTAGAAGCCCAATGAGCGGTGGTAGAAATGGCCCTAAAGGAAACGGTTTTAGTAGTAGTCGCAGCTCACAAAGCGAGTATGGCGGTTGGGACAGACGTCAAAGTGGAGGTTCTATGCAAGACAAAGTTGAGACAACATTCACAGTTCCGTCCTCGAAATGTGGTATTATCATTGGAAAGGGCGGAGAAACGATTAAGCAAATAAATCAACAAACCGGTGCACATTGTGAACTCGACAGACGAAACCAGAGTAATGAAAACGAAAAAATATTTATAATTAGGGGGACTTCTGAACAAGTTGAACACGCTAAAAGAATATTTAGCGAAAAACTCGGCATGGTAAAAATTTAGTCTCTACGAAAAAAAAGACGTCCGACTAGCATTTTACTGATCGATCAATTTTCAGGGGCCTGCCAGTGGCGCGTCGTTTACCAGTGGCCAAGGTGCTGTTGGTTATAATACAAATTGGAACGCAGGAACTGGATATCAGGCGTGGCCTAATCAACCTCAATCTACTGACGCGAGTGAGTCCATTCTCTATTACTTCGATAAGAATTTTAACATTTTAAGCAAATCAGTGTTATTTATGTTACGATATTTTTGCAGATAACGCTTCTCAAGCGCCTGTTCAAGTTAATCCGCAGACTGGTCAATATATACGCTATAACTATAGTGACTACAATGCTCAGTGGGCAGAGTACTATCGATCTCTTGGTAGCGCCCTGAACCAATCCAATTCGACATCGGGGTCATCTGATCCTGCTCAGCATCAACAGCAACAACAAAACCCACAGCAAAATCCACAAAATCCACAGCAACAGCAGCAAGCTGGTGCATCTCAGAACGGTGGTCAGACCGATTACATAGTGCAATGGGCAGAATACTACAGAAGTACGTGTCAGATTGAAAAAGCAGAAGCAGTAGAGGCACAAATTAAAGCTCGAAAGGTAAAATTTCAATATTCAACACAAGAGTACTCACTAAGATAAATTCTTCGTTGGGTTACTAAATTCTGTATTCGCGTCGATAGCTTGGATTGCAAAATAATCAAATGGCACAGCCACAGATGCAACAAACAATACAAGGACAGACAACTGGTCCTGCAGGGAGTACACCAAATGCTTTTCCACAATCTTATGGCAACTACCCAGGAATGAACGCCAATTCGAATCCAGGAGCCTATTACGCCGCGAATGCCGGATCTGCGAATCAGCCGCAAGGAGGGCAACAAAATCCATCTTTTCCCTCCACATACCAAAATTATCCGTGCTCTCAGCAGTCAAACTCCGAGAATTAAGCTTCCTATTGAAAATATAATGTAAGTACTAATTATGCTCATTTTATTTTAATGAAAATATTACATGACATGTTTCAAAACCATTATTAATCATGAAATTTGAATACAAAATCTTTTTAAATAAAGTTATTCTTATGTCATGTAATTTTTCATTCTTGAAATAATTTTTAGAAGTCCATGTAAAATTGATTTTTCGATTAATCTACACAATGGATCATTCATTTTCTTAAAATCAAAAGTGAAAATACGTGTGTATTTGTGAAAATCAGTTTTATCTTGACTATGACAATGCAATAATTATCTGAAAGTCAATGGTGTAAGAAAAAAGAATTTTGGTTTATTTTTATGCAATTAGGTCTCGCAGGTTTTTGTAATTGCTCAAATGAATACAATTTGTTTTATTAAAATATAATATGTGTATATAAAAATGCTAGTTTTACACCTTTGAATATACTTACTAATATTTTTAATAATGGTAGATCGTTTCTTATTATAATCCTTTATTTATTTCAGACAATTTTGAAATAGCTTTCCATTTGGATGCGGCTGTCTACTATATCGTCATAAAATGATTAAACAGTAAATTATCAAAATCGTATATGAATGAACAATTTTATTGAGTTCGGTATTGAATTTATTTGAATTTAGCAGCAAAATGGTTATATATCTCATTTATATTATAACACAGGTTTCTGGCCTTTAATTGATAATTAAAACATACAAACATAAACTACATATAAGTATAGGATATTCATCGCTTTAACTTTAAGTCATAACAAAAATATTAGAATTTGACAATTTGTTAATATCATAACGTAATGATTTGTCATATAACTGTGTTCCATTTATTAAATTATGTGAATTAATACGTAAAATATGATAAGGCGAAAAATAACAGGTGAAGGATGCAGATGAACAAAAACAGGAACAAAGGATCAACAGCAATACCTATAGTATCATAGCGAGTGTTTGTTATAATGTATTTAGAAATACCTACTGATGATAATTTTATGAAATATGTTACATTCACGATTGTATATATCGTGATTGCTTTCTCGCTCACCGAGCTTTTGTTTTCGAATTTCGCTAATTACCATAAGATAGTAAATATCTTACGAGGAATATTTTCCATCTATTTCTATGAATACGAAGAATTATTTTATCAATCGCTGTGTATCTGAGAATAATAATATACTTATGTCATTATAACGATATGTCGTGTGTATACGCATAGCTATCTTGCGTATAAACATGCGTCGAAAAACAATGTTAAATATAATCGCATCGCAGTTTATAAACCCTTTCGTTGTCAAAACTCGTGATTGATTTTAGATTTTTTCATCCAGCCAAGTTTGAAAGAAAGAGAAAAAGTGGGGGAGAGAAAGAGACGTGCTCTACTCCTTTGGTTGAAAGCAGCAGCATGATCCCATCGTTGTAATATTTTCAATTGTTCTTTTGCACATATATTTCGGATCCGTAGGGATTAGGTTCTACGAAATTGGAGATAGACGGACCAGTCGCAATTGTTCGTTAGCAAATCGATATTACCCAAACACGTATGTCCCGCTCAATGATACTTCAATAAATACGATAATAAGTTAGGTAGGAATACGTAGAGCCTCGATTAATCACATGTAAATGTTTTCGTTTATTTTTATAATTACTATCGATGTTTTATATGAATATACATAGTATCGATTGACACGTAAGATAATCAAATGGTGAGACATGCATCATAATTGAAATTGATTATCCGATCTTACCAAGTACAAATACCTTCACCCATAGACATCGTATCGAAACCGTCAGATGCAGAGTGCGAGAGAGGAAGAACTTGATTTTTTCGAATAATGCTACTCGGTTGAATAAAAATGATAATTATCAAAAATTGTTCCATTGCTCATTGGTAATTATGAATTTTCATTCATTTTTATTTAACACTATAATTGATGATCGAAACTATATGAAGTGGTATTAATTAAAGTATTAAGGGAATAATAAAACATGCTATGTTCATTATAGTTTCTCGCATATGTGTCTCTGATCAAATCATATATTTTATTTTGTTTAAATTTCAGCAGAAGTTCGACTATTCCGTTTCCTCCTTTTCTTAACGTAAAAACTCTTTTCTCTTGCATCATATAATCTAATTTCTCTTACAGTAAGTCTTACAGTACAGTAATGATGTTAATTATTATTTTTGTTTTTTAAATGTTTCATATTGACTTGATCATAAGAACATATAATTATTATTCAGTTACATGTACTTTTAATCGTTATCGGCTTTCACTGTAAATTATTTAATTTCATAAATTTCTTATTTTATCATGACTAAAAAATAGGTCTGACAGCATTCGTAGCGTACATTTACCGATTTTATTACTCCAATGAATGTTGAAATTTTCTCACCTTACAAAGGCTTATATCGCTTTTATACTGCCTTGTGTCCCAAATGCATTTCTCGTAATTATGTATTATTTTGCTCTGAGACTATCAGTGCATCTTTCAGCTGGTAAAAATTATGGAAGTCGACGTTAAAGAACCGGTAAATAAAATACGTAAGTAACTAGCGAGATTTCTATCCATTAACAGACTTAAGCTGTATCTCTCCTTTATAGCCTAATCACGAATGCATTCATCGAATCTCCACAGTCGTTTGATAAATGCTAATACAAATATTCCAGGTATGATAATTACACCGAGTATTGAAATAAACGAATTCGAGATCGAGAGCACTGCATGCCGATGTTTGTTCGATATTATGTACGATTATTTAAATAACGATCATTAGCGATGCTTTCTAAATACATTATGCACATGCTCGTGTCATATAATCATGTATCCATTTATCGCCATTGTATGATGTACGTATTATAGGAGACGTCGTAACTTCTACAGTCCGAACCAGTTCCTTTTTCTTCTCGCTCGAAGCATCTACAGCACGTTAGCGATCTCGATTAGAATAGAATCGATCGTTTGAAAAACTGCTTAAGTCACGGTTAGGAGTCAATAAAAATTGCGCAACATCGATGTAATTTTTAATTATTTTTTCTCAATTTATTCGCTATTTATAAATTTATTTTACGAGCATCGAATTGAACAAATTAGTGTGAGTAAAATTTTAAATCTAGACTCAAGTGGTTTCTCGGACGATCGATTCAATTTTTTTTCCACGCAGTGAAGATTTACAAAATTTCTAGGCTCTCTCGTTTCGTTTCTCGTCTCAATAAATTTTTCTTTACTTTTTTCGATTTTTTTTGCCCACTGAGTAATCAAGTTTTAATTAACGCACATGTTTCAGGAAGAAGGAACGTGATACGTTCGTGTGGTATCTCTAAAACCGGGAGAGAGAAGCGAGTAGTGTATGTGCATGAAATGTTTTGGTTTGTAAATACGATTGTTTCTTCAACGACCTGACAATACACGTTGATTGAACTTAGTTGAAAGAGTTGCTGGCGTTGATTCTTGGCGTCATATCTTATTGCAATAACTGTACAAAACGATAATCAAAACGAAGGTATAGTGACTACTGAAGTGAAATACTTCGCATGGAGTCAAGAAAATATCAATTAAAATGGCGAGTTTTTGTTTTATGTATTTAATTACACAGTGAAATTTTTTTACCGAAATAGAAGAAAAATGATGATATAAAGAAACATCATTTATGCATATCTGTTCTTTTTGTACTTTCTTCACGTTATTTATTGTTATTTTCATTACTTATAATTTTAGACAGTATCCGTCGGTTCACAATCAATAATGTAAGCTTTTTTACAGTAGCGTATTGAAAGAAATCGTATTAACTAATGAAATGTATAGTGATGTAATAAATGATTAATTTTGTTGAAACAAAAATTGAAATTCTTATTACTTTATTGTACTGTTCATATTAAAACTACTGTTCAGTCTATGAGGTTTCGGTAATGAATACGATCTGAATCGATAAAAAACTCCATTTATATTTGTGCTTGAAAGGCCGCTAAATTTTTCCGTTCGCGACCCATACAAATATCCAAGACAATTTTATATACACGCAATTCCTTCGCACCTTTAACAGTAAACAATGAAAAACGCATACTACACAACAGTTGAGGAAAGTATAATAATTGAATCGACCAAATATCAACTTTAATATCGCAAACAAATATTTAAATAATCGCTTGTGTGAATGGGAAAAACCAAAATATTCTTTCGGCAGTACTCAAGTGAATATTTTGTCAGTTCGATAAATTCTTTCTCTCGGAGTACTTATTTCTTTTCTAGATACAACTACTACAGCAAATTATTTTAGCGTTTCAGGAGAAAAATGAAATTCAAATTATTTCTCCGGCGGCGGTCCATACATCGGATTGAGCTGCTGGGTGCATCGTATGAAAGTAGCACGTCGAGGCAGCTCGCGCAGTCTTTGAGCTCCCGTGTAAGTACAAGCTGATCTCAGACCCCCCAGGATATCCAGAATGGTATTTTCTACCGGTCCTTTGTACGGCACTTCGACAGTCTTTCCCTCGGACGATCTGAAAAGAAAGAAAGAATATCAGGATTGTATCGTATCACGGTCATTAACGGCAGACGCGGAAAAAAACGGATAAGATATCGGAAGAGTATTACAGCGGACTGTTATCAGTGAACGAAGAGAAAAATTACGATCGTCTGGGTAACCGAACGTTAATTACGCCTCTGGAACGATTTATTACTTATTTATTAATTTTGAGATTTCTTTTTGGGCTACCTGTACTCGGCAACCCCGCCAGCGTGTTTTTTCATTGCAGTGTTAGAAGCCATGCCGTAGAACAATTTGAACATCCTGCCGTTCTTCTCGATCACATCCCCACCGCACTCGTCGTGTCCAGCGAACATTCCACCAGCCATCACGAAATCGGCGCCGGCACCGAAAGCCTTCGCGATATCGCCAGGACAAGTGCAACCACCATCCTAGAAATATTTTTACTTAGTTTTAAGAAATCTTTTTGGAAATAAGTTTTTCTTACGGATATTATATGGCCTTTCAAGCCGTGAGCAGCGTCGGCGCATTCTATCACCGCACTCAGTTGGGGATAACCAACACCAGTTTTCATTCTAGTTGTGCATACAGAACCTGGACCAATTCCTACTTTGATCAGATCGGCACCAGATAAAATCAATTCTTCTACCATTTCACCAGTTACTACATTTCCTGCCTGGGAAAATGATGAAATTGTAATATTGTATAATATTAAAAAATTTGTTTGTAGAATCTTAATTATAAACCATAAAGCAGTATTGGGATTTAAAAAGAAAACTTACGATTATTGTGTGATTTGGGTACTCTGTTCTGACTTTTCTTACGTATTCCACAAAATGTTGAGAGTACCCATTGGCCACGTCTAGGCATATAAAGGAAAGTTCAGGTACTGCTTTGACAACACACGACAATCGCTCAAAGTCTTCATTGCCAGTACCCGAACTGGCAGCAACATTTTTTAAACATTCTGGATTCTTTACAGCGAAGTCTTTCCATTCATCAGCAGTGTAATACTTGTGCAGTGTTGTGAAGAGGCCATGCTGAAACAGTATTTTCCAGTTTAATAAATCTTTCGAGATAATCTTTTTATAATTATACATTCAAGGTTGTTTGTAATTTATTACTAAGCTATTAGAAAAATGTTAATTAGAGATAAACGTGTTTCTTAGTGTTGTATGAACTGAGATTTGCTATCAGATCTATAGACAATATATTTTGTATCATACGTTAGATAGAAATTTTTTTCAAGAACAATATTATACAAGTGGTATGTAAAAAGGTAGAAATTGTATAAAATATATTTGCAAAAACCTTTGATAGAGCTCTGGCCATCTCAAATGTTCCAACAGTATCCATATTAGAAGCCATAACGGGTATACCTTTGTAAGTTTGCTTTGAATTGCGAAAAGTTATTTCCCTAAATAAGTCCACCTGAAAAAGATATCTATATTAGGTAATTTATAATGTAATTCAGCAAATCCTATAAACAGGCAAAAAATATATATTATCATTCTCACATTTCGACATATCAATCCAAAGATTACTCAGAACTTCAGTTATCAAAATAAAAATATTTAATAGCCCATAAAATCAACAATTTACACAATCCGAAAATCAGCTGCAAATATTACTATTCTGAGAAACATAACGGAAATTAAAATCAATAAAGCTGAAAGAAAAATAAACGATCGTAACAAAACTGCCATTGAAAATTGAATGCAATTACACCAAGGAGAAAGAAATAAAATTGCATGCGGCCATGAAAAACTTCCTTGCTATGCGAAAAGCGAGACACGCTTATCGATTAAACAAAAAGAAAAATATCCAAAAGTCACGTACATCTGATCTGCTTTTGAGCGTACTCCTCTTCGGTCGTAAGAGAACATCCTTGAAGTCCAATTTTATGTCGTTTATAATGTTCGGCATGGTTCTTACAATTCCGTACAGCAGACGACGTAGCCTCTTGACAACTGACTGCAACGATGCAACACTGCAACTTCTCGCCGGCCTTTTGCGGGGCCCCCACCACGACACTCCCACTCTTTTCGGGGCAATTACGATTGAGTATCCTTTTTCTCGTCCTTGCACTTGGCGCCGAGTTAAAAAAGGATGGAACGTCTAAGCCAGCTGTTCATCGATTATACAAAAAATTGCAGTTTTTCGCCGACCAATAGCTAGCACTCAACTGACAAACCTTGAGAAAAAATTTTGCTCAACTGTTTAAAGAAATTTTGCTGCCATATACTCTATTCTTGGGATTCAAATTAATATTCCTGATCTATGAGAAGAACTTAATTCGGCGACACTTTTACCTCTAAAATTAGATTTTAGAAGCAGGCCGATTTCACAAGGTATATTTAGATTTTAAAATTGTTTCTCCAGATTTTGCGGCGTTTGTTACCGTTTTATTTTATTTGAAAATCATTAAAAAAAACATTTGGCTCTCGAGAAAATATTCATATTACGGTAAGAATATCCTCTCCAATAAAATTCAAATTTCTTATAACGGTAATTTTAACTTTTTAAAATTTTAATACACAACACAAGTATTATTTTGTATTTATAGTGAATATATAAAATGATTTTTGAATGATTCATCTCTCCATTGGAGAGGAAAAATTATACTATCGGTAAAGTTAATATAAAAAACTCGACAGGGAATGGATTTATCTTTCGATGATAAAGTAAATAACCGTCAGTATCTCGGAAAGTTTGACAGACACACGCACACACTATTGCATCCCCATACCGTACGTGGTGACGCACTTGAAAAGGATTTACACCCACCGGTAGCTTGTGTCAGTGTACTACTAGGGTTGCTTAAATCAAATTTCTATTCGATGTCAGTAATGATGTGAATGAAATTTTTTCTATTTAATAACGGCAACAAAAGATATCGAATATTCAGTTGTACAGAGTTATTCATGGTGTTTTTATCCCTGTAATTACTCTAATTCTATAAAACATTGGTTGTAACTGTTTTTTATGAAATTGATAATTAGTTGGAGAAACACTATTTTTCAATTGCCCAAGAAGATTTTATCAGCAAAATGTCAGTGTCCGATCAACTGCCACTTGTCCAAGCAAAATTCACTTCTGGGGAAACTGTGATAATTGTATCCTTTAATATTAATATTTAGGATTTGAATGTTTTAATAGTTTTTAAACACTGATTGGTTAAGTTCAGAGTTGTATTCCTGGATTCCTTAACATTTTCTATAAGGCCATGGAAGCATCTTTGATACAAGGATGGGTCAAGGCTCCTCGACTTCTAGTGTTAATTAATAAAGGATCTACTCATGCATTGATTGTTTTCTTAATGTCAAGAAATCCACCTCAAACTTGTAATGATTTGATAATCGAGAGAGTGTTGCCTATTGACCAGGATTTCCAATGCGATATAGAAACAGATAATACTCTTCAGAGTGGTTTAAATGTTTTATTGAATATAACTTCACGAAAACTGAGATTAATTTTTGAAATGCCACCAGGAGTTGGAACAAGTTCTTTGGTATCTGATATTTTTCGTGCTATAGAAGGTAATAATTGTGCAAATTGAGTTTATTTTTAATTGCATTCTAAAATCAATTTTTGTTATTAGTTTATCAAAAAATGAAAAGTTCAAGTGGAGATTATGCATGGATACAAAAATTACCGGGTAGTATGAGTAATCTAAGTGGTGCAGGAGAAGACATACCTGATATTGATCCTGTAAGTAAATTATCAGTCTATAAATTCAGATAAGCTCCTATTTAATAAGAGAAATATTTTCAAAGTTAGTAGATATAGAAAGTCCAGACCTGGTAGTACCTAGGCGAAATATAGCATCGGGTAAATCTCTTGTCGCTGCAAGAGAATCCGTTGTACGATATCAAATGGCTTGCAAAGAAAATGATTACACTTATATCAAAACAATACGGTAGGTTTTTATTGATTTTGAGATCATTTCTATGCTATTCAAAATATTTAATTTTCGCTTCAGAGTATTTATTGGAACATGGAATGTTAATGGACAACCGCCTAATGGAATAAAATTGAACGAATGGTTAAGTTGCGACGATAATCCTCCAGATATTTACGCCATTGGTTTTCAAGAATTAGATTTGAGTAAAGAAGCATTTTTATTCAACGACACACCTCGTGAAGAGGAATGGCGGTATTCAAAATTTATTGTGAAACAAAATTTTCCATCTACAACATTTACTGATAAATTTTAATTTCAGCCAAGTTGTAACCAAATCATTACATCCTGGAAGTAGTTACAGTCAAATAGCTCTTGTCAGATTAGTAGGTATGATGCTACTAATTTTTTCTCGGGATGAGCATGTACCACACATTAAAAATGTATCAGTGGATACTGTAGGAACAGGAATTATGGGGAAAATGGTAATGGAATTATGAATCTTGTATAAAATTTTATACAGCAATAAGTTCTTTTTAATAGGGAAATAAAGGAGGAGTCGCAGTGAGTTGTTCCATTTATAACACATCCGTATGTTTTGTCAATGCTCATTTGGCTGCACATTGTGAAGAATACGAACGGAGAAATCAAGATTACGCGGATATCATCGCGAGACTTTGTTTCACCAGAAATGTTCAACCAAAATCGTTCAAAGAGCACGAGTAAGATTTATTTAAACAAAAATATCGTCATACAATCATAGTTTTGAAAATAATTTAATTTATTTAGTCAAATATACTGGCTCGGTGATCTCAACTATCGAATAACCGAAATGGATGCATCTGTCGCAAAGCAGTTTCTCCTCATGGAAGATTATGGGCCTGTATTAGCTCTGGATCAATTGAAACAACAACAAAAATTGGGAAAAGTATTCGATGGATTCTTGGAAGCGGATATAAATTTCAAACCTACGTATAAATACGATCCTGGAACTGATAATTGGGATTCTAGGTAGACTCGATTCTCGTCACTGTGAAAAATCGAGACAAAAAGTATATTAATAAATTTTTGAATTTCATAGTGAAAAGGGAAGAGCTCCCGCATGGTGCGATCGAGTTTTATGGAAAGGCGATAAAATTTCTTCAGTGGAATATAGAAGCCACCCAGAGCTCAAAATTTCGGATCACAAACCAGTTAGTGCCATATTTGATTCGCAAGTGTGTATAATTTTTGTATTTCATTTACAATTATTGCCAAACAGTCTTATAAAATAATCTTTCATTTCTCCAGATTAGAGTGGTCGATAGAGTAAAATATCGAAAGACTCACGAAGAAGTAATGAAAAAGCTAGATAAATTAGAAAATGAATTTTTACCACAAGTAATGGTTGACACTACAGAAATAATATTTGATACACTAAAATTCTTAGAGCCGAGCAGCAAGGAACTTATTATCGCTAATACTGGACAGGTATAAAGTTTGACAAAATGTAGTGAAGTTGAATTTTCTAGTTAACGTACTATTTTAGGTGCCCGTTCAATTTGAATTTATAAAGAAATTAGATGACACGAGTTACTGTAAAGAATGGTTACATATAGAACCATATACTGGTTTTATAAAACCAGGTAACGTATTGAAAAATTTTCATAGTCACGAACCAGTTTAAAACAGCATGATAATTAATTCTATATTTCAGGTGAGAAGTGTGACATAAAGCTAGAAATATGCGTGAACAAAAAATCTGCATGTAAATTGAATTCCGGAGAAGATAAACTTTACGATATTTTAGTTTTGCATCTCGAAGGCGGAAAAGATATTTTTATTACTGTTACCGGTAAGTAAAAATTAAATCTTCAGTACAATTATTTTTCAACGATGGTGAACATTTTTACAATGATTTTGTAACTAAATTTTTAATCATTCTCAATATTGAATATATTTTTAGGTACTTATGAAAGATGTTGTTTTGGTTTTTCAATGGAAGCTTTAATCCATATGAAACTTCCAATTAGAGAGATACCCGTGGGCCGATTAGTTGAATTAGTCAGTAGAAATATTTTATTTTCACATACATAAATTTGCAAACGAACATTCGATAAAATTAACTGTGTTCATAGGAAAACAATAAAAATCCATCACCGGATCCGTATACCATCCCAAAAGAGATATGGTTCTTAGTCGATAGACTTTATTTTCATGGCATCAAAGTAAGTGGCCTCTTCGAAACTCCCGGACGTCATTCCGAGCTTTTAGCAATAAGAGATTGGCTCGACACTTGGTCTTTAGCGGATCCTCTCCGTATCCTTTTATCTACGTTTTGTTTTTCCATATAATGATTAAAAAAAAATTTCTATAAATATTCCTATACTGATAATCTATATGCAGCTGGTAGCGTACATTCCGTAGCCGAAGCACTTCTACTTCTCCTGGAATCCACCGCCGAGCCCTTAATACCATACAACTTACATAATGTTTGCTTAACCGCAGCCACAAGCTATTTACAATGCAAACAGGTAACGCGTAATATTCATTTTCCACTTCTGTCTAGTAAGATTGGAATTTTATTCAATAGATCGTTATGCAACTCCCTGAGACAAGAAGAGCGGTCTTCTTGTATATATGTCGTTTCTTGCAAGAACTTCTGAATTACTCGCAAGAAAATGGATTGGACGCCAAAACGTTAGGTAAGTTTGACAGAAGTGACTCAATCGAATATAAAATTTAACTTGTGATTTGACTTTCCAGCTACTCTTTTCGGTTCGATTTTCTTGCGCGATCCGCCACGAAGTAGAGACGATCGCAATCAACGAAGCCGGACGGTACAAGCAACATTCGATAGAAAAAAAGCAGCCTTCGTTTATCATTTCTTAGTCAACGATCACAGTGATTTATTCCCAGGACGATAGTTTCAATATTGCGTATTCACATCCATCATTAAAACTGTAAATAATTTGAGAATATTCCGTCGAATAATATCGTTACATCAGTACAAATTTTATGTTTATTTTTATTCAGTTTGAAGTTATATCGATTAACGAAGCAGCTTGTATGAACGTTTAATAGCTTCAAAAAGTTCTTAATGTCAGCGAGAAAAGTAATTGACGTTTACTGACGTCTATTTAATATAATTGTAATTCTAGTCTGTGCCATTTGCTTTAACAGTAATACGAATAAGAATAGTGTATTATGGAGAATGAAACGTAATCAGAATTTCACCTTCATTGATCGCTATTTCAAGTAAAAGACTGCTATTTTTAATAAAAGAATGTATTTTATGCAATATATATGCAGCCAGAAAAGCTTACACCTCAAACATGTTTAGTAATTAATATTAACATAGATGTAAATATTTCTTTTTTAATGCAAATTTTATTAGAAAATTCAACTGCAAAATATCATGAGTATTATGATATAAAAATCTATTACAAAAATATGTATTTGTATAAATATTTCTATTATCGAAATACAATATAACTAGACTGTAAAAGAATTAAAAACGCTTAAGTTATTAAAAATTTATAATCAATTCCTTATAAAATCGCAATGCTAAATAATTATAATAAGTATTAAAAATGAGCCCTATAAAAGAAAAAGAGTCGAGTAAAATTCAGTTATGAGAGGAGTTATATATAAAAGTATATCGGATATTATTACGAGAATAATAAACTTATAATCTTACAAGCTCAACCAAATCTTTGCTGTACGGTATCCTAGTTCATTCGCGTACACGAATGCTCATTTTCAAACATCTAAACGTTACAAGTATATTTTAATAGACGATAAAATAAAAACGATTAATGATAAATTAAAATATTAACGATTAATGATTACTTGTTCTGAAAGGAATTCTTGTAAAAATTGTCTTATTTTTGTACGAATTATTTTCCTTGGATGTAATAACAAAAAATACAAATTCGTGTGTTCATCGATCATCCTCATCATAGATATTATTTTTCTATCTTTTATTTTCGCCGCTATTATAACATTGTACAAGCAGTCGAGGATATAGTAGACAGTCGCCCAATCGTCAGCAGAAAGTGAATTGTATAATGGTCTCAGCATTCTCGGTAGAAAAAAATGTGTCAGCTGATCGACCGTGCCACGATAAGTCAAGTTAGCAATTGCTCGAGCAGCCCTCCTCTGCGACAGGGTACCTCCCTGATAAATAACAAATAATCCTTTGTATATGTAAACATGTATTTTCAAATGCAAATATATTAGTTATTTATAATTATACACCTCGTTGTCAGAAAAATTAGAGGAGTACAAGTCGACACGGAGTTCACTTACAAATAGAAGAACTCTTTCCACTTGAGAGCTGTTTTTGTAAAAATTTTGCAGTTTTAAAAAGTATTCACCTATCGCAATTGTTCCTTTAATTTTTTAGGTGTATATATTACATACTATTATGTGAATTATGCATACATTGCGCAAAACTTTCATCAGCATGAAATGCACTCCGTTGTCTATCACGCGCTGAATATGGTGTTTACTGCCATTCGTTATATGGCTAATCGTCCAAGCAGCTGCCATCACAACTTCTTGGTTGCGATGATAAAGTAAGGGTGCTATGCGTTCCAATCCATTGTCAGCAAGTACAGCCTCTATTTGAAAACGATTACTCTGTCCAATGTTTCCAATACACATTAGGGCCGACTTGAGAATGTTTTCAGAAGAACTGTCTTTCAATAGAGCCATTAGCGTGATTAGTACTTCGGATTCCATGATGATTCTAATTTGCTCAAAGGAGCCCTCTGACAGTAATGAGAGACTTCTGCAGGCACTAACTACCGGATAAACGAATTCCAGTTTAAACACAATTAATCAATTATTGATATTTCATTTTATTTCGATTAATTAAATATTATTATTGATTAATTTTATTTTAATCTTTTTTTTTTCTTACTCGAAATTTCCTCGTCGTCGCAAGTTAAAAATTTTTTTAGGTACGGTAGAACTTTTTTAGACATCGATGTGGGCAAATCGGGACACGATTTTTTATCGGTCAGGTGAGCGAACTCTGATAAAATTTGTTTAGCAAACATCTCCATCTAAAAAGATTAACCGTTAAAGAATGATTCATGAGAATAAATGAATTACATTTACCTGGTAATTAGGTAGAGAACATTTCCTCAAGTCTAATGGTTCATCTAATTCTATCGAGTGAAATAACGGCTTGTAAAGTAATGAAGTGAAATTATTAAGCTGATAAGAACAAAAACTTACCAGCCGGGAATAATTCTTTTATAATATTAGCGGATAGTGTACAGATCGCGTAGCTCCTGTGATGTTGAAGTCCCTTCACCATATCGAGTCCACCGTTTTGCGACATTGTAAAGCGAATTTGAACGATATCTTTGTACTTGTTCATTCTTTTAAATGTCAGAATAATATTCGATATGCCAACAAGACTGACCATAAGAAGTTTCGATTTTCTAAATTTTAAAGTATTGCACAGTGTTTCGATCAAACCCAGATCAATTAATTGCTTCACATTGTCAATCTCAGTGTAGGCGGTCAATCGATTAACCGCGTTAATGGCATTTATTCGTAGTGGCAATTTACCCTATTAGACAACAACTCATTTCCTCAAGCATCTTAACTCGTTAATTCTGATATAAATTACTTACTTTGCGCATAAGAATTATAAACAAGGGAAGTATGTCGGTGATTATCATATTATAAATTTCTTCGTCACTGTAAGTCATATTTTCGTTCATTTAAAATACAATTCACACGATGCTTCCGAGAGGGATGAACAACTCAGCGTACCATGATACCTTAAAACTGTCTTCTGTGTCTGAACTCATATGACAGTTTGTTTCCTACAACGCTCGACGAGCAATAATACAGATGGACTTATACGTGTTTATGTTTTTGTCGTTGTTCTCACGTCCCCCTTGATCATAACATAATTATAAAACTGATTACTTATTTCTCTAAAATAAAGTGAGCCATAATACAAAAAAAAAATTCAACTATTCTTTTTTAAACTCAACTTTATTGATAAATTCATTTAAAACATGCTATATATAATATTAATACATACACATTGATTTCATCGCTGTATTAAAAAAATAAGAAATCTATAGATTTTCTGAAATTATCTATTTGAATTTTAAATTTATTGCAAAACTTGTTTACAAAAGACTACAGTGATTATAAAAAAAATTGTATTCACATGAATTATTTGAATATCAAATATAAAACAATTAAATTATAAAAAAAATCTTTCTAGAATACTAAATTAAATTTGTAATTATCTTTCTATGAATCATATGTACGAAATACCATTTCAATAAAACATATAAAGGAATACATTTTATAGAACAATAAAATAATCGAATAAAAATATTTTATAAACATATTTGATGTGACCCAAGGAAAGTAAACATATGAGAAAATCAGATATTGTTATAAGAATGTGGAATCTGCTATTGTTAGTCCACCGATTCTAGATAATCATCCTCCTGAGCCGCATTGAGCGCTATACAATAACGTGGTTCTACCAATTCTAAAAATTTCAAACGTATTTTAATAGATGATCGAATAGAAATTAATTGAATACTTACGTAACGGGAAGAATCTATTAAAGAATAGAGCACTTTTGTAACGAACGAGACCGTGACGGTGAAAACGCAGAATCAGAATTTTTACAAATCCGTCTATTTTTCTCATCATTTCAATTATATCCTTACGTTCATCTTTAGCTATTCTCATGATATTTAAAATAATATTGAGGACATGATAAAGGATCATCGAATGAGTGGTATCCAGTGAATTGTACAATATCGAGAACACTTGCTTCGAACAGAAGCCAATTATTTCCACGTACGAACCATGAGAAGTAAAATTAGCTAGTGCTAGAGCTGCCATATTCTTCGATTGGGTATCTTTCTGAGGAACAAAAAGTAATTCTTTAAGTGAAATTCTCAATTGGTACGTATATCCGACGTACATCAGTCAAAGTTCTCAATAGGCGATGATGCGTTTTACACTTCGCCAAGTATTTGATATGGTCTTTACTACCAGCTGCTATTTGACCAATTGTTCGTGCAGCTTGCTGCACAATTTTAGAAGAAGGATGCTCCAGCAATGGACATATGATTTCTACCCCTTTCGCCGCTATTATCGCACCCCTTCCTTTATTGCCACCTCTCGCGATTATCCTAATGAGTCTCAGAACCATATCTTGCTCCTCTTGTATCTTCGTGTGTTTCAATATATCCACTATATTTGGTACCAGTCCATTACTCACAATTTTCAGAATATGATCGTCGGCCCGATTCATTAGATTTCTGAGAGCAATGCAAGCTTGAGCTGCCATGAAGAAACGAATTCAATTATATAATAAGTGCAATTGGTCGATTCAACTAATTCAGTTGATCGAATTAAATCGATCTACTTGATCAAATTGATCCATTTTTTAAATTAACATAATTTAATTAATTTTTCATTGGTTTTTCGATTTCTCACCACGAATTTCCTTATCCTTGGAGCTTAAAAATGTATTCAGATACGGCAGAGAATGTTTTACCATTATCCGAGACGGAGGAGGATGTTGATACGGCAAGGAATCGCAAAGATTAGCGAAACAAGATAGAATAGAACGAGCAAATTGTTCCTTTGAGGAAAATCAAATATTATCGGATGAAATTCATGAAAACGGGTACGCGATTGCAATTATATCTACCTTCTCTTCGTCGGATGGTTTTATCCAGCGTGTATCAGGTTCTAGCATATCGGGAGGTGGTCCTGTAAAACAATCGGACGTTATGAAAAATCAACCAAGTGCGGTGATGTACATATAAAATAGCACGCACCTTCGATTATCAGCTCGTAATAAATTTCAGTGGCTAATTCACGAACTTCGAGGCACCGATAATCATGTAATGCTCTCAAGTCCTCGTATCCGCCGATTTTTTGTAGAGTACGGTAAAGTTTTCTGACCTCACGTGGACCCACTTTCTCGACAGCATAAAGCACGTTGTGTAATGCTGTGAGAGCGCTTAAAAGGCTCGCTCTGCATTTAATTGTTAACATATCGCACAGCGATTCCAACAAGCCAATTTCGATCAGTTTCACCATTTGTTTGTGCGTGCCGTTGCAAATTAAACTCGAAATCGCATCGGCTGCTCTATTTCGCAGGGTCACATCAGCCTGAGAAAATAGTCAATTTTTTCGTACGTGTCAACTTGTTGATTGCAATGCAAGTTACTCACTCTGCGAAGGATATCCATTACCAGCGGAAGTATTCCGCTTATTACGAGATCGTAAACCTGATCTTCGGTGTATTCCATTTTTACAATCGAAGCAATATGCAGTACACACGAATCGATTTCATCTGCGAGCGATCTGAAACAACGCAGGTTGAACACTATCGTACTGCGAAACCGTTCTCACTCTTCCGATCAATATCGTGTGAGACAAAGAGAGATAGACATTGTCAGAACAAGTGTAGTAATTCCTTATGTGTTTGTATTTTTTTGGTTGCTTCTTACCTCACCTTTGTTCATAACATAATTTTAAAAATTATATTTAGACAGTGCTACAAGGGTAGCAAAATTTACATTTATATAAATGAAAAATAATATAAAAAATTCATAATTATCAGGTTTGAAACGATTTTGTAACAATTTGTTTTCATTTCTTTAAATTCAGATTTCATCAGCACATTTATATATAAAATATCATAAGTAATAAAAAAAATTTATTTCTATGCGTACATTTTCCTTGCCGTAAAACAACAAACACCGAACTGATTTTTTTCTTCAAACATTGTTCTTGTATATGTCAAAATATAATTAAAAAGTATCAATGATAAAACCTCATACGATTCAATCATTTTTCAAAAATAATAACTACAATTAACATCTACTACATGTAAATATAAAATAATCTTACATGAGTCATTGGAGATTCTTTTAACAATAACGAAAAGAATAAGATATACATTCAGATGAATTGCCGATATGAGATATTTAAAATTACAAACTATTGCAATATGTAATTGCTGAGATGAGGGGGCTCTTGTTCCGTTTTAGACTCTTCGAATTCTGAAGTCTCCAAGTTGCTAATTATCGCAGTGACTTTCGTACAAAAATCCTCATTTGTGTCAAATTTCATCCTCTTGTTTCATCATATCGGTAATACTATCGTGCATTGTCTTAGCTGAATAAATAATATTGTTCAAGTCCTCGAGAGTGGCGGTGAGATTATTCTCATTTTTAGTATTTAATATATTGCACAACGTCCAAAGCGTATCTGGGTGTACCAATTGCGTCAATTGTTCAATAGGAATGTCATAAGTTAAATCGGCGAGCATCATAGCTGCCACATTTTGCACTTCAACGTCTTTCTGAAAAGAACACGAAAAAATTTGTTTAAATATGAAAATAAAAATATTAAGAGTATAATCTCTAACTTAAACTATACTCACACTTTTGAGAAGGTCTACCAACGACGAAAGGACACCAGCGTCAATAAGTTGCTGAGTTCGCATTTGACCGCCACTCGCTATGTGTCTTAAAATATAGGCAGCGTCCTTCGCGACGGTGATTCGAATATTTTGTAATAAAGCAACTAATTGCTTCACTCCATCAGCAGAAATTATGGCATCAATATATTCTCCCTTACTTTCCACAATACTTTTTATAATCGGTAAGACCATTCTGAGTATATTGATGCATTTGTTTTCTAACAATGTAATCAGATTTGGTACCAATCCGCATTCTACTACAGCCTGAATATTTTCCTCGCTGTTTGTAAGATACATAACGGACCGGCAAGAGTGAACTATTAAATTTTTAATTTTATATTAAAATTATTTGTCAATTGATCATAAATTTTCGTTATTTTTTAATTTTCCATTTTGAAATAAAGTTTTTCTTTCGTTTGCTTACCAGAAATCTCTTTATCTTTGTGGAATAACAATTGATTTAGATGAGGCAGAGCTAACTTGACAGCAGTTAATGGCAGAGGTTTGTTCGTATCGCTACACAGATCGGCAAACGTCGAAACTACTTTACGACGAACTGCAATCTGCGAAAAAAATGGTTTATTACAATTAAAAATTTTGTAAAATTACTATTTATTCTAATACGTACTGGTATGTTATCATTGTCAATCACGCTCAGTAAGAATACCGTGGTTTCAATAACGGAGGAGTAAATAGAATTCTGTTCCAATGGTTTGGAGATGTATATTTCCTCAGCTGAAATAAAATCGTATATACGAAAAAAATAAAATTTTATTTGGATATATGTTAATATCGATCATACATCCTTCAAAAAAATCAGAAGAATATTAGTCGATGCAGTTTGTTTTAAAAATCAAAAACTTTTTCCGAGCTATTCTGATTTTTGTGTGAACTTTTTGTTTTTATCGTAAGAATTTTGTAGTTTAAATTGTAATTATTTCTTCAATTTCTTCGAAGTGTATATGTATATAATCAATTATACACTTGCCTCTCCAAAAAAATCTGTCGACTATCTCAACTGATTTTTTTCGTATTTGCTCGTCCTCATGACTCTCTAATTGTTTTAGTTTGTCGAGTCCATTAATTTGTTCAATAATGAGAGAGAATCGATCGATCTCATCTTTGTTAGCAGTCTCGGCTGATGTGAGAGCATTACTCAAACAATCGAGAACGACAGAAGTGATTACCGAATTGTCCTCTAGAAGCAGATTACAGAGTGATTCCAGTACACCCAGTTCAATAAATTTTTTTAATTGATCTGATGTAGCGTTGTTAATGAAATTATTGACTGCCTTGACAGCCTCTATTCGTGAATTTGCATTACCCTAAAAAATATTTATTTTTCAATTATTTTCTCTGCCTGTGTAGATTTCATTTTTTTAACGGGTTGTACTTACCGTGAGCAGAACAGAAATTAATGCGGGAAGTATTCCAGCCGTGATAGCGCGTTGAATTTGGTGAACATTGCCAGCGGTTATGTAGCCGATAGCAGTGGCAGATAATTGTACAACATTATGGTGGGGATAATTCAATAAACGAACCAATTGTTCCAACACTTTGGTAGTTATAATGGTGTCGACCTGAGCCTCGTTACCTGTCAGCAGAGTATTCAAGACTCGCAAGGCTCTACATATGTTTCTGTCATCCATTGAGTTCAAAACACGTATTACTGTCGGTAGGACCGCACCAGTGTCCAGAACGTCCTGAATCAGTGCCTCATCTGTATCAACGAGGCGTCCCAGGACGCTCAATATGCGCGACAGGCCTTCCGACTCCTCCACAATTTTTCGAGCTTCGGGACTCTTCTTCATAAAAATTTGAAGGGCCCACGCAGACTTCTCGGCCACTACGAGCCTTTCCACACAGAGAAGTGCTATCAATTTCGGGATGGCGCCTAATTCAACAAATGTGGCGATGTGCTCTGGTTCCGCCGATATGATGCCGGTCAGGGTCAAAGTAGCTTCGATTGGAAGAGCGTGGCTGTTAAACAAAAGAAGTTAAGTTTGAGTTGAAAATTTTTCAACAGAGTTAAAAATTGAATCTTGTACTGGTATTTGGTGTCCAAACATTCGATACATAATGGAATTATTCCCATTTCTACCATTTCGCCGATCAAATATGGGTTCTTATTTCGCAACTCTTTTCTACAATTGAACACTATTTGTAACAGAATCGGTTGTTGTTTTATTGTGTTCATCGACTGTTTCAGAAGTTGAAACAGTGCTTTTAGATGTGGTAAAAACGGTCGTCGGCTAATCGTCTCAAAGTTAAAGCGGGATTCTTCTGCCATTTCGTTTATCATCTCGTCCTATAATTCATTAAAATGTGAATTTTACTGAACATTTTTATTTTTCAGAGAAATAATTACCCAACGAGCACGATAGAAAAAATGAATGCTGTCGGACACTAAACTATCTGCATCTAAATCCAGAGGTTTCGTTAGGTTTTGTATTTTGTAGAAATCAATAAACACGGAAATTTCTTAAATCGAACATTTCAAATTATAAGTAATTTAGTACTATCTACAATATGCAAACATGTATATGATTATGATATTTAATTCACTATTGCGTCGTACAATCGGAGTAAGCACTGAGCACTAATCGAGTGACAGTTTACACTTGCGACTCGGCAAATGTTTATGTGTATGTTTTTGCCGAAGCTCGATTCTGACTCAAAGGTATTCCAACATTCTGAAATATGAGTTTTCTATAGGAAAGTAATTTGGATTTTAAAATGATTCAGTTCGAAACTTAAAAATAACCCAATAATTAAATTTAGAATTATAAATTAATCACTAACTTCATTTATGTAATATCTACCATTTTCTAAAGTAAAATACGGTGACTTTACACTTTTTGTGATTTATACACAGTTAAGTACAATACTGATCACACTTTAAATAATATGTGTACCTACTAGTTATTATGAATAAAGATTTAAATATTTTTCTAATACGATTTTTATTGAAAAATACATTTACAAAATGTTACGAGTATTGTAAAAGAATGATTTGTATATTTAAATATTCTCAATATTGAAATACGGAGGAACTAGATCACAAAACAATTCGCTTTAAAAAGTTATCAAAAATTTGTAATTATTTGTTAATGGTAAGTAGAACGATAAATAGCTATTTTTAAGTCTATTTTAAGTCTCTGAAAAATCTCATATCACTAAATTATTATTTTAGATATTAACTCCTTATGAACAATATATATCAAGTTTTTCAGTATTCTAATGATTGAAAAGTGCTTCTAATCATTCATATAAAATATGTACTTAAGAACAAAGTCCGTAGAAAATTGAAAAATCTAAAAAATGAGTTTATTTTATAACTAATGTTAGTTCGTTTCAAAAAAGACAAAGGAGTAGAATTCAAATTGAGTAAAGAATAATTAATTGATACAATATTCAGTGGATAATCAGTAAAACCGTCTGATATTACCGGAAAGCGCTCGGGTAAAAAAACAGAACACTATTATATATGTACAGATCAAAAAACTGCTGAGATTCCTAAAAACTTATTAGAACTGGAAACCATGCTGCGGCGTAGCCTCTGCTGGACGGAATTCCAGTTGTCCGTTTGCGGAACTTGGTAAAACAGTCTCATCTTCAACATCCTGAAAATAAGTGAGTATAAATGAAAAATGAAAAATGAAAAATGAAAAACAATAAAAATAGAAATACAAATGAAAATAAATAAATAAAAATAATAATAAAAACGTCAACTAAAAACTCACCGCTTCTGAGAAGAAACTATCAATAATTCCGATAGATTTTTGATAAACTTGCTCATTTTCGTGTCGTTGCAGGCCTTCTAGTTTGTCAAGTCCACCCATTTCTTCAATCATAATAGCAACTCTCTCAACCTCACCCATTGTTTCGGCAGCTTTAAGTATGTTGCTCAAACCGTCGAGAACGACAACAACGGTCTTCCAGTCTTTAGTGTCGAGTAAATTACAGAATGGTCCGAGTGCGCCCAATTGAACAAGTTGAGCTAATTGTTGAACAGAACCGCCGGAAGTCAAATTCGTAACTGCCCAGGCAGCTTCTTTTTGCGATTTAACATCACCCTATAAAATTAAGAATATTAGTCTCATACGTTTAGATTCATTAATTATTTATTGAATCGCACTCACATTTTGGAGAACGTTTATCATTAACGGAAGTACACCAGCGTTAATAACATGTTGAATCTGGTCTCTGTTTCCAGCTGTTATATTGCTTATAGTCCAAGCAGCTTCCTTCACAATATTGTTACGAGGATGTTTTAACAAGGCTGCTAAATATTGCAAACCGCCAGCGGCAATAATGGCGTCGGTTTGAACGTCGTTACCAGTCACGATGTTTCCAACTGCGCGTAAAGCTGGTGTAAGTACACTAACATCGTCGGCCGCCAATAGATGAACCAACTTTGGTACAACTCCAGATTCAACTACCGCCTGGATTTTATCATTCTGCCCGTCAGTTAAATACGAAAGTGCCCAGCAAGAATCAGCTATAAAATTAAAATTAGGCAGTCATTAAAAAAAATGATATTAATAATTAAAATTATTCTTCTTTTCTAAAGTCATACCGAGAATGTCCTTGTCGGCGTTGCTAAGTAATCTGTTCAAAACTGGCAGAGCAGTTCTCACAATTTCAAATGGTGGAGGTGGGTCTTTGTTGCGACATAAATTGGAAAGCGTCCATACAATATTACGAGCGAATGTTACCTACGACAAAAATCATTGCATTTGAATTCATATAAATGAGTGCTATTTATTTCTATTTAAAAATTTCACTTACTGGTGTGTCAGGCGTCACGAGGCTTAGCAAAAGCGGCATGGCGTCAAAACTGAGAACAAGGTCTCGTGCGGTTGGACCATCTCCAGCAATATTTCCTAGGGCCCATACTGCTTGTTCTGCTACATTAGGAGCTGGGGACTTAATTAGTTGTACCAATTTTGGGATAGCACCTAATTTGATAACAACATGAGTTTGTTCTGTGGTTCCTGATGCAACATTTGTCAAAGCCCAAGCGGCTTCGAATTGAAGGGCAGGGCTGCAGATACGAAAGCAAAATTAATAATAGTCAAATGATCATTATCGTTCAATTTCATACTTATGAGAGTAATCCAAACATTCAATACAACGTGGTACAACTCCTTGTTCGATCATTTTGTCGATTGGTGGGTTTTTCTCTCGACTCAACATTTTCCTGCATGCTTGAACAGATTGTAAAAGGACAGTTTCATCGGATGAATTTAGGCCGGCGACTATTTCATCTATGGTCATTGAGATAGGAGAAGTTTGTGTTTCTCCTGGTGGACTCAAAGTTTCCTCTTCAATATTGATATTTCTTCGCTTAAAAATTTGATCTTCCTTTTTAGCTTTACGGAGTTCAACTGATAACTCATTTCGTCTTCTACGAGCCTCCTTAAAAATTACGACAAATAGAATTAATTGAAATCTTAAATGATATAATAACTACAATAGGAAGTCAGTGACTAGCATTGCTATATGAATTATATAAAAAGCAATTCAATCTGACTGTCAACACAGTCTCAGTTATATATGCATAATTAGAATTTGGAGTCTTACTTCATGTTTGTTGTTGAATTTAAATTTCATGATACGGCTCTGACGATCAGATTCTGCTGCAGGCATATTGACAAATTGTTGAAAATTCTGAAATAAAATAATTGTTAATCAAATTGGGAGAAGCTAATTATTATCACATTAAATAAAAACAATTGTGTGTAAATAAGAAATCTCGTTTCCTCCATGTCAGATGGTTTGAAAACAAAACGAGTAGTAAACAAAGGAAATTCATAATCTAACGAGATTATATGAAATTCTACTTCAGAAAGAAAAATCAGTTCACAAAAACTAGTGTATTGTTATTATACAACAGATAACAATACTGATGTCAGTGACAATTGCAATTTTTCAACTGCAAATTTGAAATCGTAACGGTTATACATTTATTTCTCTCTTGCTGAGCGAAAAGTCGATTAAAACGTTGCGATTTTATATCATTTCGTAATCAAAATATCTGAGAATGCGTTGCGATAATTTTTTCGAATAACCATCACTTACCTCGTATTTATTATTCAAATAATAAAGAAATTACGGAATCAAATCTTCATGAACGACCCGCGCAACGAAGGTTTTAAAGATTCAGTGTAATGGCTGCTCTGGATCTACGGATATGAGAAAAACGCTAGTGTTTGTGCCACGGACCTGTTGGATGACGGCTGCGAGTGAATTTTGAATTGGTAACGGCCAATAAAAATCACACGAATCGAATGCGATTCGTCTGCTTCCGAATGATTGAATCCCATTGGCTCTTGTGGGGTTCTTCTCTTCGCGCGATTGGTCCTAACGATCAAACGTTTACATCGAATGATATACGCCGATATATTGTAAAAAACAAACAATAGGTGTTCAAATTCATCAAAAGGAATCGTGATCTACGAGTTTTAATAGTAGAATTATAAATTATGAAATATTTCAAAAATGAAAAGTTATATATAACATTTTTTGTAAGTTTTATTGCAAACAATATAATGGTGGCAAGAACACAGTTGCTGAAACAATTCATTTCTGTGCCTGTAAAACATTACGTAATATCTGTATATTTTTTTCATATTAAATATTAAAAACTATAATTTTGTTTATCACATATGATATTATTTTGTGCATAATATACAAGTGTTTTTTATGTCTTATACCCGAAAATCAATTCTAATTTTATTCGTAGTAAAGCTGCTGGACGCTATTTGGCATTTAACGTGCTTATAAATTTAGAAATTTCACACCGTACATAGCATTAATAACCCATACGTGGTAGTCTTACAGTCATTTTTTTATAAACATTTTAAGTACAGTGAATTTACACTGCATCTAACAATTGAAAATGCAAAATTATTTCTCATGTTACACAATGATCTTTCGTAATTTATTTACATATATCAATACAAATCAATTTCATTCTTTAAATCGTTCAAAAAAAATTTTACTGAATACATTATTTTACAAAATTACTTTAATCTTTCAATGAATTATGCAATTCAATAGTCGGTGGCCATATCGTAATTATAATTCAAAGTATAAACGATAAATAAGTATTGGTAATAGAAGTCTGTTTGAAAGTCAGGTTTACATAGTTAAAACGATCACATTTGTTCAATTATAAAATATATAACCTTTAACTATATTTCACAAGATTTCAACAAAAAAATAAAGACAAAGAACATTTCTCGTTGATTACATCGCTGATAAAATTTTGAATAGAATACTATATAACAAGGAAGTAATTTTTATTATATTAAAATAATCTTTACTTCAGTCTCACACTTGCTTAAAGTCTGTACCTTCTCCTCAAACCTGTTTTGCTTGGTACATGATTAAAAAATGATGTATACCAAAGTTACGATAATATAACTACAAAAATCTTATTGCTTCGTTTACACAACATAATATCAGTAATCATTCAAGTTTAGAAATCCTTCGTTATTATCGCGCTAATTTCAAAGCATTAATACGTAAATCCTAACCATTACGATAGTTAGCAAAATAAAGCATTTCAGAAATAAACAAACAAAAAAGAATTAAACATAACAACATTTGCCTTACAGATAGTCGCTTGATTATGCTTTAAACTCGGGTGGCATCACATTTTAGGCGATTGTGAAGTTGTCACAAAAATATAATAACTTAGATATGTAGTAAGTGAATTATGCATCACTCGTTAATTGGCAAAGTCTCGAAGGCCTTTATGTATCAGTTTCAAATTTATATGTATTTGCATTAACCATAAATGAAACTGTATGCTCCTGCGATATCGCCGCAAGTTCTTTCAGCCATTCGTCCAATATTACAGCGCATAAGACGACATTTTGTACTGGGCTGATCTCACTAGGCGACTCCCAGGAAGTTTTTGTATGATATCTGAAAAAGAATTAGAATTAGTCTGATAATTTTTATCCTCAATCATAAAAATCGTACCGATAGCCAGTTCCATCGCCGGTTATCTCTAATTGATTTTCAGATATACTGGACGGCTGAAAAGAATTGGTAAAGCTGTTTGGACCGGAGCCACTGCCGGTTCTCTTAAACATTTGCGTCAATGACGTGGTTAAACTCCTTCGTTTTGGTTCACCTTTAACAACAATTGACAGGGCTCAGTTGGTTTTATCAGTTTAAAAATGAGCTTAGTTTTTTAATTTTTTACCTACAGTGTTTCAGTACTTCCAGAATGCAGAGCAGTATTTAAGTTAAAATGTATATACTGAATTCACGAAATAGCGTGTAATATCGTTATAACAAAAATATTTCTACTAATTTTATTTTGTATCGAATTCATACCTCTGGAGAATGGTTCACTGGGCATGGAGTTCCTCTTCACTGGCGGATTCTGAGCGGCAGCCTCCAAAGCATTTTTTCTGGCATTCACTAACCTGTCTTCTCGTCCAATCAGAAATGATCGCGCCTGTTCTACCAGGGTTCCAGTATTATCGTATTTACATAAAAAATGATCTATCTTGTGTTTCAAAGATGCGAGAACCTATAATTTAAAAATTTGTTAATTTTAATTGATATTGCATTGAAATTAAAAATTGCTTACGAACCTGAAATAGCGATCTGATGGTAGGTTGAAATACCAGGGAATGATTTAACAAGAACGATTGCAAAATTGGTTGCGGATAGATCGCTAATCTACTGATAAGACCAGTAAGGTGCAAGTTGACGTATAAATTATTGCTCATCATGCACTCTAATTTTCTCAATAAAATGTCTAAAAATATCCCGACATTCGGTTGTCCGTTAAAAATGTCATGACTATATGTGCTTTCTTTAATCGGAACATTCTGTTTGCACTTTTCGTTAACGATAACATTAATATTTACATCCGAGATTCCGTGTAGTTGAACACTGGGCTCCGGAGAGTTTGAAAAATCCTCTCTCTCATTTATTTGATCGTCATTCGGTTCATTATCCGGTGTTGATTCCGAAGAACCTTTAAACGCAAAACTCTCGTAACCACTGCTTTCTCCCAACGACAAAAGCGAATTCATGTTTGTATTTATCTCGTCAGTACTATCGTCGCTTGGTTTCTTATCTAACGAAGAAGTCGTTGCATCGACAAACACGCTTAACTCGATATCTTCATTCAACAATTCAGCTATATCGGCGTCCAACTTTTCCTGCTCCTCAGGTGTCAATACCGTTTTCTTATCCTCGGCAAAATCTTTTTCGCTCAATCCTAGTTCGTCCTTGTCAGGTGAGAAGTTCGGGACGTCCTTTAACTCGTAACCCGAGGTCGAAGGATAGCTCAGATTGTTCAACGACAATTTCTCGCTTACATCCGTGATTCGCACGGAACGATCGTTTTCATCTAAAAGAGTAGCCACGCTACCGGTTTTGCTGTCCCTCACCTGCTCACCGTCGTACAGACTCGACCAGTTTCTACACGCAAGTCGACAAGATGTTATTTTTTGTCTAGCATCGCATAGATAAGCGTGATAATTCCCGTAAAGACTCTCGCTGAGCCAGGAGCCGTAATTTATCGGTAGACTCCTCATTGGATCGGATGAATTGCTGGAAATTCGTTGTTGTTGGATTGGTTGAGAAGAAGCGGGCAACGAATTCGGCGGTGTCGTTACTACAACGGTGGAGCAACAATTCGGTGCTAAAGACAGAAATTTTTCGGCTCCTCGACTGAACGGATCGATCTCGCGCAATCGTCTTCGTTGAGACAGCATTACATGTGTGCAAGGATTTAGAGATTTCAAACACAATTCAAGCATAATATCCTCGCAGTTCAAGTTCAGTAATGTCTCGAATAATCCCAGCGTTACCACGCAGAGCTGGAAGAAGAAAACCGAATTAATCTCAATTCGATTTTGACTACGAGAATTTTTATACGTACTCTAGATTTGGAAGATATTCGTTGGATCAAACTATCCAATATTCTGCAATCATCGTAATTATCTTCGAGAAGAAAGCGCACGAAGGATCGTAACAAACCTGGCTCAGTTACAGACCGGATAAACAAATCGAAATACGCCGTTGCAGCTACCAATTCTTCGACAGTAGTCTGTAAATGGGAAACAAATAGATTATTCAAAACCAAAATGAATCGTTAAAAAAAAAATAAACGAAGGAAGTAAATAATTAAGAACATACTTTAGTTCAAAATGACTGGTATTTTTCTCTAGACTGATTATTTCTTTACACAAATTAATTAGTCAAGTGGTAAAAGAAGGATATTAATTTTTAATGAGCAAAAAATATGAACAGATATCTACCTCTAATAAGAAGAAAAAGCGTTAGAAAATTTATGTATCTGAAAAAATTTATGAAAATAACACAAAATGGTTGTAAAAGAAAAAGCCAAAAAAATAAGCAGGAATAAAAATATACAAATGTAATACATACAAGTTCATATACACAGCGTGAAAAGATCGTAACATGCAAGCAAACTTTTATTAAAATTGAGCACTTTGTACTAACCCAGTCCTGTTGTGCATCTAGCTGCTCTATAGTCAAGCCAAGAGATTCCTATAAGCACCATAAACGTATTACCAGGCAACCATAAATACCCATAAGCTAGTACAATATTTTCAATATTCGTGGGTGCATTTTTCGATACACATAAACAGTAACTTATCACCAGACTTAAAAACATAAATAGCGTGCTAAATTTCGATTCACTGATACATAAAATTGCCACGAGAAATATTTTGTATCATTTTGTAAATAAAAACGTTTATTATAATCATCAGCTGCAAATTGAAATTCAGTGTGCAAAGCTCAGTGAATAGAGATCATGATTAGCATCAAAATCACAATGATTTCAGAATAGTGTCTAATTATCATGAGATGTTGTTTTAAAAAGATCATTAGATGATCTTATTTCGAATTGAATATGCCTACTCTGGATTCAGTGCTATAACAGTGTGAATGATATCAATAAATTCAAAGAATTCAATGGGTGTGATTTTTGATATTACCTTCTTTTACCACACATCGGTTTCACAGTATAGAAATAAATTTAACAATTATTTACTTTCTTCAAATGTTAATCACAAAATACACTTAAATAAAAATAAACAGAACTAAACTTAATATTCACATAATATATAAAGGGGAAGGGAGGGGGGGGGGCGCGAAGTGGGCCTCTTAATAGCCCGCTTTGCCCCCATATATATATCTTATAAATATGTTAAATTTATATTTTTAATACTGAAAAAGATTTATTCGACAGATTTTATTAGTTAATAATACCTGTAATAGAGCTGGTCCCATAACTGGTAATAGAAATCCTTGGTACAAAAATTCAAGCAACTGCTTTTGAATGACAGGATGGGCAACTTGTGCCACAGCATTGCAAAATTCTAAGGAATTAATTAACTGAGTAAGTGCTGGTAAATCATTTACATCATCTGTAGTTAAACGATGCCAATCATCTGTTTCAATATCGAGTTTTCTCGGCAACAATGAATATAAGCCACTCAAGCCTGTTGCTAATACCTGTTAAAAATGAAGCAAGTCATTTCATGCATTATTCCTTACATGTTTTGAATATTGTGAGTTAGCACTTACTGGACAAACATTAGAATAATCTGCAATATAATATCCAACTTCGTCATTTTTCTTTGATAATGACATACATAATAACATAGCGTCACGTGCTTGTTGCCCTACACTGCCTTCTCGGTGAATATGTGGTATTAACAATGTAAATATAATAAATCTATAAATTTCCTCAATATTAGTAAATTTCTTGGATAATATAAATTTAAAAAATAATAGAATACCAACTTGTTCTTTCCGGTAACATTTGGTTGGAAGAAGAGATCTAACAATGCTATATTTTGCATTAAAGCAACGCATAATTGATTGAGTAGTATCACAAGTTTTTTTTCTATTTCTAATGGCATTATATCATTTGAACATTCTTCTAACAATCTTAACAATGGTCTTGTTACTGGTTCGTGTGCAAGAAGAGTTCCACTAAATGTCACTAGTAATTCATAAATTTTTAATTGTTCTAAACGTACAGCATGATTATATCTAAAAACAAAATGTTCGATAAAATAAAAGGGATAAAAGAAATTTTTCAAATTCTTACCTTCCAGTTTGAACACTCCATTCATATAATTTGACCAGTAAATTTTCACTTAGTAAATATTCAAGACAAGGCGAATGCGTAGCAGTGGTTGTCTGTCGGCATAGATTAGAAGTATTTCTCAATTCTAAAAGCAACAGTGTGACCATTTGATCTATGTGATTGACAACTCCCAAAACATCATCTTGACAAGGCAATCCTGTCGGAGGCTATAGAGAAAAGTCGAATTTGTAGATTGTTGAAAATTATGCAAGATTGTTGATACATCAGAACTCACCGATGTTTGCAATATAATTTCGTACGTCTGCTGCCAGTGCTTACAAAAGCTATCATAACATGCCGTAGGATCGGCATCCTTCGGCGGAGAATCCCTCGAACGCTGCTTACTGAAGCTCGTTCTTAGAGGACTACCTCTCAACCAGCTCATTTTCGCTAATTCATAACCTTCGCCACGTTAAATTCTAGATTAGTTAATAGGCACAGCGGAGTTTCATGGTTGGGAAAACCAAGTCGAACGATAAACCAACTTGCTCGGGTTGTCAAAGCGCGTACTTTTTAGCATACTAATCCAGCGCCCACGCGATAACGTCATTCCTGTAAAACATGATTGGCGAAAACCCGAAAGCATGTACACCTCAGTGAAAACGCGATAACCGCTGACTCTCTTGCCGAATTGTCATGCGTCTAATTATTCGCAAGCTATTTGCGCGTAACAAGCGTTTCACGTAGCGCGCACCATATTGCGTATGCGTCATACGTCAACACACACGTTTAACCTATTCCACCAGCGATATACCATTCGAAGCTGATAATACGAATTTCGAGGTCGAGAATGGCCCATTCCCACCGATCCGGCATTACAACTTTCGTATTCACCCTTTTTCTAATCCTTTTTTCCGTCTTTCGAGAGCGTTTTTTTCATTTTGAGATACGTTCAAAAATCGTGCGACCAAGACGGACTTCGATACGCGATCTGGGGGAAAATTCGAGTAATCATATCACGTGTAGCAATATGGCTGCTATTCGCTCTGCGATAGCTTAGCCAGTGAAGTTCGTCCCAATTTAACCCATTGTCGTATATGAATTGAGGCAACATGGGTTTCGGCGAATATCCTGCCGAATACGACCGTAAAATTCACGGTCCGTACGATCCAGCGCGTTATTACGGCAAACGTAAGTTGTTGTTTCTCGTAATATGCGAATCTATGAGTCTATCGAATTTCGATTTTTGCAGCTGACACTCCATTTGGGCAGGTAAAACTTGGCGAAATTGGCTCATGGCTTACTCGCAGAAATAAAACTCCGCAGGCGGCTATCGCGGCTTGTTCTCGGGGTAAGTTTAAGGATTTTTTCTTTTTAATTAGTGAAAAAAACATATTGCATAACAGATTTGTCTGAAACCCTAATGATTCTGGTGTCTGCTTATGTAATATGTCAGTATAGTATTCGAATGTGGTTTGTGAAACTGTTCTGATAAGCTAATTCTGTTTGTATTTTTCAGCTTACTGGCGTTGGTCTCATAAATATGTGCAACCAAAACGATCTGGAGTAGCACCATTCTTTCAATGTGCATTCGTCACAATGGCATTGTTCTATTACTTTAATTATGGAAAGATCAGTGAGTATAAAAATCGAGCCAAATGATAGACGATTGAAATTTAATAAATCAATCTGTTTGTTATTTTTTAGAGCACCACAAGCACTACAAATACCACTAAATGTTATGGATGTTATGAAAATACAGTTTGAATAGATTATTTCAACTATGTATCTACGTACTATGGAGACACTGGAGAATGTCTTAGTATAAGTAATGAAAAAAGTTAAAAAATAAATGATTGCTATCATCCTACATAGAAAGAATTATTAAACTGTGATCTTTATTTTTGTTGCATAATTAAATTAGTTGTATAAGAAATTTTCTATTTCTTTAATTCGTTTAGATTTAATTTTAAACAATAGGTATTATCAGTTTTATTAAATAATATCTAAAAAGAATTTCCAAATTTTAATTGTCCAGTTTCATTTAGTGAGATTCAGATTTACTGTCCAGTACTCAAAGGTCTTTACAAAATTTTTAAAATTGATACAAAATTATGTTGTTGAACGATTTTGTCATATCAATAATTCGAGATTAATTTTCGTAATGTAACAAGTACTCCAAAAGTACCGTTTCTCGTAAGCAGAATAAAAGCTAAAATTTTCGAACCAATCACCGTGCTTGAATATTGCGAAAACACATAAAAAACGAGTATGAAAGAATCGGAGAGGTACGCGCATATGTGAAGGAGCCCAAGAAAGCGACAATTGGCTGATCGATTTACGATACGCGAAGTATGAGCCAATAGGAGCAATTTTGGGGGACAAAACTCAGGTTCCCCAGCAATATGGCTGTCAGTATAAATTTGATGCTTGTAACATGCGTTCCTCTCCGAGAAATTTGACAAATAATCGAGTTTTTAGTAAAATATACTGTGAATTTTGCAGCGATGTGATTATCGTCGAGTCGAAACTTTGGGAAACAGCTATGCGGGTTAGCTGAGAACACCTGGAATAAGAATTTTCGTTATTTTGAGTAGGTACGCTGCATGTACATTGAGACATTCGCCCACGGTAAATTCCATATTGCTGCTCTCAGCTTGTTCCACCAAATCCCATGGCATTTTACGGGACCTAAACTCGTCGCTTCGATACGCTACCCTCGGGACGAAGTACATCATTTCTATTATCGCATCAGAAGAATCCATGCCGATAGCAAACCAATGGTCTTGTTACTCCTTTGCCATTTGTAAAACAATTGTTTTGTGTTTATATTCGGAAGTTCCTATGGTTTGATTATTTTTTTTTCTTGTGTATAGACGCGCAAAGTGTTCCTAGTTATGTTGTATATAAAAACGTGTTGTATTGAACTGAGTCGATTTTTTATATATGAACATTGTATTTGAGACTATGAAGCTTTGTTCAGGGTTCAGCCACTATCAACAACATTGATTAATAAATGATTCATCAATATTCAGGAGGATGATCTATCTTACCTTTATTTTTTCTTGTCATCTACAACTATAATAATTATTTTCAATTTTTTTTTTCAATTATTTATTAATTATTTACTATTTTTTACAATAATGAAAATTTTATTATACCAAATCAGTAATTCATGTGTATATATGTACTTGTGAAATATTTTGAAACACGTACAATGATATTTACAAATAATATGAAGTATTAATAATAATTACTATTTTGTTTAAGGTTTATGTTGATCTTGGATTATTATTGTTACATCATTTATCAAAATGGCATCAAGGTATATTTAATTAATATTAACTCATTCTCGTTTGAATGCTAAAATTCCATTTGATGTTTTATTTTAATACAAGTAACATTTTACAAATTTCAGATTGGATAGACTTTTTATACTACTAGAGACGGGTACAAATTCTGTAACAAAAAGGGCAGCAGCACAACAATTGGGTGAAGCTCAAAGATTGCATCCACACGATCTCCATCATTTATTAGCAAGAGTTTCAACATTGTTGAAATCTTCGCAATGGGACACAAGAGTTTCGGCTGCTCACGCTATACAGGCAATTCTTTCTCAAGTGCCACAATGGGAGCCAGAACCAATGAAATCAGAAATGTTACCAGGTAATATTCTAACAATGTACCTTCATTTTCAACTAAATTGACTTTGATTTTTTCTAATAGTAAAATCAGAAGACACAACCTGTTCAAGTAACTCAAATAATAAACTGACTTTAGAAAATTTTGATATGAAGAAAGTGCTAGCCAAGAGTTCTCATTTGACTGGATCCGAGGGTACTGAATACGATGTAACTAATACAGATGGCGAACAAATTGTTAATATGAGTCAGAATGAGAAATTTATAGCTAATAAATTAGGCTTGCATCCTCGCTTAGTAGGTTTAGAACCATCCGATTTATTTTCGGTTGATGATCTAGCACCTGCCACAGCAGTATCATGCAATACGCAACAAAATAAACTTTCTTTAGACGAAACTCTGAAACAAGCTAGTGGATTGAGTAGAAGAGAAATGAATCGTGCTAAAAGGAAGGTAATACATTTCGAGACCGTATTTATGCATAAATTTTTTATAAAATTATTAAGAAAAAAAAATTTTAATTTCTCGCTGCAGGCTCGTCAGTCGGTATCGAAACAACGTTCGCATGACCCAGACGAGAATCAAGAGCATACAAGTTCTAACAATTCTCAGTTATCTGTAAGCAACGGACCTGATATGCCGATTAAAAAAATTAAATTAGAAGAAGCTACTACACCGGAAGTGACGAATTGTACGACGAACAGCGATGTAAATAGTGGAGTTCCAGATGTAACAGGATGTTGGCCTGACGCGATAATAGAATGGCCATTGGAGACTTTTGCACGAAATCTTTGCCAAGATTTATTCAGCCAAAAATGGGAAGTACGTCATGGGGCAGCAACGGCATTGCGAGAACTCATTCGATTACATGGAAGAGGTGATATCTTTTTATTTTTTAAGTTTTCAATTTTCTTTAATCATTATCATTCTCAGGTGCCGGCAAAAACCGAAACCAAACAGTCGAAGAGATGAAGAAGTCCCACTATCAGTGGTTAATAGATGCAGCTTTAAGATTACTTTGCGTATTAGGATTAGATAGATTTGGTGACTTCGTTTCTGATCAAGTGGTCGCTCCCGTTCGCGAGACTTGCGCGCAAGCACTTGGTTCGTTATTATTACTTATAGACAATAAGGACGAGAAAGATTCGAAGGAAGGAATTATCGGGATCGTACATGTTGTGCTGAAACTGCTAGAACATGATGAGTGGGAGGCTAGACACGGAGCATTGCTTGCTCTTAAGTATCTATTAGCTGTAAGAGACGACCTACTCGAAGAAATTCTGCCGAAAATATTCCCGTCCACAATGAAAGGACTCTCAGATCCCGTAGACGATGTAGGAGCAGCAGCAGCGAGCGCATTGATTCCAGTAGCTTCCGCGCTACCACGTATTCTGGAACCCTCGCAATTACAATCGATCGTCGTGAGATTGTGGGAACTTTTACGCGAACAAGATGACTTGGCTGCCGCATGTAATAGCTTTATGGGTTTACTGGCGGCGATACTTTCTCTGCCCGAGGCCAGAGCTTGCCTTTCACCTCAGCCGTTATCTCAGGTGGGCGTACTTTCGATCTAATAATCCTGCGCGATTACAAAATTAAAATTGTGAATAATATCACTTTCGATTTACAGGTGCTACCCCGACTGTGGCCGTTCCTCAGTCATTCGAGCTCCAGCGTTCGTAAAGCGACACTGGAAACTCTGCAAACACTGACGGCCGATAATTCACGAAATGAAAACAGAAAAGAGAGGTGGGGTGATGGGGGAAGCATGATCCTCCAGGAAGCATTACGTCACGTATTCCAACGTGTTCTTATCGAACATCAAGTTGAAATTCAGGACGTTGCTGAAAAAGTTTGGGAGAATTTGGTAGTTTTAAGTGATTTAGAATTATTGCTTCATGCAGCGTGTCCTTTGGTCAGTACATGGCTTTGTCTCGCAATGCAACCGGAACAGGTGCCATTTAATCCAAATCTGTTAGTGACCGTTGCTACGACTTCCAAAGCACAAAAAAGTGCCAACACTAGCAATTGCATAACAGATGGGCAATCCGATCAGACTTCGAATGGCAACATCGGTAACAACATCGTGAAACCTTTGTCCGAGCTAAAAGTTTACATTGGAGGGATAGAAACAGTGTCACAAAATATTCGCCGCGGTAATGTGGTTCAAGCACGCTGCAGAGCTGCACGCATGTTAGGATTGCTCTCACATTATATAATTCAACCGGCGCCAGGTGTTATTTACACACCTGATATACCAAGTCCTGCTCTTTGCTACGCCAAGGTTTTATTAGCACACCTAAACTCTAGATCTGCGTTACAACGGACGGTCACTGGTTTGGTTATGTCTCACTGGGCCACTGTGGATAAGTTAAATGTACCTGCAATACCTGACATACTCAGGTAAACATGTGTAATTTGTATTAAAACTCGAACGATAAGACTTGTAATTGGTCGAACTCGATCTGTTAATTATATGTTATTTCAATTCAACAGGGACCGGTTATTAGCTTGTTTAAGCGAATGCGTGTACTATGATGAAATCGCAACGTCATTTACTCGTTTGTTACACGAGAGCCGAGATTACGTTGCCACTCTAAAACACTATAAACTGCACATACCTGTTCAGATGGATGCGTCGGGTGTGTTGACTCTTGATCAAATAGCCGCACTCGCGCAGTGCTCAGTATTAAGTTTGTGCAATCCACCAAGCGGGACTACCACTAGTCCTGTAGTGAAATTGAAGCCGAAGCTTTTAGAGAGTTTAGAAGAGAGACGTCGAGCGCTCGAAACTGGAGCTAGTTCCACAGCCACGCAGCAGCAAGCTTTAAATGTAATGTCTATGGCAGCTCTAGCTGGAGCTGCTACAATGTTGCAATGCCTTCCCAAACCCCCACAGCCGATAAATCCTCTGGTCAAACCCTTGATGGAAGCTATCAAGCGAGAAGAAAATGAAGAACTCCAAAAACTAGCAGCACAGCATTTGTCTCATCTCGTTAAGCTCTGCGTTAATAGGATTCCTTCTCCTAATGCTAAAGTATATTATCATGTTCTGCCATCTTCCATTATCATTGAACATTTTTGTAAATCAATTTTTTGACTTTTAGATTTCGACAAATTTGTGTACATTCTTATGTTCCGATTTGGAATTCACTCCCCGAGTTAATTTGGACGATACCGATCTCTACGATGGTATACTGACATTGAATAATAGACAGAAACACGCGGAAAGAGTAGCTTATCGTGGAATTGGAACCGGGTTAAGTGGAGGTAGAGGACCAGGCAGGCCGCCAATGACGGAAATCCCATTGGAAGAGTTACTCGCTTGTGAGGAGCCCGACGCCAAAGCTGCCAGAACTCGAAGAAGGGGCTCGACATTCGGTTTAACGGCTATTGGTAAATATTTTTATAATTTTCTTTACAATTTACATGAACAGATTTACAGGAAATTTTCGTTATAGCCAAACTCTTTGGGCCTGACTTACCCGAACGGCTACCACAACTGTGGGAGTACATTTTATCGTTTGGATCTCAGCAAAATGGAAATACAGCATCAAAACCGGAAGAAACTAAAGAAGAAGTGAACCGATGCATATTTGGACTACAAGTACTCGAAGTTATGGTACCGAGTTTAGCTACGCCTTTACGCACGCCAATATTAGAATGTTTGTCGCGGTTGTGTAATTTCTTGACACATTCTTATAAGGCTGTCAGACATATGGCGTCGCGATGTATAGCTGTATTGGCTACTTTAGAAATTGAAAAGGTAAATAATTCATTATGAATAATTACGAATAATTATTTATATGGTGTTATTGTTCACAGACTATGGAATACGTAATTCGTAATGTCATACCAATGTTAGAGCTGAACGGAGGAGATGATTCAATTCATCCAATCAAACCGAGAGAAGTCGACTGTATCAGACAAGGAGCTGCTGAATGTTTAACGTGCCTCGCCGAGACTTTAGGAGTTAAAATTGTCCCTTATGCTGTTTTGTTTATGGTGCCTTTATTAGGTCGCATGAGCGACCAAAATCAGGCCGTTAGAATGGCCTGCAGTGCGACATTTGCTACTCTAGTTCAGTTACTACCTCTTGATCCTGGAGCCATCTCAGATCCTCCAAATTTAGTGTGAGTTTTTTGTTATTTATATGTGTTATCGTTTATTTTTTCAATGAAATAATTTATTTCTTTCTTCAGTGAAGAGAAAGCGCAGGAGCGCCGATTCCTTGAACATCTGTTAAATCCGCGCAACATTCCAGACACGAAATTAACTATACCCGTTGCTGCTGAATTGCGTTCTTACCAGCAACAAGGATTGAATTGGCTGAATTTCTTAAATCGCTTTAATCTGCACGGTGTTCTTTGCGATGACATGGGTCTTGGAAAAACTTTACAAACTCTTTGCATATTGGCTCTGGATCATAATCGTAATCCATCTGCCCCGTCGAGTTTGGTCGTATGTCCACCTACTTTGACAGGTTAGTTCGAATCTGTGTAACAATTATTTATCGATCGTACAATTTTTAATCAACTTTATATCGATGTGCAGGACACTGGGTTTACGAAGCCGAGAAATTTTTCCAAACAGAAGATCTTTCAGTTATCCAATATGCTGGTACGCCAATCGAACGCGAGAGACTTCGACAAAGAGTCAGTATGTACAAATTAACCGTCGCGAGCTATGATATCGTTCGCAAAGATATCGACTTTTTCGTCGCCCTTCAGTGGAATTACTGTGTTCTCGACGAAGGCCACATTATCAAAAATGGAAAAACCAAAAGCGCAAAAGCTGCTAAACGCTTACATGCAAACCATAGACTGATTTTATCCGGAACGCCAGTTCAGAACGATGTATTGGAGCTATGGTCGCTCTTTGATTTTCTGATGCCAGGTTTTCTGGGTACCGAGAAACAATTCGCTGCCAAATATTCCCGACCGATTCTCGCCTGCCGAGAGCCAAAAGTTGGCCCCAAAGAGCAAGAAGCTGGTGCTCTTGCGATGGAGGCTCTCCACAGACAGGTAATTTTATATCTACTAAATTTTAAATTAAATTCTGAATGTTTAACTTTATGAATTCAATTTAATTCTTTTCATCTTGTTTAGGTTTTACCTTTTTTACTCAGACGAAACAAAGAGGATGTTTTGAAAGATCTACCGCCAAAAATCACACAGGATTATTATTGCGATCTTTCACCACTTCAAAAAACTCTTTACGAAGATTTCCGCTCACGCCATTCCGCGTCTTTATTATCGAATACCAATTCATCGGAAGGAGCCGATCCTCATGGTGGTCATGTTTTCGAAGCACTCCGTTACTTACGAAACGTTTGCAATCATCCTAAACTAGTATTAAGTCCGCAACATCCACAATATCAAACGGTAATTCAAAAAATTATATATAATCGCAGGATCTTTATATACTGGCAATTGTATTTACAAATTATTTTTCATAATATAGGTAAACAATATGTTGAAACAACAACAGAGCACTCTGGCAGATATTGAGCACGGAGCGAAACTGCCAGCTCTGAAACAATTATTGTTGGACTGCGGAATTGGTCAGCCCCAGCAGCAGCAGATGCGAAGTGGCGCATCTACAAGTTCAAATACTGACAATCAACAATCTCAGCACCAGCAACTTGTTAGTCAGCATCGGGCATTGATCTTCTGTCAATTAAAAGCTATGTTGGATATAGTTGAGAAGGATTTGCTACGAACGCATTTACCGACTGTAACGTATTTGCGTCTAGATGGAAGCATTCCAGCTGCGAGGAGACATTCGATTGTCACTCGGTTCAATGCAGATCCCTCCATTGATGTTTTATTGTTGACTACTCAAGTTGGTGGACTTGGATTGAATCTCACTGGTGCAGATACGGTTATATTTGTGGAGCATGACTGGAATCCCATGAAAGATCTCCAAGCTATGGATCGAGCACATCGTATCGGGCAGAAGAAGGTTGTTAACGTTTACCGTTTGATAACAAGATCAACGGTTGAAGAAAAGATTATGGGATTACAAAAATTCAAACTACTAACTGCCAATACTATAATCTCTGCAGAAAATGCGTCTATGGAGACGATGGGGACTGAACAGGTAGGAATTTTATCGTTTTAACTTCAGCATAAAACGAAAACTAAACAAATCTTTTTTTAGCTTCTGGACTTGTTCTCTCTCGACAACGGTAAGGAGAAGAAGTCTGATAATTACGATGAGAATAACGTGCACAAAGTTGCTGGACTTTCCGGTCTGAGTCGTTCGGTACTGGATATTTTACCTGAACTCTGGGAGCAACAACAATACGACGACGAATATGATCTCGACTCATTTCTCTCGACATTAAAGGCTGATAATCAGTAAGCTTCGTTTATTTATACAACGCTCGATCTTAAAAGCTCTAATAATTGTAGAAAGTGTAGCTACGTATATTATATTGTTTTATTAATTTTTTTAAAACGTCCAACGCGCAACCAGTTTTTGGACGAGTGAATGTCGTATTATCAAAACTTTTATAATATGTTCTATACTGCGATTAGTATGATTTCATATTTAATTTATTTAGTTAGAAGTACGTCATATCATCGAAAGATTTCGTTTCATTCGTCGTATGTATGCTATTCGCGAGAATTTATTTTACTACATTTTGAAATCACCAGTCATGCATTAATTTCATGTGTAGTTACATTAATCAAAAATAATTTTTTTTTCCTCCAATAAGGAGTATACGTAAGATGTTATCTTATTTCTTGTATTCATTCGATAATAATGTATTATTACGGTAACATAGAATCAACAAGTCATATTAAAAAAAGATATACCTTGTAAACGTGTCTTTTCTTTATTTATAATAAATTATAAAAATGTTAATACCATTACTAATTTGCATTTGTACCATACCAACATTCCATTTTTTTATGATTATTTGAACTAAATTCTAATCGGTCTAAAATTATTTTTATAAAATGGATGGTAATAACTGGCGGAAACCGTTACATTCGCCGAAAGATTACGTCCTTAAAAAATTAACATTTCATCCGAGTTTATAGCGTTACCGTTTCCGTGGGAACATACAACTAACTTGTCAACTATCGACAACCATAACAAGATGGTCAATGAATTTCTTATTAAAGTTTCGTGAGCGCGTTACCACACACTCACCATTGTACTAACACACCCACTCCGACAGCCCGTATTTTAAATCGCGAATCGTTTCGATCGACACGTGCCACACCTGACAGATCGTCGATATCGTATAAACACGTATACCGAAAGAAAAACAGTATTTTCATAACAAAGAACCAACACGGATCGATTCAGAGCTTCGACTGTCGTCGAGGATTGAGATTCCCGGCGGCGAATATGTTTCTGGGGTCGAGATGTTCCTTGGCTGCGTTGTAAAGGGACACCCCGGTGCGACCAACGGCGTCGGGATAAAACTTGGCCCTCAACTTGCCGACTCCGTGATGATGAGATATCGAGCCACCGTTGGCGAGTATTTCCTCTCTGGCAGAGCTCTCTATTTCCTCGTAAACCTTCACAGGGTCCTCCTTCAGGTCGAGGTAATTAAAAGCCATATAGAAATATATGCAGCAGCCGGCATCGTAGGTCTGGGTGACTCTGCAGGAGACCAGGAAATGCTCGATATTGTGAGCGCGACACTCTCGAGCGACGCGGACTTTGACGTTACGACAGAGATTGTAGGCGTGATCCCAGGATACCGAGGTCTCGAAGGACTCCGACAGGATTGTGTACTCGAGCCCGAGATCGCGAATGTAGGCGATGACGAAGGTCAGGGTGTATCCACGTTCGCCGTTCGTCTCACCGGCTGGGACTCCGTCGAATTTCTTCGCTATGGCGTTGATACGCTCCTCCTGAGCCTGGATCTCCTTCTGGCTATTACCCTCGAACAGCAAAGTGGCCACGCACAGACTGTCCCAGTCGAAGCCTTTTATACGAGTGATGTAAGCGTGCTTCAATCCCTGAAGTATCAAGCCACCCCAGCCCATTTCAGGACGCAGAGCTTGACCGAACTTGAACTGCTCGTTGTCCATCAGACGAATGCTGGATGGCTGACATCTCTCACGCGCCACCTAAAATCGTAAATGTAAATATTTTTATTGCCAGGTCTTACCGAGTCAGGAGTGAAAAATCAAAGCGATACTTCACGACCCACTTTTCTCACTTTGGGAGTAAGTGGTACAAGTTTGAAGTACTCGGAAAATTTTTCAGGTCATTCGTGAGCAAACGAACCTCTCGCATAGCTTTAACGCCGCTCTCGAAATTCGGGAATACTATGCTGCCGTATTTGGTGACTTTGGGGAGTGGGCGAATCTTGAGAGTGACCTCGGTAACGACACCAAGAGTTCCCTCGCTGCCGAGGATGATGTGATCGAAGTCTGGACCGCAGGATGATCGAGGTACCAGAGCTTGTCTCTCGAGTGTGATCTCGGACTCTTCGGTTCTGCCTGTGACCATTCTCACTCGGACCACAAGGTCCTCGATGTTCCCGTAGGTGTTCTTCTTCATGCCGCTGGCACGGGTGGCGACCCATCCGCCAAGACTATAAACAAATTTTGAAAATTTTAAATCGTTAATTCTGAGTTATCAGTCGATGATATCTCGATTAGCGAGTGGCATTAGAATCCTACTGATAATTTCTCGCGATACTACAACGATCTACGAGAATTCGCTTCGATGTAGTTTACGAGACGTGTAAAATTGAATTATAACATCCGCCAATTACGGCTTAATAAAGAACATTCAGGGACGTGCCTCGAGAATTCGTAAGAGTCCGGCTCGTGGCCGGAAGTGAGACCCTGTCTTCGGAGCTGTCTCTCGAGATCTTGCCCGATGATCCCGGACTCGCAACACATCAGCAGGTTCTCCTTGTTGATCCAGAGGATCTTGTTCATTTGGGATGTGTCCAGGGAGACGATGGTGCGCTCCTCGGTGGGCGGGCAGGCCGCTGCACCGCTCACATTCGTACCGCCGCCGAACGGAATACACGCAGCGCCGTACTTGCCACACATCCTCACGATTTTTACGACGTCATCGTGACACTCTGATAATTACATAAAATTTCATCATATACATGCTCGTAAAAGATAAAACTTAAATTGTACATAAATTAAGACTTTCCGTGATTTTTGGTACATCTATTTTAACCGAAAGATCAGATCCAGATAAATGAATAGAGAAGAGTTCAAATTTGAACGGTGTCTTTTGACACCTCTTGACAAAAATAGCGTTCACAGAAAAGTCATTCGAAAATAACAACGGTCAGTTGTGTGACAATAATGATCTGTGAATAATCGTTTCAAATAATTCGGTATGAAATATCAACGCTCCAACGTTCAAAAGCGAGTAAAACCCTATTGACTCATTTCGTATTCGACTCTTCTACTGGAATTCCAATGCGATATTTGAGGAGCAGGAGATTAGCATAGCGGCAGTTTAGATAATCGTGTATACGCACTCGGCCAAATTACGACGTCCGGTATTCTCTCGAACGAACCGAACTTGAGCAGAAAAATCTCGTAGAGGGTGTGACCGTGAGCCCGATAGAGCCGATCCATCCCGTCTACCGAGTAGTCCAACCCGGTTGACTTGATGGCCTGGTGAAGCTCCTCCGAGAGTATCGGAGCGGGTAGATCAATCGGCTCCGACTGTGGCGTTTTCCGCATCTCCATCTTTATGTTGAAAACTTGCTTAACCCATTCCGTGAAGTAGGGGAGTTTTTGATTACCGATTGAATACCTGAACAAAATTTTTCATTAGATTATAAACTATAAAAGTATAGATAGTGAGACAATTTGAGAATAGTAGTAATACAACTTGATGTAATGATCGAATAAAAACATCGATGTATTTTCGATGTGGTTTCAATTAATAAACAATTCCCATGCATATTTTTTGTTATGAATATATGAAAAAGTTGAACCAATAAAGATGTGACGCAGATCCTATGCTAACTAAAGTAAATTATAAACAGGATAATCAGACTAGCTCTTATACCGTACTTGGTCGAGTTGCAAGAGCTAGTCTGCACATTCTGTTTGTAAAATTGATCGTTTTTCTTAGTAATAAATCTCTTTTTCAAGTTAAAATGTTAGTCATATCACACTCAACAAAAAAATTGAGTGATAATTTTCAACAGGTTGTAACTTTTATTGATCGGATCAAGACGATAAAGAGGGCAATTTAAAGCCTGAAATGTCTAGTTTCAAAATTTTTATCTTAGTTATCTACGAACACAAAACAAATTTTCTGAATCTTTTGAACGGCGATATCTCCGAAATCACTTATCTTATAACAAACGGAATTTGAGTTTTGGAGATTGGAAGAAGCCCTTTATGTCTCATGAACTTTTGTTGTCTCATACCGGTAAACAATCAAACGGCTCGTCAGTATTATTGTGCTTAGTATATTAACCCCTTGCGCTATCAGCAAATTAGCAGGAATGTGTGCTCATCGCACACAAGATTTTTCACGAAAAAAATATTGTTTTCTTTATTAGTAACATTATTAATAATATAAATATGAATAAAAGATTGATAATTTTTTTTTGACGTACGATTTACGTCATTTTCGACATAAGGGAAAATTTTCAATGACGTACACTGTACATCAAAATAGCGCAAAGGTTTAATCACCCATGTTTTCCATGGGTTTAAGATGTTTTCGATATGAGCTTATAATGATGTATTAGAAATGAGTTAAGAGAAATGAATGCGAGTCATTTGTTGCAAAAAGGAATAAAATCAGTGTCTCCTGCGCCCCCAAAACACCTACCTACACTTTTAATTCGATGCTTAGATTCTCGAGTTTCAGGCCAGTAAATAAAGTTTAAGAGGCCTCAATATGTTTTCATCTTAAAAAAAAAGAAAAATTCGTGTGAATTTATGTGGGTAATTAAAAGGGGCCCGCCAAAGACGTTTTTACCTGTATTATAACTGGTTATTAGCGGAGCATTTCAAAAATATTATGAGTCTTTTTTAAGATTTGTACTAACAATAAAATAAATTGCTAAGATACACTACGACTTTGGATGTTTCCTCAATTTTTTTGCCCTCTTTATCGTCTTGATCCGATCAATAAAAGTTACAACCTGTTGAAAATTATCACTCAATTTTTTTGTTGAGTGTGATATGACTAACATTTTAACTTGAAAAAGAGATTTATTACTAAGAAAAACGATCAATTTTACAAACAGAATGTGCAGACTAGCTCTTGCAACTCGACCAAGTACGGTATAAGAGCTAGTCTGATTATCCTGTTTATAATTTACTTTAGTTAGCATAGGATCTGCGTCACATCTTTATTGGTTCAACTTTTTCATATATTCATAACAAAAAATATGCATGGGAATTGTTTATTAATTGAAACCACATCAAAAATACATCGATGTTTTTATTCGATCATTACATCAAGTCAAATCTTGTTATAAAACTTTTTTTTAAATAAAAAAAAATTTCTCAAATTTTGTTATTAAACAATTTAGATAATTTTTTGAATTTTGTTGGTAAACAATTTATTAAATAAAAAAAAAATTTATCAAATTTTGTTATTAAACAATTTGAATGAAAAAAAAATTTTTTTTTAAATTTTGTCAGTAAACAATTTATTTAATAAAAACAATTTTTCAAATTTTGTTATTGAACAATTTATTAAACGAAAAAAAAATTTTGTAAATTTTGTTATTAAACAATTGATTGATTGGAAAAAAAAAATTTTTTAAATTTTGTTACTAAACAATTTAGTAAATAAAAAGAAAATTTTTCAAATTTTGTTACTGAACAATTTATTAAATGAAAAAAAAAATTTTTGTAAATTTTATTATCAAACAATTAGAATAACGAAAAAAAATTTTTTAAAAATTTTGTTAGTAAACAATTTATTAAATGAAAAAAAATTGTTCAAAGTTTGTTATTGAACAATTTATTGAACGTGAAAAAAAATTTTTGTAAATTTTATTATTAAACAATTGATTAATTGAAAAGAAAAATTTTTTAAATTTTGTTATTAAACAATTTAAATAAAAAAAAATTTTTTAATTTTGTTATTAAATAATTCATTTAAAAAAAAAATTTTTTTAGATTTTGTTATTAAATAATTCATTTAATAAAAAAAAATTTTTTAAATTTCGTTATTAAATAATTCATTAAGTGAAAAAAAAAAATTTTTTTAATTTTGTTATTAAATAATTTATTTAGTTAAAAAAATCAAAAAAATTAAAATTAAAAAATTATTTAGGTATATATAACCAGATTTACCCTACGCTTAATTCTTGCGATTTATTGTAATAGAATACATTGATAAATCGAACTATTTCATGTTCAGAGAAATATTGAACTGAATGGTAACACCGAATAATATTGAAAATTTATAAAAAAAAATGAAAAAAATGAAAAAAATGAAAAAAATTAGAAAAATTAAAAAAATTAAAAAAAATTAAAAAAATTAAAATTAATAAAAACATATATGAACATGTTTCGGTTTGGTTCGAACGAATAATCACGTGACAAGTATGCGAAACCACGTCACGTGATGGTATGCGAAAAATGTCACGTGACGGTGTGCGAAAAATATCACGTGACGAGGATGCGACGACGGCGGCGACGGACAAATGAATTTTCAGACCCGAAAATTCACATATTGATATCTTTCGTAATTCTTCATCAATTTTGACGCGGTTAGAAGCATTCGATTTGTTCCTCTTTTCTTAAAAAGAATATCCTTATAAAAGTTATTTAAGTGACTGAATTATCGAGATATATCGAGTTGAAAATTCGAGGTGGGTCATTTTGGGCGATATAAGCGTATAAGTACTCGGTAGTCCTATATATACTTTGGCGCGAAACTCTACCGAGTTTCTTGATAAAAGTGATACATTGAATTGAAAAAATTAATTAAAATTAAATTCATTGAATTCATTTCTTAATTTAATTAAACGAATATTTCTATTAATCTAAAAATGTTATCGCATGACAGAAGTCGAGGTACGTTTCGTTGAATATTGGAGTAAATAATATCCCTGACCCCCTCCGTTACTGCCCCCCACTTGATCGTGCGACTCTGTCGTCGTTAATTATACACGACATCGCAGATAGATCATATACTTGCCAATTTTCAACGGTGTAATTTAGCGTACGTAAAATGGAAAAAAAATGAGGAAAATAATGAAAGAGAATTTTCCATTTCTTTCGCTTTTGTGATGAATACGTTGAATTTAAATTCGTTAGTCTCGTCTAGCCTAATCTTTGAATACTATAAAGACATTGACACAATAGAGCTATACAATGACATAATACAATAAAGAGTCGAATTTTTTGATTGATTGATTTTCAAAAAACTGAAAACACGTTGCGATAAGTTCGTAATTGAGAAACGTTATTAACGTTTAGAATGAATAGATCGACAAAGTCACAAATTGACGTAAATCGCGTTTTCACACAAGAAACGGGTTTTATTTTAATTGCTCAATAAAGCTTACGGGGTAGGATTTCTCGTAGGAGTCGTCGACCCACATAAATAAAATTGGACTTAACAGTAAGTGGGAGTACATTTAATTTTATGACATTTTATATAATTTTTGATACGACGGTGCACCGTTCTTGACATTTTGCATCGGCTTTCCAATTTACGATAGACCGACGAAAAAATGACACAACTATATTATACCTGAATGTTAAAATATTTCGTCCGGCAAAGTACACAAAATGTTTTGGCATGTTAATGCTCAAGGTAAAACGTGAAACAACGTGCGATAAAGTCGTAGAAGATAATTCAAATTATTTAGGTAACGAAAAATTATCGCTCCTGCCATCGAAATGTTGAAAAATGCTTTCTGCTTTAACGAGGCAGAGATACAACTGTTTTGCAAAACCGAGAATCAGAACGTAAAATAAATTCTTCGACTGGAAATGAAGAGAAAATAAAATAAAGTGCTATAATATCTCGCATAATCGAAAAGTACCATCGAAAATCACCGAAGGATGACCTTGAACGATGACCGCGTTCAAACAATTAAGAATTCGTGAAGAAACGTAATTACGAAAACAGAATTCCTTCCCACGAGCCGGAGGTAACACCGCGGTTCGCCTATTTGCCGTTGACGAAATCGAAAATCAACACTCTCGTTGCACGTCCCGATGTTTTTTTTTCTCTCTTCGAAATTTCGTCGGGTTCGTCGGTACCGAGCGCACGAGTCTTCGTCATCCGTCGATGTTTTCGGGGTTAAGCGAGCCGATTGCAGCATACGCGGGTTTACTCAACGTTAGACAAATACAATTAAGTCGCTGCTCATGTAAATTCAAAGCAGAGGCGAGAACTTTTTTAACGTCATCCTAGAGACGCATCGAAAAGAAGAAAAAGCAACTTCTCGATTGCGCAACGAAGCTTGCATTACAGTTGAACCAGTGAAAACAAATGAACAAGGATTGCCTTATAAAGAAATCCTCGTCGAGTGTTTATCCGCGAGATTTTGTAAATTCGAACACCGGAATGGATTTTCTCGAGGCTTGGTCGTTTCACGGGTTCCCTTTTTTTCTATTCAAAGCGAGTTCGTTACAGTTTTACGTTAGCTCAGCCTCACCTGTTGCCGGTGAACTCAATAATGAGATCGTCGTTCACGATGAATTGGGAATCTTTGTAACCCCATCCGTTCCATTTCAACAGCGACTGTCTGTAACGAAAAGAGAAAATTTTCATCGTGAATTTTCGAGTTGAAGGGGACTCGCATTTCGTCGAGTAAGTATCGAGTCGAGTTACGCGTCGGGTATATATTTCACACTGCGTAGGCGAAAAATCGACCATTTTGGTATGTATCGTTAATGAAATATCAAACAGCGTAACCTCGCGTTACGGTAGAATCGATGGCCGAGTACGTAGTACACCTGCACGCTCGTAAAAAAAAAATAAATTTGCGAATGACGAGAATTTCTGCGAAACTCGGAAAAATTTCATTTTTCCCCAGTTGAGGTAGGTAAAGAAACTAGTGGCTGCTTCAGTTCGAAACATTTTATATGAAATATAAATGTTTATCGACTTAAGACTTTTTATCAAATGAAACATAGTAACTCTTTCATTTCGTCTGGAGGATCTTTAAATTTTATAATTAATAACAACAAAACATTAAATATTAATCCTATTTCCATTAGCACTAATGATTATCCTAAAATTTTCCATTATTTGTGAAAAACCACACAAACTGGTTCAAGATTACTAATCATTTACTGTTACAAAACCGTATTTCAAAAAACCGAATGTAATGCAACGAAGCATAATGGAATCGGAAAAAGTTACGACAATGAATGAAGAATTTGAATTAATGAATTAAAAAAGAATTCCGAGACGGTGGGAACCGCGAGTGACTCGACTCGCGCGAGCCGGCTCGTCGTAAACATTCGAAGCGCTTGGCGAAAATGCTCTAGGTGAAAATACGTAGCGAGCGAGAAACTAGAGACGAAAAAAAACGAGGCAGCGAATTTGTCGCGCGAAAGGAGAGACAGATAGCGAGAGCGTGTACGCGAGAATAGCGCGATCGATAACATACTCTCGTTCTCGTTTCCGTTCCCTTCGCGAAAAGCCTCGCATCTGCCGGTCTCTGAGTCACCTAGGTGCTCCTATTATTCCCTTCCTTGGGTAACGAGCGTACGAACCACGCCTCCTCCGTGGCCCGATCGAGGAAAAGCGAGGAAAAATTCGGCTCACCTAGTTTTCGGCACTGCGCTCTCGACGACGGCGAAGCCGTTCACCGACGACATGTCGACCTGCTTGCGCTCTTCCATTTTTCACGAGTCTCTCGTAGTTTTCTTCGTTAATTCACTCTCGGAGGCACTGGCTGCGTACGGAGGCGCGTTACACGCGCGATTGATGCCGGAACGCACGCGCTCGTTATTATTTCTCCACTCGTCGTCTCGCTTTTTTCTCCTCCCGTTGACGCACCCCCCTCTCTCCCGCTTCGCCACCCCCCGCAATCCACGGTGCATAGGGTTACGAGTCTCCGTGTCGACTGCTCGGGGGCCGTGAGTCTTGCGCGCACCACCGCGCCTCCCTCCTCGCCGGCTAAACCAAATTTAAATCAATAGAGCCCCCGCCCTGGCGAGCGCTTCGCCTCTCGCTCCCCTCATCACCTCCTCCACGGGTACGCGCGCGCGCAATAATGTCAATATTCTCTCGACCCGCGATCGTTGAATTTTCACAACTTCCACGAGGATTGAGGTGAGAGTGCTAGTATCCGCTCGTTATTTGGTCCCGTATAACAAACGTATGCCATAAAAATATTCCTATTGATTGATAATTCAAATTATTATTGAAATATTATGAAATTAATGAATAATTTTTTTCAAAGTAATTTATCACTCACACCAATACCTACTCATGAATGGAGAACCAACAATGAATTGGTAGCTTATTATCTCGTTATAAAGTTGTATGACAGAACCTTTTAAAAACCTGAAAAATCAATAAGTTACTATAGATTAAGATAAAAAACCAAAAATATAATATAACAAGAAGGGTTGGAAAACGGTTTACTCGTTGCAGCAACAAGGGAAAACTTGCATAATTCACAACAGACGTTTGAAAATTTCATATTTGTTATTTGATTCTTTCCTACCAAGAATTATAACCTTCGATGACAATAAATTGTATATTTGTAAAGAAACCTAGTCTTAGCTTAGTTTTCTAAATCTAGTCTCTTTGGTTATGAAATAAATAAGAAAAATACCGAAGATAAACAAGTACCTGAGTAGGTCTAGTACTCTAACCTTACTCTCTTCTTCACTCTCGCTTGCGGAAGAGAAACTTCGGTTACAGATTTGAAGAAGCGATGTCGCGAGCCAAGGAGTTTGCTTAACCTTCTAAATTGCTTATCGCGTCGAGATACCGGGTGTGCATATCTCTCTTTATCGATTCGAGGCCTTGCTACGTACATCGTTGTTCTTTTGTCAATAGAGGTACCGGTATGCCGCGAATTTCACGAAAGACGATTCACTTCTCGCATTTCGACTCTTCGAATCTTGATTGCCCTTCGATTTTCGAGTTTCGTCGATTTGGGTGAGCGACACCAGTCGATCAACGGTTTTCGTAATCTTTGACGATAAATCGTTCGATAATTGCATATCCGTCGAAATTATGTTGTACCGTTAAAAACGTTAATAGTTGAACCAAATGCGCAAAGTAGTACGTGGGTGACATGGTTTACGAGATATCGATAACATATGCGAAAACTATATTTAGCGGCGGGAGTGAACGATCGAAAAAATCGCAAGGTGTGTGTTAACTTTTCGCGGCCGATCGTCCCCGTTGAGCGTCGGCCAATCAGCTGATGGCCTATGCACGTGTAGCGGATTTCGAATGCAGCCCCACTCCCACGTGGTTTCTGTTCCGGAAATTATGGAGAGCAGATTTGAATAACTTTCCTTATTGTTACCGATTCATAATAAAATTTATCGTTTTAATGAACTGATTAATCGCCAACTTTCCTCTTTAGTTTTACTTATTATTCTCGCCTTTTTCAACGCAGGAAAATTTCACGCTTTCGTCAGTTTGACGTGAGTGTCCTCTAGCACGCGTCATATTTCATAACGTGATTTAGTTTCTCGTTTAAAAATGAGAGGTCAACCGAGTGCTTTAAATGTTAAGGGGAGACCGGGCCAGCCGAAGAAAAGGAAGAAAATAACTCTCGTTTTTGACGAAGAAAAGAGACGGTAATTATTTCATCTTCATGCTGTTTGTATCGACGTATAACTTAACCTTAAATTTATAGTGAATTTTTGAGTGGATTTCGTAAACGTAAACTTCAGAGAAAACAGAAGGCGCAGGAAGAGTTACAAAAGCAATTGAAAGAAGAACGGAAGAAAATTCAACAAAATGTAAGTTGTTTTTCTCTGAATTATATTTTAAATTATTAATTTTCATAACAAATTTTAGGCAAAAGAGCAGCAGAAAAAATTGTTATCCAGTCGCAGTATTCCAGAGGTAGATGAATTCTTAGCAAAGACAGATTATGATTTGGAAAAACATACTGTTAGTATTTTGGAATTGAACATGACGGATTTGGCTAAGAATAATGCGTATATAGGAGAAAACAAAGCTGTAGAAAGCGACAATGAAGAAGATGCAGAGCAAAGTGGTAACGAGGAAGAGTCCGATGAAGAGAATGTTCCAGGAATGTCGTTAACAGAGGAAAAAGAAGGGAAAGAGGTTAAAAAGACTAAAAAATCAGAACCTAAACAAGAATTTAAATCCAAACAAGACTTTAAGAAAGCTGTTAAAAGAGCAGCTTTAAAACAAGTGCAAAAAAGTAAAGCTTTTCAACAAAAACAGAAACTAGAACGTAATAAAAATAAGAAAGAAAGTATGAGAAAACAGAAGGCACGTGAAAAATTATTAAAAAAGAAAGGAAAATTGAAGAAGAAACCTCAAAAATAAGTTGTTATAAATTTCTTATTGTAAGATAATTTTAATAAATTTTTTATGTTAAGAGTTATGCTCTATTTTATTCATCTGCAGATCAAAAATTTTTGTCAGTTACGTTTGACTTTTTTTGCTGGCTTTTTATCGTTATCTTGTATATTTTTTTGATAATATGGACAGATATTTCTGTTATAACAATCTTTACAACTTGGATCCCTTGGTTTACAAATTTCTTGACCAAATCCTACTAACAGATGATTTACTTCGCTCCATAGTTCATATGGAAGCCACGTTTCCAATTCTTTCCTGGTCTCTTCTGGAGATTTTGTATTTTTAGAAACCCATTTTAATCTATTGGCAATGCGATGAACATGAGTATCCACGCCAATTCCTGTTACTTGTCCCCATGCAACTTTCATGCAAATGTGAGCCATTTTTGGCCCAACTCCTGGTAACTTGCAAAGTCCTTCGACAGTATCAGGAATATCACCATTGTATTGTTCTAAAAGAAGTTTTGTTGCCTTCTTTATGTTTTCTGCTTTTGTCTAGAAAAATTTCATCTTTTTAAAATAAAACATATGATCATTTTCAACTTTATAATCACCTTGTAAAATCCAGCTGGATAAATCAATTTTTGTAACTCTGTTGTATCCGTTTGAGAAATTTTTTCTGGTGTACAACCGTGTTCTCTTAAACGTTGCATAGCTGTGTATGTTACTTGATCTTTAGTCTGACTGCTTAACATTAGTGCGAGTAACGATTGATACCTAGAAATTTTTGGAGTAGCATTAGAATCTGCGCATCTATCGCATCCCATTGTATCTACAGGGGCTGTAGCGGTTGCCCTCATTTCTCTGATATTATCTAAAGTTTCACGCCAATTTTCTGGCATCCATTTAGAATCTGCATTTGCATTTTCATCATTTGTTACATCATCTGCTACAGGTTTCGTATCTTCTACCATTTCACATTTAATTGTTACATGTTTACGTTTTTTAATTTCTTGACTATCACGTTTGTCTTTCTCTTCAAAATCGAGCGTTTCGGTTTTAATATCACTCAGTTTCGTTTCTTTTGGTGATTTATTTTTGTCAATTTTAGTTTTCACCGGTCGTTTCTTTTGTTCAGTCTGAATCGGACTTGTCGGTTCCCGATTGAAATATTCCGACGTCGCTAAACTGAGATCTGTCTTTGATTGTTTACTAGAACGTAAATTCCTCGTAGATGATAAAGATTGTAGATTAATTTTCTTGCTCATTTTACAATTTAATTGTTCAACATTGAAAACGAAAACAAATTTGATTGAGTTACGCCACATGAAAATGAAATGCGCGCCGCACGTTTTGATTGTGTCAATTTTGTGCGGTTTTATTTTATCCGAAAAAGTGAATGGTGCTGCTACCTAACGGCATCTCACAAAACTAATCAGTGTGATTCAAAATCAAACGATCAAACGGTTGAGGTTACTAGAAAATTAGGATTAAAATAAGTAAACAACAGTTCTATAACAACTGTTTTATTAAAACATTTTATAGGTATTTTAATACATCATAACTATAATTATAACCTTAAACTTAAATGGATTATTCCTGCAATCGTTATAATGACTGATTAATATACTGTACAGACTTAATTCATACTTTGTTACGATCGCACCGCGGAAAGAGCAATTCCGTTTACTTCTTTGCGATGTGCGAAGACCAAAATTCTAAGAACAATACTTTCCGATGTCACTTTCAGTTTACAAAATTTAATTATCATCAACGTCCCTAGTTTTGTCGAAGTGAAACTCATATCATTCAGAAGTCTTACGATCGATCGCGATGCATAACCTACGAAATTCGTAGCAAAATTGTTTGATTTGGTCAAAGTCGAGGAAATTGGGCATGGGGATCGTAAATTGTTGGCCAGTTGTAAGTATATCCCCCGCCAACGGAATGTCCGCGAAGATTTGTATGATAACGTGGAAAATGCGAAAATGACGAAGAATAATAAAATCGGCTTCTTAAGAAGCTCTTCCTCGATGGCCAATGCCAATATGGAGTCCAGTAGGTGTCGTATAAATGATTGTGAGGATCGTGAAAATCGTGAGCCTCTCCGCGGTGCCAGTGACTTCATTTCGGAAACAGCACATTTGTGATGCTTCGCGAAGAGTTACATCTCGTTCCTCGTACCAACTCGTCCGTGTACGCAGCCAGGATTCTGAAGTTCGTCACGTCGGAAGTTAACGTGCCGGTCATTAGCTTGTCGAAGGATGACGCCATTACCCAGAGTTCCTGGCGTCCGCTTCGATCGGTGATAATCTGTTAGGTCATTTTGATTATGATTAAGATGTATATAAAAATATTAATAGCATAAAAAACTATACGTATTTTTGTATGTTTACTGTTTGTATTATTTTTTATTCGTAGGCAAATAAATACCTTAACACCAGTCGGAGAAACCAATCTCTCGCGATCGCTTGTAACAACAGCGATATTTTTTCCATACTCCGGATAAGATTTTGTGTTCCAACAACCGATCGCGCAATCGGACATGAGGCCGAAAAATAGAACTCCGTTGCGGTCTACTGCTTCAGTTGCTGATTGGGATGATCTTTCACCTTTCAGTAAAACAAACGCTCTTGCGTGAGCCTCGACGTCCCCCTCGAATAAACTGCTATTTCTGTATGAAGAATAGGATATTTAGGTATAACTCGTGATAAATTTTTCATAGAGTTTTAAGTATATCAACTAATATTTTCACCTGATAATCGAGGTTTGCACATAACCTTCAACTGTGCTAGCGAACGGATGGAAGTACAATCGCCTGTCGTTGGAAGCGTCAACGGGACCGAGAGCGAGGGCGATCAGACCATCCATAAGGTCAAACTCATTGCCTTTGATGTTGAATGTACCTTGCTCGGGGTAAGGGAAGAACAATTTGTTCTCGATCCTCCAAGATCGTTGATGTGCATGATCGTAAACAAGAAGGCCGAAGCCGGTTATGTCAGAGATGTATACGTAAGCCTCGTCACATTTGCCGTCGCGAATATCGACCGTCGGGGTGACAAACAACGAACGATCATCGAACTGAGACGTTGGAAATTTATATCGACTCAGGAGAGTATTATTTTTGAGAGAGAATAAGAAAAGCTGCGGTTGACAAATTTGAGAATCCAATATCTTGCCGCTGTCGAGGACCCACAATCTCCCGCAACTATCCACCTGAATAAATAATGCTGATTTATTATCATAAGTAATAATGAACGATAATATTAATTTACAATCATAAATAATAATAATGAAAGATTATAATTTACAATCATAACAATTATTGTTATTACAGATTCTGTTTCATTAAGAGTCGTGAAATAAGAAACGTTAATCAATTTTGAAGAGGAAGGTTCAAACTTCAAAATATTCATTTCATAACTCGATACAATGATTCTTTAATGAGACAGTCGTTGAAGAATAACAAATGTTATTTTACCTGAATTCTGAATACACTGGTGAAGTGATCACAAGTTTTACTGGGTGTATTCCAGTCCCAATTTGGGAAAGGGGCCAAAATAGGATTTCCATCACTCGAGACCCGATCCGTGACGTAATTCAAAGTGGCTGGAACGCCTTCCTGGAATCTCGGTATCGTCACGAAGATCATTGAACTGCCCTTATCTGTTTCATTCGTGAAAATCGACAGGGTTTAACTAACCAATATAAACAATGGCGAAACGAAAACACGAAAAAGTGATGTAGCTATTAAGTAGTAGTTTTCTGTAATTACGTATCAATGGAATCACAGCGCATTGATTCATGACGCTAGTTATTACGTCTCTGAGAAAAACCTCAAATGATTGATTACCGAGCAGCGTGCACTAATCGTAAACAAATATCGAATATTTCCTTCCGGTGGTGCAAGGATTTGAAAAGTTGCGCGTAAAAGCTAAATAAATCTCGTAGATGGGTTCTGACGTTAATTTTCGAGTCTCAAGTTAAATGGTCGTTGAATTTCATGAATTCAAAATTGAGCTGGATTTATGAAATTATAATTTTAATTTCATCTTACCGAAACGTGCATCGAATTTATTTATCAGTGAGTAAAAACGTGTCTATATATTGAATAATTTTCTTTTTCACTTCAATTTTTATTTATAAATTTTACCTCCGTAGTAGACATCGACGTCAATCGGGACGATCTCACCGGGCTTGAAATCTCCATTCTGGATAGCAAAATTCCTCGCCTCGGTGTCTGCATAAGCAAAATCAAGAGACTTCCAGGTGTGTATCTGCTTGAGTTTGCTAGCTAGATTCGCGCGGGAAAGCACTGCTATCGACAAAACGAGAAACACCGGCACCATCCATCTCGTCATCTTCGATCTGAAACAATCCAAACACTGGCACTGCGAAATCTCTTCTATAGTGCACACTCCCGACTATCGGCACGCGTTTCAGTGCTGATTTAGGAGGGAGAATTGTCGCGATAACTGTCGACATCGAATTGCGCAACGCGAAATGATAAACACTGAGAGACGCGTTAGCGAAGTTAGAAATTATTCGCGAGGCGTTTCAATGCTACTCGATATTGTCACTCGGGGATATTCGAGGTGCGTAACGAATTCCCAGAAGCGGAACTACCGCGACTAGTTTTACGATGCTCCGGGCTTTGAAATGCCTCGAACGTGATTTTTAGCTCATCCGAGACGATTACCGCGGAGAGAATCGTGATGATACGTTATTTGGGATATCTGAATGTTTTTTTTTTTTAAACGATCCGAGATCGAATGTAAAAATTTTGAATTCATTGAATTTTTAGATTGGTTGGAAATTTTCATTGATTATTTTTTAAAACTCACTAATTTCTCTAATACAGTAGAAATTTTAACTAATCAGGGCCACTGGCTTACTAACAAAACCGGATATTAAAATAGGATTATACAGATAATAGACATTCGATAAAATTTTCACCGATACAGTCGATCAGGAACGTAATAACAGGAATTAAAACGTCCATTCGATCGGCTAAAACGCTGTAATTCCGAATCACGGAGTCGTCGTCTTATTCCGCAATCGATCAGAACAGCTCGTTATTCCATCGCGACAAACTCGATTGGAAGACAAAACAAGGCGAATCGATTTTTCTCGCTCGACGGAACGTACTTTCAGATGCAGATTGTCGCACCAAAAATTTTCTTGCGGTCTCCGAAGATTTCCGGATTCCCCGGCGTGACTTTCACCGCGTCTCGGGACGATTCCAGGATCGCCTCGCCCGACCGATTCGGAGGCTCCGATCCGACTGATATTTTTCCCGCGGAGATTCTCGCCCCGATCCACGGATTCCTCCCACCCGATTCTCCTCGAGGACATCGTCCTCAACGCGTTCTTTCGCAACGAGATAATTGGATTCCTCGATCCGGAAACCACACGTTTGGGATCTATCGGAGTGCGTTGTCCTTTGCGCAAAACACGTTTGATCGAACGAAATTTGGGAATACGTAGTGTCGACGAATGAAGAAACAAAAATTGAAAACGTGTGAGAAAATTACATAAATGAAACATAAATAATTATATAAAATACGATATGTATATTTGTATATTTAATATGTAATATTACATATTTTATTTTATACAGTTTTCAATTTTGATAAAAATTATATAATTTGATTTTTTAAAAAATCCTAAGTTTAATTTTTGAAAAGATTTGTAAGAAGGAAAACTAATATTTAGTTGAATTATGCTTCTAATTAATGTGAGATAAGATAAAGTAGTAGTAGAAAAATAACATGTTGTCAATACTATATAATTAAGAAAACGTACTAAAGAAAAGTGGGAAAAAAGTAAAACTGATATGAAAAAAGAGATCTTTTTACGAGTAATTTTTCATTTAAAAAAGTATGAGATTCAACTAGCAGTATAATTATACACGATTTGTTGAATAAAAAAAAATTACTGGCAGAATCGTTGCAATCAAGATAACAGTCACTACGTGAAAATCGTTTTATGACATACTTTTTCCGGAGATTTTCTTGTTTCTTTCGCGCGGCGATCACGATAATTAAGCTCCACGTCTACTTACGAAAAATAATAAATTTATAAAATTCGGTAACCCGAAAGCATTTACAAAGCTAACTGTTTCGCATTTGAATTTGCCGGTCGCTTTATATCCTGCCTTGTTATCAGTTATACCGCGAAAACCAGTTCCTGGACTTCATTCATCGTGAAAATCGCGCGCAAGGGTGGGGAAGTACGAGATACACAAGTGTTCAAAACTCGTCACGACTGAGCTCGTTAGAATCGAGAATTACATTTATTACTGCAATGTGTGCATTATCATGTATGTTTTTTCCTCAACGACACGAGGTTTTTTTTTATCTTATCGAGTATTTGCTTCGAGCGTAAATTATTTTCAATGCAGAAAAGTTCATTCTATCCGTTACGCGTTATATACATACTATACATATGTCATAAACATATAGCATAAGTTTATAGTGAAGGACCTTTTCAGAATTTGTAATAATTAGAAACTGGTCAATTTTTATTTTCGAAAAGAAGAAAATTCCTCGTGTATATTATATTTACGTATCACTGAATGTGATTTAATATTCATATTATCAGTATTATGAGTTTGAGGAAAAGCAAAGCAAAATGAATATCATAATTCATCTTCAAACAAATAAACTTTCACCGACTTTAATTGTTTCAAATGAACTACCTGAAATCTTTTCACTCTGTACTCCAAGTGATACTATTTTTTACTGTTTTCAAAGCTATTTTTCTCTCACGTATAAAAGAGTTTGACAATATTATTTGATCATATAGTTAATTGTCTTCAGAGTGCAAATTTTCTCAGGACAATATTCTTTAGGATATAGAAATATTTTGTAGATAGGTCATTTATTCCGAATACGTGTAAATTACTTATAATTTATTCACTTATTTTTTTCTCGATACAAAAATATTAGTTTACATATTTGTCGTAATCGCAGTGGGCCAATTGTAGTAATTTTACGGTAACAAGGACCGAGCGAGCTCGGTTTGGGAATTCGTGGGTTCAGCGATAATTTCGAAAATGCCGAACAGTCTGATTTTATTTTTTATCGATCAATGAAATTCCAAAGTGATCGAACGAGAAACAAAAGGGGTCCGCTGGTTGTATCGAGTGCTCACTAAATAGTCTAGAAAATTGTGGATATAAATAAAAAAGAGGTACTGTCTCTTCGTATGTACAAGTGGAACAAGCGAGCAAACCAGCATTATTAATTTATCAAAATATTACAATCGAAAAAGTCGATACGAAAAATTCACAGTCAGATGTGAACTAACTTTAGTTATTTACAGACAAAACTTCGAGCGAGTGACGTCACAACTCGCGCATATTCGCCGATCGCGAACTCTAAAATTCTTCATCTTCGCGATCCGAATTGGGTCTTCTTCTTGCGAGAAATAATAATGAAAAAAAAAACTGTTGAGAGAATAAAAAAATCTACGTGTCGCTTAAAATCGCAAAGAGAGGCGAATAATCACCGAGACCCCAAAAAAATTCTACGAGTTCATCTTGAAGAGGGGTTAATAGGGGAGGGTGTTGTTGTAAAAATTGTGGAGGATGCGCGGATCGATGTAAGTCGGCAGGCTCGTCGGTTTAGGCGCGTAACCAGCCGGTCGGATCCTCATGATCCTTATATTGTTCTCTCGAGGATTGACCTGTCGACGGAAAAATTTCTGGAAGCGGGTAGACATTAGCCAGATGTTGCCGTTATCTCGGTCGGCGAAACGAATCTCCGCGGTGAATTGGAGCTGCTCTGGACTGTACGCTATGATCCTATGAGAAGATCAGAAATTTTTTATTAAAATTATATTACACCTTATTAATTATAGTTACTATTATTATTCATTTTTAAAATATAAATATATTTTTTCATATTATGTAATGGAAGTACTACACTGTGATGAATCATTTTTTTTTTTTTTTTTTTTAATAAATCTAACCTCTGACGGTTGGTACCAGGCTGCCAAGCTGCTATGGCTGTCTCGGTGAGTGGTGAGAACAAAATTGAGTCATCCCGGGGATCCACAGCCAAAGGTAAGCCCTGACTTGATTTTCTACCGACAAGAGTGACAGGTAGCTGCTCACCGAACGGTGGGGGTCCTGCTCTCAAAGCTGACGTGGGTACGCTAAATAGACGATCGGTAGCGAGTGGTTGATAGTAAAGGGTGTTGATTCGTGCCGAGTGTCCCATTCCGATCACACCGTCCATTAGCTCAAAAGTATCCGAACCGATCTGTAAGAAGGCTCGTTATTAGAAATTTCACGGCTATCAATAAAACTCTTAACGAACGTGTAATTATCTCGCGCTCAATTTGTATTTATCTCTGTATCGATCTATAGATTGGCAGTCGATTGCTCAATCAAAGCTGTAACACGAGAAGTTGTTTTATGAATCGAAGTTGCCAATTACTTCGATTTCGCGAAGTCGGCGTGCAAAGAAGATTATTAAGAGCAATAACACTAATTTCATTAGGTATAATTAAATCATCGGGTGCGAAAATAAAAATTTTTTTAATCAGATAAGAAATTTAGTTGTGTGTGTTGTGTAATTTCAATTCGCAATAATCGAGTACCTGATACATCGCGAAGTCAGGGTCAGGGAACATGGAGGCGTGAAGAACCCTCCAGCTTCTATTAGCTGCACCATCGAAGATAACAATGCCTAAAATTTAGTACAAAATCAATTATAAAAACAATTCAGCGTTTCAAAAGATTTTTAGCGTTGTTTTCTATTTAATGAGTACGAAGTGACTAACCTGGCCCTGCAGTATCCGTTATGTAAACAAAAACATCGTCGCAGGTTGTCGCTGTGACGTCATCGATGACAATGTTAGTCAGAAGTGTGTTGAGTCTGAGCGTCTAAATAAATAAAACAATTTACAATTCCGATTTCGAAGAGCGATGAGTATTCGGATGAACCCGAATTCCGTCCCGATAGTAGCAAAAAATGATTTAAACTGTCCGAGTTCCGTCCCATAGATTGACTATAGCGTCCGAGTTCCGTCCCGATTAGGATTACCCCCACTTTTCTACAGATTCCCCTACGACGCTTATTTCTGCATCATATTCTCTATCGGATATTTCTATCATTCGTTAATTTTACAAAACTCTAACACCCTGAAACCCTAATCTTTACGAAATTGCAATTATTACTATAACGGGTGAATCGCACGGCGCTCGGCGAAATTTTGCCTAAATTACAGTTTCTTTATTAAAATTATAAAAGATAAATTATATGGCGCTTGGCGCTGGAGGGGTAAATATGAGTGGTAGTGGGGGAAATTTTCATGGGACGGAATAAGACTGTCTCGGGACGGAATTCGGACGTTACTGAAAAAAATACGGGACGGAACTCGGAATTTTTTTACGCTTTGGGACGGTATTCGACTTCTCCGGTGTATTCTTACCTGTCGAGGAAAAGTGTACTGACGAACCAATAAATCGGTTTGCGTGTCAAAAACGAGAATCTTTGGAGGACAAACCGCGCGAAAATCATCAATAGACGTCATTATCCCGCTGTCGACGACCCAGAGCCTGTTGCACCTGTCCAGCCTTGTTCTGTAATTACAGATATAATGTTACCTCCCCGCTCTCATTAACCGTCGGCTTTCTCCTCTCGTTATCCGACACTCGAGCTTTCCTTATTCACGGTTCATTGTGCATCGAGGGGAAAAGTATAACATATTCGGACTGCTAATTAGACGCAGATTTATGGAGAAAAGCGACAAGTTTAGTTACCTGTAAACAGAGATCATTTGGGAGCAGTTTATGTCGCCTCGACCAGCGCTGTGCCAGTCCCAGGAGGGATAGGCCTCGAGCTGCGGGCTGCTACCCAGTGGAAGATTTCTGGGTATCGTGCTGAGTGTTGCTGGCACCCCAGCACGGAGTCTCGGCAGACTGACGAATATGCGATGCCAACCGACTTCGATGCCCGTCGGTACGGTGTTCTCGGGTCGATACTGATCCATGAAGGCGCGATCATAGGGCAGTGCGAAGTCCATGAGAGGCCATTGAGCAACCGTCTCGAGAACGTCCACGAAAGCTCCATGCTTCGCACACGCCAGCAGAAGGATCAGCAGTAGAGTGTGGCTGTTATTGTCAGAATTACGATCAGGAATTTTCTTTAAATATACGAACGAAAATATATCATAAAACTGATCATGTTTAAAAATGAGCGTGTAACCGGATGAAATTATGAAGATCGATTGTTTCACAAGTGGTAATACGCAACCAGCTTTAAAGTTAATTACATATCTCCTTGAAATTGGTCATAAAGCAATATCACCAATTAATCCCTCATTGCAGGCGTTCATAGACTCATTACGAAATTATATTGCCGTGCAATAACGAATACGAGCTGCGTTTACGATTTTCGAAGTATTCTTTAAAGAATATTATAAATTTACGAATCGTCTTAAAACTGAACTTCGTACGTCAAAGGTAATCACGATCCTTTCGCTTCGAATCATTTTCATCCATTTCGAGCGGAATTATACCAACCGATTGCTTGAGCTGACACTCGTAAGAATTGCGTTGGTGATTTTACATAAACATTTATGAACTCGACAGTAGTTTGAAAATGCTGGAAATAGAAAGGAAAACCGACGTAGCTATCTCGAATTGTAACAAACGTCGAGATTGATTTACGATTTTCATCTGTGTGAAGAAAAAATGTCGAACGAAACAAAATTTTTCGCGATTCGATCGACGTTAATTGCCGGACACTGGCGAACGGAGCGTACAACGAAAGAATCGCGGTGCGTTGTTTACCGTTGAGTATTACACGCGGTGCACCAACAGAACAATGATGTTGACAACACGATAGACGGCAGCGCGCGCGTTTCAATCGAATTATTATCTCAAGCCGTGGCCGCCGCTATAAACCTTACTTTCACTTAATATATTCCATCGTTATCCGCAACAAAACCCCGTGGAATGTCACGGTTCTCCCGGACCTTTTTTTTCGACCCACGTTGCGCGTGCGTGCATTTCCGTGCGTTCGAAAATTAGACAATCCAACTAAAAATCATTTCAGTTATTTGATACTTTGAAGAAAATTTACATTTCGTATTTAAAAAAGTGTCGTTATTATTTTTTGATTGAATAAGTTTTGTAATGGGAGTATCAGTATAATACGAGTTGCTATTGCGATTCAATCCGCACCTGCGAGAGGCTTGAGAATCGATTGTCCTTTTTGCATTAGCTCACGCTATCGATCGCCTGGCTCGATTGTAACGGTGAGCTACGGATCTTTTTTACTCGTTGTTGGAACGGCGTACATACAGTTTAAGAGCGCGAAATATCGTTTGAAATTCAAGTCGAGAATTCCGAATGGATCGATGCATTTTATGGTATTTTTCTTCTTATCACAGATCGGAAGAACTTTCGCGTCACGATTGCTTAGTCGAACGTGACGAACATACCGCGTGTACGGCCTAGGGCAGTACACTCGAATTTTTAAGAATGAAAATAAATGTATATCACTAATCACTTACTTCGTTATATTCAAACTTTCTGCAATTATTTATCATCGAATTCTAATCAATTTTAAAAAATTGAAAGAAAAATAATTCATCGCCAAATCATCCAACTCATGAAAAAAAAACAATCAATTCATACCCTATAATAAGTCTACGATCAGTGCTGATCGATTTTAAAGATTGAAAGAAAAATGACTCGTCACTAAATCACCCACCTCATGATGGACCCGATAAATTCAAACTGACGGTTAATGATCGATTCCGATCGAGTCGAGATGCACGATTAATCGAGAACTCGATTTTTCGCGCGCGTTTATCGGTCTCTCGAGCGTGTGTACCAGGTCCCGGCGTCGGTGCCGCACTGATCTATATTTCCCCCGGCCGTATAGACGGCACACGGCCTACCCTACGAGAGACGGGAGTCGTACAGCCGATCGCCGGCCGTATGGGAGCATTGTGTAACTTGGCGAACATATACGCCTAAAAGGCGAGCCCACCACTCGAGCAGTTCCGCGGAAAAGTCCCTCCAGCTCCTAAATCGGCAACTGACTCTTTTTCATACGATTTACAACCTTGCCAATCCGTTTCATAAAAAATCGGACAATTCTGGAATGGATCATTTTTTTTTTATTCTCGTATGTTAGACCTGTCATTGTTATTATTGGTTTTTGGAAAAATCAAAGAAATCAAATTGAATAAAACTGAAAGTGAAATATTGAAATTAATTTCAATCAAAATTCAATCAAATTTTATTCTTTCTTATTTTGAATATTTTGTTTTCATTATTATAGTTTTAGAATATTTATATGAATTTTTAATGGAATTTTCAACACTAATTGGCTGAAAAAAATTGCGTAGGGAATTTTGAGATAAGAATAGATCCTATCTCGCTCTCGTTAAGCGGTACGGTCTGTGTACGAAATATTTGTATTTACGTACAATAAATAATGGAGAACTAGAAAGTAGCCGACGAAGGTTGCGCGCTAGAGCGCATGCGTTCACCGAAGGATACACATTAAAAAACCCCGAGTTCGACTAGATCCTTTAATAATCTGAGTGCGTAACGCGACGTACACACTGCGTGCTTTATTTCGTTTTTCTCTCATTTCATTAATCCACATACTGTGATTAATTCGAAGTAGGCCTCGCTTTCCAATTAAAATGCGCTTGACATTTAAGCGACTCGCCTCGGCACGCCTGTAAGCGGGCTTTGTAAAAAAAGGAGATCGTCCAGTCTCGATTGTCGTAAAAAAAAATTCCTTAATTGCAGGATTTGGAGTGAAACCCAGCGATATTTGCGAATTGACGTTACTCGAGATTACGATCGTGAAAAATCAACAGGTCTCTCCTATGAATCACTTTCATATTAATGATTTTTTTTTCACTCTTCTCGCTGATTCATAAAATATCCTCGACAATTTTTCGAGAGAAATTAAATCTCTTGAAAACGAAAGAATTTCCGTTTGACTCGATTTCAGAAAAAAAAGTGCAACGAACCAGGAAGAGATTTTCACGGAAATGTCACGAGGTCGTATCCGTCGGTACATTCGTGACGAATTAGAACTTACTTAGTCAGCTAGGAAAAAAATTTTTCGTAGATGCAAAACACGGGAGGTCCTTGATCAGAGTCTCTCGCGATACTTTCGACTCACCCGGCTGTCAAGGACATCCACGTAACGCTTGTACCGTTCGTCGCGGCTCATACATAGCTTCGCCGAGACACCGTGACCCGAGAACAATGCCGATCGCGTGTCGTTACGAACGAGAGGGATGCGAGGATTGCGCTAGGACTTTCCAATATTTCTGTCTTCGAGTTTCTCAATCGATAACCATTTTTGAACGATTATTTATAATTTTTTGGTAGTCCCGGTGAAATTGAGAAATTCGAAGCTTCATTTATTATCTAACTGTTATTTTTTTCGGTGAAATTAAAAAAATTCGATTTTTTTGCTGTGATTATTTATATTTTTTTTTCTATTTCATCGAATCCAACAAGTATTCGTTCAAACGAACTGTGTCTCCTAAACAGTCGATTAACCGATCACGCTCGCAGCCCGAGATAGTTACGGTCGCTTAAACAGAACGCGATATGGCATCGATCGATCGAACAAATTCGAAACAAACGAGGAATAAAGGGCGGTCCGTGTATATCGAGACGCGATCGTCGCGAGCTGGCGCACGCGAAATACCATGGGAATGTCTATCGGCGAGGTCGCGCCGCGTAGGAGCGGCTAATTCCCACGACGAGAAACCGGAAGTTGACTCCCTCCCTCCCCCTCTCCCTTTGATCGACCCATTTGCGAAAATTCGACTTTTGTCCTCTTCCCCTCCCACGTCGCAATAACGCCGTCCGCTTTTTCCTTCTCCAGCGACCCGAAAATCGTCGAGCGCGATACGATTGTCATCGAGTGATTTGCGACAGATCCTGCGGTTTGCCGTAACGCAATTTATAGCTGCGACGTGGGATTTGGTGGCAGACTGCAGATGGTGAGAATGAGAAATTCGGTTTCGTTTAATTTCGGGAATGTGGGGATCAATAAATGGTAAATAGTCGGAAAATTTCAGGAAATTTTTTTTTTTATTTTAAAGATAAAAATGAAAATATTCCATATGGATTGTCTGAATGATATAATACAAAAGCGGAAACTAATATTATACAATAATACTAAAAATAATAATAGTAATACTATGATAGAGTAATCAAAATAAAATATGCTAAGATGAGTTTGCTGAAAATAAAACGAGCCAACATTTTATTCAACAAAAGTACATTTTCGGTATTAGGTATTCGAGTGAATATGTAACTATACCAAAGTAGGTAAAAGTGGGTCGTGCGACACGGGGTTGTCTGGCGCCCATTTGACTATTTAAGGGTAACCATGAAGGCTCGCATGTAATGTCTTTTCGCCGTGAGCGATCGTCGTTTAACGCGCTTTCGCTCACCACAGCGCGCATAACTCGTTTACTCGTGGGGCGAGAAAATTAACGCTGGGAACGGTCCTGAGTACTTAGAGTCCACAAGAAAATAAAAAATTGAGCGAAAATTGAAATTTTAGTAATGGTACAGAGAAAAATGAAAAAAAATTTGTAGAATGACAGAAATTTTACTTTCATATGTGAAGAATTCATGTTATATAAAATATAATAAGAAACGTTTCATTGCCATTACTATCGCATTATAGCTTAATGGTTCCCTTAATTATCGCAATCACGAAACGATCATTTAGTCGACTCTGCAAACCTTTTTTCTCGATATACGTAGCGTGAAAATCGTGTTGCTCTAACACAGCAGGAAGTCTCGAGCGTTTCTCCGATCAACGAGATACCAACGTAACCATTACACACATTTAATTTAACGAACTCGAACTAATCGATATTAAACAAATGAAAATTCCATTCGAGTATTGTTTCTCTAAGTTTGGTTCTGTTTGATTGTTGTTGTTGTTGTTGACTTGTTTGATTACATCATCAATTAGGGGCCCGTTACACCGCAATGGACGGGTATCGCGTTCGCTTTTTCTTCCGAGCGTTTATCGCGGTAATCGACACGAATATTGCAGGAAAAAATGCGGTTAATTAATCCGGATGAACGCTATTACTAACACTTCGCGTTTAATCGCTGTTTGTAACGCCTCCGATTGAATACTGCGTCAGAGCTCGCATAGATAATGCACGAGATGAAATTGTGAATACTAAGAATAACAGATCCAAAAATTGTTTAAAAGGGAAATAGATAAGATTTGCCAAACTAGAAAAAAGAGCAAAGTTTCTGGATATTGTTTCAAAAAAATGTATTTCATCGATTACTTCAATTCAACGATGTATATCACGAAATCTGGATAAAATTTTCTAAACCTCGAATTTCCCAATTCGCTTTTCTAGCGAAAAAACTACTCCCACATACAATTCTGTACAATATGACGTAACGATAATCGAGCCGAGAGACATGGTTTGTTGGCTGGTACAAATCGTTGCAAACATATATTGTATATGAATGTACAAACTATATATTCTGAGTCTCCGTAAGAGATCGATTTCATAACATAAATTCACCGGCGTAACGCACGAATAATGACGGGGTGTTATTAAAGCGCGAGTTAAAAATCATTTAAAGTGACCAGAGTCTTGAGACTTTAAAGAGAGAAAGAGAAAGAGGGATTTGCATGAACGTTACAAGAGCTTTCATGGCAGGTAAAAAAGTGCAAAAATAATTATAATGATTCGGGCATACTACTTACAGGCTTTGCCTTTCTAGATGGAACAAAGAAAAATGCGTCAGGTCACCAGACGATTTTTTCCCTATATTGGATATTTGAGTAATCACTGGTAACATACTAATATGAGCCTATGAACAATGATAAATTCTAATTTTTATCGTATCCAACTAATTTATTGAATATTTATGTCGATTTAAATTATTATCGGTATATTATTAATACTTCTATGTGCTCGTTAAAATAAAAATTTGTCTTTCTTCTTTTTATTCGCATTAGATCTAACTAGCCCTTTCTAACAAGTACAGGGTATACTATAAAACTCGACTCCGGCTGGGTAACAGTACACGCGCTTACGGAGCGCAGCGCAATCGTACACCGTCGACTTTCCACTCGCGCCAAATTTTATTCGCTCGCGCCTATCGCGTTTCGCGAACACGCGCGTCAGAAAAATGCGGGGGTCTCGATTTTGATCGCGCGGGGTAACGAATCGTTTCGATTTATAGGGAAAAGAGAAAAAATTAAGTAGACTGGGACTTTGCGTGAGCGTTTGCGAAATCGAATAGCGGATACGCGCGAGCGTGTGTATGCCTGTAAAATTCCCGATTACGCCGTGCGATTACTTTGCACCGATTACGTTGCGGACTCGATTATCGTTCGAGAAAAAATTCAACATCAAAGGGGCAGGAAAACTATAGAGGAAAAGTCGCGGACTGGTTTTAACACTCGCTCGTGACGATCGTGCTTGTAATTACGAATTATGACGAGGGCGTATTCTGTTAGAGCACTACCGCTGTAATTCTCTCTTCGAGTAGTTTCTCTGCTCTAGAGCTCTTAGGCCGGAAAATTTTATTTTAGACATGTATGTTTGGTTCTCTTAGAGTACTCGCGTTTTAAAGCACAATATTCTTATTGAAGCACTCCTTATTTTGGTTCTATTTTTAAAAATTTAATACGATTTTTCTAACTCTATTTACCCCACCTCTTTATTTTACAGATTTTTTCAACTAAAGCTCTTCAGCTATCTTTTTCTATTATATTTTATGAATTCTCTATTTCTTTCCTCTATTCCTCTCTGTTCCTTTCTCATTTTTTCTGTCTATTATAGAATTATCTTCCTCATTCTACCTGAAAATTTAAATCCTCTCTTCACATTTTTCCTTTCAAGCTCCCTCTACCTGATTTTCTCCGAGCTCTCTCGTAACGTTACTCGACGGAACCCGGATGGAAATTTTACCAACCGATACCTCTTTGATCCTGAAAGAAGGGAACGGTATCCGGTCATTACTCTCACTTTGAGCGTATGCGAGAGATATATCGAGCATTCACGATTTACATCTCGAAGCCAGCCACCTTTGCGCAATCGACGTTGTTATTTATAAATACCACATTGATCACAATGATCTCGGTACAGCCCATTAATGGAGTCTATTTGCATCCGTATCTTATCTATCAAGGAATATGCATGCTGATATGCGGTCCAATCAGTGGATCGATTTTCGATAGAATTTTACATTTAATTTTCTAACTAAACAACTGAAAAAAATTCTAAGAAACGAAAGAATTCTCCCAAAAAAAATAGAAAGTAGGAAAACAAAAAACCGCTTGGAAATTCAAAAGGAAAAATTCTCAGGTACCCTTTCGGAAAGGGAAAGGTAGGAATCCGAGGGTTATTGTTTTCGCAACAAGGTACCGAAAGAGTGACCCGTGGAAAGAAAAGAACGATCGAGAATGGCCTTGAGAGCGGCGTAAAACGGAGGAGTTGACCGAAAGAGTAGAGAAAAAGGGAAACTTCGACCTTGAGAGTGGAGTAAAACGAAAGAGTTGACCTAAAGGGTTGAGAAAAACGAAAGGGTTTACTAGAAGGGTTGAGAAAAACGAAAGGGTTGACCAGAAGGGTTGAGAAAAATGAAAGGGTTGACCAGAAGGGTTGAGAAAAACGAAAGGATTGACCAAAAGGGTTGAGAAAAACGAAAGGATTGACTAGAAGGGTTGAGAAAAACGAAAGGATTGACCAAAAGAGTTGAGGAAAAACGAAAGGATTAAGCAAAGGGTTGAGAAAACCCGGAAGAGAAAGCTAGAAACGGAAGATTCCAAGGACAAATTTTAACCCTTCGCCGAAAAGACGGAAAAAAGGCGAGAACGGCCTTGAAGTTTCTCCAAAGTAGGTAAATCCCGAACCCTTTTGAGTCAGCGAGACCTTAAATCCCCTCTTTCAAACCTTGAATCCTCAAACAATTACTTTCCTTACCTTGTAATTGCTCAAGAGAGCCGGAAAGGTGTGCCGAAAAAACCGATAAGACCAACCTTATGGTAAGGTTTTTGTTCCTCGTTTACAATGATTGGACAAAGACGAGAAGGATGGGACAGGAAGCGAAGGGTGTACAAATGAAACGAACCCTATCGTAAAAAGTCTTTATTCATCTTTGGCAGCGATTGGACGATAATATGAATCTACAGTAGACTGAGTGCCTGGTTGGCTCCGCATCCGACGGTACCCTGCATGAAGTCCGGGAAATTTGACTCGAGGACTCGCATCCTTCCTCTTCTGTAATCCGGAGTGACGTGAGTGGCCAGAGAGCACTCATGGCTCTTGTAGACCTTCTGGACGTTGGGTGGAGCGAAGCAGAGGTTGCTCTCCCATCTGTAGATGTCAGCCTCGCCTTCGAACCTAAAGAAGAGAGCGCTGCCGTTGTCCGTGCCCAGGATGACCATGCGACGGGGTTTTGGCCCGAGGTCGTGAATTCTGCCGCTAACCGCGCCGTTCTGGAGGTGATCGCTGCGCACGGAGAAGAGCCTGCTGGAGCAGAGGTAGCTGAAGAGGAGACAGTTGACTCCGTCAGGGCGACGGAGAAGGGCCAGGTAGAGAACGTCTCGTCTGGAGCAACCGGCCGTGGTGGCCTTCGGCAGGACCACTCGGTAGCCTCGTCCCGAAGTTACATCGTACACCAGGATCGCCCGGGCAGCTGCGTCGGAGACGTACACGAAGACGCGTCCGTCTCTGCTGTAGTCAGCCACGACGTACTGCAGACGCGACGACGTGCACGTCAAGGCGGACAAATCGAGCGTTGTCACTAGCTAAAATTAAGAAAAAAAGTCTTTACCAATTTTCAAACCAAATTAAATTGTGAATGGATTTTTTCAAAACTCATTTCTAGTTTTTAACAATGAGTCAACCTTGAATGATTCAACCTCGACTATTTTTTGTTGCATTTAGTCTATCAGCAAATCCGCATAATTTCTGACTTTAATTTATCTTCAGGATTGTATCCCAGAGCATATATTTATTTTTACTTTTATCTTTTTGGAACGCGCGATAAAAACTCGTTTCATTCCTTACGTAATCAGTGAGTGACATTTCTGACATTGGCATTTATCGAAGTTACCGAATTATTGTATAATATCGTCTAATAATAGTAGATAGTATGTATAGACAATGCCAGGCTCGACTAGGAAATTACGTAATCTCATTCTGAAAATTTCGTTCGAACTGAACTCGATTTTTTTCATTCCGCGAGCGAACGAAAACCAGAATTCCTCATTACCTTTCCGGTTTTCAGGTTAAAGGCAACGACCTTGGGCGGGCACTTGCGAACTGGTTCCTCAAGAGTATTCACCACACCGGTGTCGAGGACCCACAAAATGTCCTGAGGGTCCAAAAAGATGTCCACGACGTTCTGTAAAGATTTGCAGACACCCTCCTCTTGCATCGACCAGCAGGGATAAGGTGCCAGGGTGGCCTGACAGTTCTCGCCTGTCAGCGAGACTCGGGCGAGAGTGGCCGGTACTCCTGGCTTGTATCTGGAAGTAATTTACGAGCTTGTACCTAATTATTTATAGCCTAGATGTTGGATAACAGAGAGAAATTATTTCAGAATGCATGATTAACAGTGTTAGGTATTCGATACGTAGTCCGTGTTGAATTGACTTGTCATCTGTATCTCTCCGACGACTTTACCGATCTAGAACTTCAACGCCCGTAGATCTTTTGTTTACCAAAGGTTGTCCACCTGGTGAGTAATTTACTCTGCACTAACCATTAGCCAGTCACTCGACATCTTCAAACGGCTGTATCTCAGCTAAAAATGACCCAATCGAATCGAACAAATGGTCGTTTTGAAGTTTGAATTTTCCTCTTTCAAAATGGTTTCTTGACCGATTCGGTTCGTTCATTTTTAGTCGAAATACAATAGCCGTTTGAAAATGACGAGTGACTCACTAATTGTTGTATAAAGCGTATTTGTTCGAAATTTTTGTAATTTCTTATCCGAAGACTTCAAATTGAAATTCTTTTTTATTTACAGGTTCGAAGACATACATACCTGGGTAGAGCTAAAATAGCGTCATCTCCGTAAATGACGGCCTTGGTAGCAATGACGTTCTTCGAGATGAACTTGCCACTGTTTCTAAACATACTCTTCGTCACTGCACATGGCCACTGGAAATTCCCACCCGTCCATTGCACGCTGTCGGGATCGTAAGGCTGAATATCGGTCGTCGACGACGCGAGGGCTACGACGCTCGCGATGACGATCACCGCTGGTATCATCTTTTCGTTGTTACTCTTCAAGTTTTGCAGGGCCCGTCGCGAGGTCGCCAATTCGTTTCGCAAAACTGAGCGTCACGTTTCGCTCGTGTCACTTTTATATACATTTGCACGCGCCGAGATTCGAAATCCCTTGCGAAATGTTCAGGAAAAGGAACTTCGCGGGTCAAAATATTTTTCAATCGTATGCGCAATTACGGAATTCGATCAGCTTCCTGGTAATTGTTGATTTTTCTTCCTAAAATCATTCATTCATAACTTCAATTCGATGATGCTAAAAATTTTTTATAAATAAATTTCTTTCGGGTTTTAGGCTCGACGAGCTAAGAATTTCAAGTTATATAAACGGCTTCAGAAAGCTTCTCTGTTCATTTTTAGTGATCAAGAAAAATTAAAATTCTAACTGCTATGAGAAAAATTTTATGGAATCGTAGAAATGGAAGATCATAATTAAATAATTTTAATTAATTGTTGCAGGATTTCTCACTGTCCTTTGTTCGCATTCCAAAGTGGTTACTTTTGTTTATAAGCTGACACGTTCCAAGAAGCGGAAAACGTACGCGCGTTTTGCGTACGGAAGAGATCCCGCGAAAACATAAGCAACGAATTTCAGACAGCAACAGGTATATATAAATCAACTCATCGAGCATGATTCTTCATATTTGGCATTTTTCATCAAACACGGCCGTAAGAATCGAACCGCCATCGGCGAAGTGTCTCGATCGTGTTCGATGCGATCGAATCGCGCTTGAATTCTAAATCGATACTTCAGCATTCCCGAATAGCTTGACCGAGTGAGTAGGACGTACAATCAACGTAATTCAATGAAATGAGTATTACAGTTAATTATAAAAGAACTAATTCTTAATCGAATAAATTTTTGTCTAAAATCATTTAAGGGAATCGGAAAAAAAATAAAAATGGCAAGGTTCAGCTGGAAGGTTCTAGTTGCCGTAGCTCTGTCAATCGCAGCTATCGGACTCTGCGATCAAGAAGTTTTCCCGGAATTTACTTTTTCTCTGACTGGCTACAGCCTGGATTGGCCCTGTCAGAGCACCCGCAACATCTACGAGAACAGCGGACGGTACATTCCTCGCAATGTCATCGCCACGAGGACTCAGATCTTCAAGGATGAAGCTATAATAGCTTTGCCACGTTACAAACCTGGTGTACCATTCACTCTGGGTGTTATGTCCTTGAGGACAAAGAGCTGCGCTCCTGAAATCACTCCATTCCCTTGCTGGGCCATCCAAGAGGAGGGTAACTGCCAGGCTCTGCAGAACGCCGTGGATATCGTCCTTGACGTGCAGGACATCCTCTGGGTATTAGATATCGGTATCGTCAACACTCTTGAACAGCCAGTTCGTCGCTGTCCACCAAAGATCGTTGGAATCAACGTCAGGACTGGCAAGGCAAGTTATTGAGAAACATTTTTATTTCAATAATTTTGAAATACATATAATTAATAATATATGTATTTATTCGTTATAATTATCATTTACAATATATATAATTTTTGTGAGGAATTAACAACTGATGAAAACTTTTTGCTCTCAAGAAGAGTTAAATATTTTAATTTACACTATTATACTCTTACAACAAATTTTACTTGTAAAGAGATAAACAACGTTTGATATTTTTTACTGTTAATTTCTAATATGTACTACATTTATGACATTCAGTAATTAAACATTTATCATATTTATATTCTTTATCTTCCTCAACAAATTTTTTTCTGTCGTAAGAGTCGGTCTCTATCTTACCAGCAGTCTTATTTTACCATAAGAACGAGGGAAAATTTAAAATAAAGGAAATTCATTTACATGCGTTCCCTTTACATGCATTTAAGCGCTTAAATAATCTTTATTATTTTTTAATTAGGTTGTCAAGGTCATCGACTTGAGTTCCCTGGTGGATGTGTCATCCAGGTTGCAGTACTTGGTAGTAGATTATGCCGAGGATGGTCAGGTCTTCGTGTACGTCTCGGACGCAGCTGCCAGCGCTATTATTGTCTACAATGTCACCCAGGACCGAGGATATCGAGTAGTCCTCCCACCTGCCGTATCAGCCGGTCTGGATCCTAGCAGTGTCCTGTACTTGACCCTTGTCAGGAAGAGCTGTGGTGCGAATGTCGTCTACTTCACTTACCTGGGATCTCCACGAATTTTCAGCATCAAAGCAGCTAATTTGCGAATCGGCAACGCTAGCGGGTCAATCGTCGAGGTTGGCCGCAAGCAAAACAGAATCGTCTTACTAGGAACTGATAACGGAAACGCCATCTTTTTCAGAAACAAGGGTAAAGCGAATTTTTTATTAATTTTTGTCCGAAAATTCATATTTGATTTTATTTCAGGCGAATCCGACGTTTACATGTGGAATACCGAGACCATCTTCAGGCCAGAAAATTTCTTACTAGTACAGAAAGGTAGCGACTGCCGTTTACCAACTCAGGTAGTGGCCGGACTCAAGAGCCTTATGTGGGTTATCGAGAGCAACTTCCAGGATTACATTCAAAACACCGTCAGCTGTTCGGGAGCATCTGTCCTTCTGCATCCGTTAGTGAAGACCTGTGAAGATTATTGAGACAATCCCTAGAACGAACCATGAAAAAAGAACTGAATGCCGGCACTGTAATTTTTCGAAATAGAACCTATAATTAGAAAATTTTATCCTCGTATAAAAAATTTAAAATTTCCGATCTAGTCAGAGGAAAGTATCGTTGAAGCGATCAATATGTATTTTCGATCAATGAAATATCGTCATTTGCGAGAAGAAATTTCCTTCTAACGTCATACTCACGAAAACCAAGTCACGATTTGACGCACTCGCGGATCCCCTGGGCAAATATTAACCAGTGTCAATTTAAATTCATTAATCAATTCGAGAACTACTTCTCGATTTTTAATGCTGTAATTTCAGTTGTACTGTAAAATAAAGAGAGAACTAATATTAATTTGTTTTTATTTTATACACCATTAATATAAAAAAATTAAAAGAATGGTAAATCGCTCAATTCGAAATACCTGTGTGTGTGTGTGTGTGTGTACACTGGTAAGACAGTTTCCTACATGTACTACTAAATTCTTTCGTTTTCGTTGGCACGAGTGCCATCTTGAAACTAATACGCCAACTTCTTACTTGTAAATCAGTTAAAGATTAAATTGGATTTTTTCTAGAATGAATTAGATATAGGAAATTAAAAGATAAACGATAATAATAATCTCCGTAAAAACAAAATTATTAGAAATAAGAAACTTATTGTAAGAGTTCGAGAAATCTTTGGAAAGTGCGATAATCCGGAATCGTGACGTTCGGTGAGAATTATGAAATGTAACCAAACTCGTATTAATATTTACAATAATAGTTCAGTAACGTTTAGTAATAAATTTGCGTGATTTACAGAACTTAAAAAATGTCTCAGATAGTAATCGGAATTCTAGAAAATTAAGATGACGTTAGCTGTTGGAAATTCAATAAACGAACGGAACGGGGAATACGGTGAGTTAAAGATGGCGGGTCGATCGCGCGCTCTACAGAGCCGAAACGCGCCGAGTGCGTCCCTCTATCGATGCGACGCCATTCGAGTCTGAGTCGCGTCGGTGAAACCTTCGATGGTGGTGTTGACGCGTGCCTCGTAGCCGTCGTCGTGTACGTACTCGTAGTGACATTAGAGTGAGAGCGCGCGAGCGAGGCAAATGGCCGCCGTAGTGCGCGAGTGCGGTCTGCGCGTGTGACGTTTCCTTTTTTTTCTACCTTTAATTTATTTAACGTCGAATCGTCTCGGAACGCGAAAAATCGACGAGTGGCGTGATGTGAGGTATCTCGGTTGAATTGGCCGCGCGGGAAACGTGATGCGAAGGTCGTTGTGCGACCTTGAACCGTGATAATACACGCGGGTGAGCGAGACGAGAGAATCGGGACAAGAAGGGAGCGAGCGAGAGAACGAGAAAGAGAGAGAAGTGTGCTAAAGAGAAGTTTGGGCGGGCGATGAGCGGCGTGGAAGCCGTCGGTGCGGTGATGAAATCCGTCTCTGAGGGCGAACTGGGCGTGGAAGAGGTTAAACCCATCGAGAACTGTCCGACGTTGCAGCAACACCGGGAGTCGACGTCCGACGCGAATTGTCTCGGACCGCGACTGAAGCGCACCTTCACGCTACCGAGGAATCCGTTTCAGAACGGCGCGAAGATGTCGCGACGACGCACGGCCGGTAACAAGACGGGCTCGCGCGAGCTCAAGGACGAAACGCGAGCCAACAATGTGCAGCAGCAGCAACATCAGCGTCAGTCGGTGGAGAGTCTGTCGGGAGGCACGAGGCCTCAGAACCCTCACAATCAGGAGAGACAGCCAGGCAAGAAGGTGTTTAGGAGGCCCTCGTGGAAGAAGTTCATCAACAGGATGGTGCAGCATATGTCTAACGTGACTGCTCAGAGCCACAAAACCAGTCGCAACAATTGCAACAACAATAACGACGATCTGGTGTCCAGTGCCAACGATATTCGCGTGCCACCCACGAGGCCAGCTCACATACCGGCCGATCGCGTTCCCGGCGTTATAGGCTTGCGCAATCACGGCAACACGTGCTTCATGAACGCCGTTCTCCAGTGCCTCTCGCACACGGACATCCTCGCCGAGTATTTCGTTCTCGATCAGTACAAGGTCGACCTCTCCCGTCGCAACAAACTCAACTCGAAGAAGTACGGAACGAAGGGTGAGATCACCGAGCAACTCGCGCTACTCCTCAAGGCCATCTGGAGCTGCCAGTACGATCCCGAAATGAGCACGGCCTTCAAGAGCGTCGTCGACAAATACGGCAGCCAGTATCGGGGCAATTTGCAACACGACGCGCAGGAATTTCTCCTCTGGCTGCTGGACAAGGTGCACGAGGACCTCAATCAGGCCACCAAGAAGAAGTACAAAATCATCAAGGTGAGGGATTCGCTCTAACGAGAATGTCTGACCCTTTTTTTTCTTCTTCGTTTTATCTCTCTCGCCGCTTCTGTCGAGTTTGCTCGTTTCTTTTTTTGCTATTCCTACCGTACTCGACACCGTTAAGTTCGAGAAACCAGCGAGATCGACGAGTTTTCCGTACGGCGGATGCACCCGATACGCGCAATCTAGAATTCTTATTTCATTAGTAGGTAACGATAAAAAATTTCGCGGACAAATTCGAATCTCAGTGGCGTCTCTAAATTTAACCTCGTACGTTATTTACAAAGTTATTTTTAGAATATATCAGGTACTCTGGTTGATAAAGTTTTATTTTTTCTTTTCTCGGAGTTTTCGCTGGCTCTCGTAAAGAAAACTATTTAGCGATGTCTGGACGCGTTTAGTGGTCGACGCGGGTATCGTGGATTTTTATTTTTAACTATAGCGACGGTTGTCAGTCGAATATAATCGATCGTTCGATTACATAACTTACAATATCGACACGGAAGCGCGCGATCTACTCCTCGCCTTCTCTTGCGGCATTTATTTTTTACAAGTACACTCAACTCTCCGAAATCTAATCTCGAGGAAAACTTCTTAAATCAAACCAAAAAACGGGGGGAAATCTTCGAAGCGATTATTCCCGGAAAAAATTATTTTTTTTTCAAGAAAATGACTTCATATGAGAGTTTTTCCTTTGGATTCGAGAGAAAAGTGATTACATTTTGGATAATCAGAGTGAGTCGAGCGCACTTTCTTCTATTCGCCACGCGACCGAAAATTATTATTTCGAGCGTGCGCGTCCTCAGAAACCGAGGTTACACCTCCGACGTGTGCACGTTCACGTATCGAGGCCTTAACCTCATTCGCTCCTGTCCAAAACGCGCCAACTTCACGATTCTTGCGATCGAACGGGGATCTCGATTCGCGTGTTTCAAAATAATCGTTTTTTATTGTCATTCCGTATTCATACGGCCGATGTTTATAATCTCAAAACGTACACAAGTTTGATATATCGCGCTTTATTGTTACCGTCCCGACGCGTTACTCGAGGCAAAGAAAATTTATGTGAAAGCTGACTAAAAATACCAGGCTTTTTTCTTGAAATTTCTTACGGTTTGTCAAAACGGACGGAATTGGTCTGGCGCGTGTAGCCGCGTCTTTGGAAAAATTCTTTTTCTAAAGAATACATTTTCCGTACGACGACGTAGAAACAGGGGAGGGTTGGGACGGACTCGAGGGGAGTTAACGGAATTTTCGGTGCGTAATCTATCGGAATGTCGTCGTTACGAGTCGCGCGCGCTCGTTTCGAAAGAGAGAAAAGAAAATGAGCGGCTGCTGGACGCCGACATCGAACGCGCCAGCCCGTTTGACCCCTCGCGCTTCAGGGGCGCATCGACCATTCGGGAATTCGAGTCCGCGTCCCAGTGGCCCGCCAACTCGTGCTTATTCTATAATCGAGTTTACAACCGACCTATACGCCGGCTGCACTACATTTTAAATTTAGAACCACTTATCTCTCCCTTCCACGAATTTCCCGACATCTTTTCCGCGATACATTTGCGATATAAAGTTCGTTATCTGCGTTATTTGGAACGCTCGCCGAATTATCAGGCCTATTTTGCACGAGAGGAAAAGTCGCCCAAGGCCTTCTCGGGAAATAGGTCGGATGACCGTATTTAGTCCGTTGTAATGAAAAATTGAGGAAAATTCGGAATTTCCGTATTTGATAAATTTCCTCGTCGTAAAAAGCTGAATTTATTTTGGCGTCGTCGCCGATTACCGATGAATTATTTATCGTCACGTCTGGGGAACGCTCCTGGCGATATACGTCCCTGAACTCGTACGATCCGTGCGATAATTGAGGATCGATACGTAACGACCGTTATCGGTCATCCGAGGGTGTCCGAAATTTACGAATGTACGGTATCCAAGTGTTCTTTTTTATCTTATTTAATTTCAATAATGGTTCCTAGAGAGGAGGAACGACAAGATAGAATATACGAGCGTCGCGACGTTTGCGCGTGATTCGGTAGCTCGCCGACGATTAATCAAATCACGCTCATTATCCGACGGCAATTCGGGTCAATTGACTTCTGTGCCTCGATAGAAGCCGCGCTGGCGTGATTATAGTTTTCGTTCCCTCTTATCGGAGGAGTCGACACGTGTGAAAGGCGATGCTAAGACAGAAGCTCAGGATAAACAAGCATATCCGAAAAGAAATTTCCTATTATATTTCCGAATATAGATGAAATTCACAGCTGTCAAAATATCTCAATGTGCTTCAATTTGATAATCTTATTTTTTTGTACAATTTGGAAGTAATTGAGAAATTAATGAGAAAACATCGAGCGTATTCGAGGCGGCAACTAACGACGAAAAATGCAGCGACAAACTCGAAAATAGCGAGCGAAAAAAAGACCTAAGTAACCGAATGCCAAGGCTAAATATCTCGTTAAAATATTTGTCGAACGTCTTTGCGTAGCGATTGGTATCGCGCACGCACAATGAAAATGAGAACGCCCGTGACGTTAGCACGAGATTCCGTTTGCACAGGTTGAGCGTTCGACGCTTTTCGGTATCAGCCTCGTATAAACCGCTCGGGCTCGAGGCGATTACCGACGAGCGCGTGTGAGTGGATGTGACGTAAGAGGCCCCGAGGAGAATGACTGCAAAACGAAATGAATCACCGGGCGCGTGTGCGTGCGACCGCTCAAGAAAGGATCCTCTCTCTCTCCCCCCCTCTCTCTCTTTTCTACTCGAGTGTAAACATAGCCAAGCCAGTAGCGATAATACACAGAGAGAAAGAGAGAGAGAGAGAGAGAGAGAGAGGCTGGAAAACATTTCCATGAAACTCGAGCGAAATCGCGAGGCGAATCCTTATCTGACGGGTGGGAGATGAGCGCCATTTTGAAACTTGAAATCAACCGAGCGCGAAGATCGGGATTAACGCACCGTGAATTGTTTCTTCGTTTCGTCGATGTCTTTATAAGTGCCACGCGCCGCGTGGGCGAGTATTTTTATCGTTCTTACGACGCACTTGGCGTAATCAAACACAATTAAATCAACGTTAGTAGCGCTAGACAAATACAATCGTGGGACGATAAAGAAAATCGTTTACGTTAGTCGTAACGAATCTTGGTTACGACGTACAAATCTTGTACAAACATTTGTGCGTCCAGTGGGTTCAACTTGACTTTCTTTTTCGATTAAAAAACTAACGAAAATTTTGACCTTTTGGAGCTCGAAATTATTTTATCTATTTCTTTCTCTCTCTCTCTCTCTTGCTTTTCATCCCAGAACCCGTTTTTCCACGTCACATTAGTGTTTACCCTTTATAACCCGTCTATCTTATCGCTTTATTTCTCGCTCGTACAAAATTGTTTGCCGAGCTTGCCGATAAGGAGCATTTTATTTCAACCGTTTTTTTCCCTCCTACTCGCACACACACGCGTATATATTTCGTTGAATCGGCTCGATATCGAGTGGGCGCGTTCCCGCGAAATCGGGAAAACCGCTGGACGATTGAAATCGACTCAACTTCTACCACCAAAAAACAATATTTTTTTCGGAGTAGTTTTCAACAATTTCCCAATTTCGCCTCGAAATGAATTTGTAAAAAAAAGGATTTTCTTGCCCAACGATTCACAAAACAAAAAATCTCTCGACAAAACCGGAGCGGTGTTTGGAATTCAGGTTTTACTCACGTACGGTTTCAGGGAGTCGGGAGGATTAACGAACCGAGGAGGAGAAAGGAAAAACGAGCTGCGTGTCGCTGTAAAATAGAAAAGAGAGAGAGAGAGAGAGAGAGAGAGAGAGAGAGAGAGAGAGAGAGAGAGAGAGAGAGATAAAAAAACCTAGAGGAAAGAATTAGAGATTTCCTGACTTTCGTCGGGCGAATAATCGTCGCGCGTGTCCGCGGTGAAAGGGCTCGTTAGTTTCGTTGGCACATTTAAAAAAATGAAACGCGAGGCGCTGAATAAATAAACGACAGACACGCCGAGTGGCCCACGTACAAGCTCGGTCGTAAACAAAGAACGCCCCAATTTCGCGAAAAAAGAACCAACTTTTTCGCCTTTAACGAGGAAAATGTTAAATACTTATTCGTTTCGATTCACGATCGTCCTACGAGTAAGGCCACGTGAAATCGGTAGGAGAGCCTACAGTGCACTTGCACAAATACCTCTCTCTCTCTCTCTCTCTCTCTTGGTGTATCAACGAGTCTCGTCTCGCGTTCAGGGCCGTATCCACTCCCCTTCGTTTAATTTTGTTATATCATATTGATATTTCACGCAAATTCAATATTCTCGATAGAAAATGGTTTTGAAGTGAAAATTGATAGTTTCTGTTGTCGATTGTGGAAAATTGCGAGTGAATAAGAAAATCCGATGCTCGACTGGAAAAATCGAACTCGTCGCGTCCCTGAAGGATTTTCGCGCGATATTTCCCGCCAACGAACGACCCTGGAAACGGTGCTCTCGTTTCCGTCGTAACGTCCTTGACGTCGCTGCGCGCATCGAATCGTAACGGCTGACGAATTAATTAGACACCTCTTGCCCCTCGTCTCTCGCTCGACTCGATCATAATTACTTTTTCACTCGTAAACTGAAAATCAGAGGAAACGTCCGACTCTATTCCACCTTTACGTGTTAATTGAGTTGGGATGCGTCGAGTATTATTTTATCCGCTTCTAGAGAGATTTCTGGGTGTTTGTGTATAGGTTGAATTTTTTATTACCGGAGCAATTGTACATAAATTTCTAGAAATTTCGTAGTAAAAAAGAGATTAATCGAGTTTATTTCTCGAATCTTGGGACCCATCGTATTTTTTCACTGCCGCGAGTCGAAATCCAGAATAGAGAAAATGCGCGCGGAGAAAGTGTGACGATGAGCCCGCGCGTTGTGCGTACACCGCGGAACCATCGAGGTACGTAAAACGGCCGAAATGATCGACGAAAGCCGGTCTACATCCCTCTCTCTTCCTCTCTCCTCGTCGAATAAAAATTCTCAGTCCCGACGCGTCGTCGGCTCGCCTCTAATTGGCCGTCTTACGGTTGAACGCGCGAAATTGCGCTCGCGGCACGACTTTTACGGCGACTAGGCACAGGAAATTTTTGTCCCGAGTTATTCAGGGGGAGAGCTGGAAAAATTTTTCACCTGTCCGAGGCTTGTTTTTCGTTCGACTGGAAAGGTCACTTTCCAGTTCGCGGCTGGCGTAAATACGAGATTTTAGACGGGTTAATTTAACGGTTTCCGAGCCCGATCCGAGGATTGCTCCGACCAGTGGAGTTTAATTTTACTCGGTTTCATTTATCATTTCATTTAATTTTATATGAAAATAAATTTTACGGAAATCAAATTCATGTTCATTCTAATTCCATAGATAAGATTCGTAAATTGAGTGTTAAAGATCCCCGAGTTACGCTAAAACTACCTACGGAAGTTTTCGAGTCGATCGAGCGAGACGTACTGTTACGGTAATTGACGAATTACGAGTTCGTTTGCGAAATGAATATGACGAAACCGGAGAAATATGTTTAAACTAGCTACGAGTTTTTACAAAGTCATTCTCGCCGAGAGTTACGAAAATGAGAACAATACGAGAGTCTTTGAAGCTGATCCCCCAATTTTTGAAATTAGGAATCTTGTAAATGATTTTGAATGGTTTTATATATTTTATATTTTCTTAAATTAGAAAAAAAACGAAGTGATATGAAATAAAAAATGAGCTAGACAATGAAAAAACACAATTTTCGAAGCAAAAAAAGTACGAATGTGTCAGTGTGAATGTCACGGGAGCAACGACGGTCAAGCGCAACGAATGACGGTCTATTCACGATCTCGATAGTTATCCATGAGCTGTACCGCGAAAGCTAAATAACTGTCGTTAATCGCGTTACGTAATTATCGTCGTGCTTGCGATCGAACAAAAAAAATATTCCATTCCGAAGCGACGGATGTACCTATCGGGGTTACCGGACGATAAATTCTCGTCTGCTCGAATTTCGATCTGTTTAATATACAACGAGTCTGCTGTAATTATCATTACGTTGAAAAAATAATCGAATTGGTTCTTGCGACAGGGCGGATTCTATGAGTTTTGGTACCTGTTGATACATTATCATGTTTGAAATAATAATATACGAATGACAAATAATAATTATCATTATACATATTACAGATTGTTATTGTGAATTTCGAATTTTAATTTTGCTCTTTGAATTTCAAAACTGGTATCACCATTTTCTGGTTTTTTGTCCTTGATGAAAATTACACGCTAACGGTAAATTTCATACAAAATTGAAAAACAGATTACTATTCGGAATCTCATGCTCTTCATTTTCCATGAATGAAAATAACCACTTTGAATCTCAAAACTGGTTATACTGTTCCCTAGTTGACTATCCTTGGTAATAATCGCTCCAGTTTAGCAACAAATTTGTAAACAGCTTATCATTCCCACGTGCTCTTCATTTTCTTGAATGAAAATAGAATTAATTATACTATTTTTGATACCAAAGACTACTCCAATCGATAAAACTAGTTCTGAGAAAAATTTCAATAGGTAGATCTAAATCTATTAAAGTAGTGAATCACAGTATAGTCAAATCGATTGGTTATTTAGTTCAAACCGAACATCATTGGTTATAGTTACTATACAGAATATTTTGTTAATTACGAACTATAACTTTTGGTTCAATTATAATGAACTTTTAGCCATTAAAAACAGCAGACAGATACGAATTTTAATTCGAGCGTAATTGTGTAGATTTCGGAGCTGGCCGTACCGATCGATAAGTCACGTCATGAGAACTCTCGCACAGTGAGCGATAATCGCGAATCGCAGAAACGGATCGGTCTCGGTAGCCGCTACCGCTCTCGTTACGTAAACCGCGCGTGTTTACAGGCCTCGAGGGGGGGCCCTCCTGCTTCCTGTCTTTTGTTTCGCTCAAAGAGAGCTCGCTCGCTCGCTCGTGTTGTTCGCTCTCGCGAGCCGGACGGAGACTTGTTGCGTTTTCCATCCTTCCCGTATATCAACAGGTCGCGAGCGAGACGCGAAAGGTTCTGACCGCGTGCGCGCTCCGATCGACCGACCGCAAGCTGCGACCTCGCCGTACGTTCGATATAACAAAATCGAACGATCGAGACACGCGTAACTCGAGACGCGCCCACTCGCGCGACAACGAAAACAATATTTATCGAAAAACTTTTCTCGCGAGCGCGTGCTCGATAAAAATCGAGCTAACGATGAGAGCTGTCTCGGATTACCGCTATTTACAGAAACGGGCTATCGAGTCAGCGGAATCCTAGCGGCGAGTTTTCTCGTATCTTTTAATTAATTAGGACTGTAGAAATATTCCGAACTGCTGGGAATATATTTCGATAATTAGTGGGAATCAGTGTGTGTTATATATTCTCTCAATTTATCGATTTATTGTAATATTTTACTACATATTCATGGCTTATAACGTATTTTTCGCTCCGCAGCAGAAAATTCATATTATCGAGCACGCAGGATAAACGAGCTTCCCGATTGGATTCTCGATCGACTCTCTCGATTCTCCGCGCCTCGATATTAATCGCATAATGGAGGCCCTCGCTCGGAATCCGGTGCGAGTTTGTCGCGTCGCTCTCGTTACGCTCACGGAATGCGGTTTCAGCTGTTTCAAGGTTACGGGAGGTAATCACGACGGAGCACTTTACGATCCGATTAGAGGAAGCCACGCGCCTATTTCTCTCGCTTCTATATCAACTTCGACGAATTTTCCCCAAACGGAAGTGGAAAGATGAAGATGTGTTTAATGTTGGCCTCCTACTTGTACGACACCCACAAAAAATTTTAAAAACTTTAAAAATTAAAAAACAAATATATATTTATATTCAACTGACCTGGCCTGTAGTATCTGTATTGATCTCGTTGCCTAGAGCTCAATAAAATATAACTAATCAAAGAATACAAAATTTCGGAAAACTTTCTCGCAAGTGTCCACGGGACCCGGGTATTATATGTATAACTTTGCCTCCGTTATCCTCTTTTCATTTTTTGTCCAATGAATTCCTTCATTCACGCTCCATTCAGAATCGAACCTGTTCCCGTCGTGGCTCAACGAATTGATTAGAATCGTCGCGAGGACGTCATTTTGGGTCGACGTAATCGAAAAATCCAGCCACCCGGTTAATCGTGGGTATCTGTGAATATATTATAGGTGGATATGGACATGTACATAGGAAATATGAGCATAGATATTGTAGGAGAATCCGGAACGTCTATAGAAAGAGGCCAGGATACATTAAATGGTGGGAAGAGGGGGACTTATTTATAAATAACGGACGAAATCCTTCCTATTAGAGTGAATCGAGTCGTCGAGTTTATTTATAGACGACGGAGCTCGCGCGACGGGAAATATGCGTCACCCAAATACTGATGACGTGGTATTTGATGCATAAAAAATGGGTCTATCGCTAACGATTTTTTTCTCACTCGTGCCAACCGATTCGGAGCGCAAACTCGCGACGAGCGTTGACTCACCACGGCTATCTGTATACAAACAGAGAGAGAAAACGGATTCGCGAAAGGAAAAGAGGACAATAGTGGAATTTCGAAATTCTTTCGCTAATCGAGTTTCGCTGTCAATCGAGGATATCGAATTCGTCACTCTCGAGAGAAATTTATGGCGCTCCTAGGGATGAACCCGAGTTTCGTCCCATAGATTGACTATAGCGTCCGAGTTCCGTCCCGATTAGGATTACCCCCACTTTTCTACAGATTCCCCTACGACGCTTATTTCTGCATCATATTCTCTATCGGATATTTCTATCATCCGTTAATTTTACAAAACTCTAACACTCCCTAACACCCTAACACCCTAATCTTTACGAAATTGCAATTGTTACTATAACGGGTGAATCGCACGGCGCGGGGCGCGCTTCGCCTCGCGCGCCCCGCGCCGTGCTCCCAGAGATATATAAACATTACAGGCAGTAGCTAATCACTGCAGGGACAAATCCTAGCTTTTGCCTAAATTACAGTTTCTTTATTAAAATTATAAAAGATAAATTACATGGCGCTTGGCGCTGGAGGGGTAAATATGAGTGGTAGTGGGGGAAATTTTCATGGGACGGAATTCGGACGTTACCGAAAAAAATACGGGACGGAACTCGGAATTTTTTTGCGCTTTGGGACGGAATTCGACTTCTCCGGCTCCTAGCTAGGCTCGTGTTTTTGGAGTGTCGAGTGTGGCCATAAATTATCAATTATTCAAATTCCTATAATCATGTTTGTTTATCCGACTCCAATTCATTCGGATATCCCATATTTTTTTGTACTATTATGCCGTTCGCATAATATTGAAAATATTTCAAATTTATTGTAGCATCTATTTGTTCTAGTAATAAATTTATCGTTGAGCTGAACATTACGTATCTGCCATACGATAGAAGTATCTTAAATTCCCGAGCGAGTGATTAATGAAACACGAATCGTTCATAAGAGAGCGAGACAGAGAGAGAGCTCGAGCTCGATACGGTTTCACCGAGATATCCAACGATCGAGAACGGTGACGTTTTAGCGCTACTTCGCGAATCGCTGGAAGTTAGCGCGTTCTCATTTTTCACTCTCTTCCCACTCTCGTCCCACTCGTAGCGAGACAATCGATCCGGAAGAGATTTTTCGTTGAGGTTCCTGGGGATGGTCTATTATTGGAGGGTTTGAGCTAAAAAAAAATGATACGAGGCTCTCCCCACCGAAGAGCAAAAGCGTGTCATGCGTGCCCTTGAATTTCGGTCACGCGTTCCGTACGCTTTTTTATTTTACATCATCACGCTCGACGAATCGTTCCGCGTGTGACGTTAACGTGTGTTTTGATTTACAACGATGTTTCCATCGCGAGGGTAAAATAATAAGCGGATTCTCGTTAGGCGCACTCGAAGGAGCTCGCAAAAAGGAAACAAAACGGCGAATTTTTCAGCTGATTGCGCGTGGTTATTTTCCTCTGGGATTTAAAATGTTGACTCTCGAACGGTCTATTTATGCAACGAGGAGAGAAATTTTGCTGAATCCAATGAATATTCATTCGGAGGCTACCGAAAATATATTTCGATAATTGAAAGAGTTATCGCGAAGAAATTACGATCCCATATATTTGTCTTACTTTATTATTCTATATTTATTTATTCGATAAAGTCATGTAAATTAATGTTCGTATTAATTTTTAATAGCCCGATAAATTATCTTCAATCAAAATTTTCTCATTGTGAAAAATAAATATTAGTTGTTTTAATTACATGTAAATAATTTTATATCAGATATTGATTATTCTTGATTTTTTTGTATAAACACGACTAACGAGTTTGAATTTTTCAGAACTCATTTGGAAGACCGGACGACATCGTAGCTGCCGAGACTCTGGCCAATCACGTGCGCTGCAATAATTCTTTCGTCCACGCGGTGTTTCAAGCTCAGTTCAGGTCCAGCCTGACCTGTCCCAGGTGTCATCGTCAGTCGAACACTTTCGATCCGTTCCTATGCGTCTCCGTTCCGGTACCGCAGCACCATCGCCAGATGAACCTCTACGTCAACGTTCTCTACACTTCTCAGCAACCGAGACAAGTGAGGATCGGCGTGAGCGTCAATCAGGCCGCCAACGTCAGAGAGCTCAGAGAGATCCTATCCAGTGACACCGGTGTCGACGAAAACCACATGCTCCTCACCGAGATTCATGATGAAGGTTTTCATAGGTACCCACTATTTTCTAGACATTTTGGTGACAAATTTGATGGGTAATAGCGAATATTCAATTTTATTTCTCAAAAAAAATAAATTATTTATATTTTCAGTTTCAATGATAAAAGAACTGTGTCTAATCGTCTCTATTTTTAGGACTTTTTCGGACTGCCAACCTCTATCAGTTATCACTGAAAACGATCCACTCTACTGTATCGAACTGCCGCAACTTAAGGAGCCAACGGAACAGGCCTACATCCTTCTGGTATGGATCAACGTACTCGTGAAGGGAGACCTTCGACAACGCTTCGGAAGTCCCTACACTATGCAAGTGTCGCGTGAAACTTCCTATGAGGATCTTCAGAAGCTTCTGCTAAAAGAAATGCATGCGTCTTTGAGCGATCACGTTTTAACGTCGAGTCAGAATCCTGGACTGTTCAATATTCGAGTGGCAGACCCAGCAGCCACGCCAATTCAAGACGAACATCCTTGCATCGATCCCTGCGTGGAACATCCTCTGTACACCGAGCAGATAGAGCAAGCTCTAGCCTTGTGTGCCGATGATTCCGGTCCCCAGCATGTAAAACTCATTCTTGAGTGGGACGAGGCCACGAAATCTAGTATAATTCAGGACGACAACGATCAGATCGAAGAGCATGCTAGCGTGAAACAATTGAAAACGAATTCCGAGCTGGGAGGTACTGTCACTCTCGAAGAGTGTTTTGATCTTTACACCAGAGCTGAGATTCTGGGTGCCGAGGACGCTTGGCACTGTCCCTATTGCAACAAAAAGCAGGAGGTGGTAAAGAAACTGGGGCTTTGGTCCCTGCCTGATATACTTGTCATACATCTGAAAAGGTTCAGGCAGCAGTCAAAGCAGAGATCGACGTCCAAGTTGACCATGTTGGTAGATTTTCCACTCTACGGATTCGACATGACTCCTCATTTGGCGCACACCGGTGTCCAAACACACAACAACGTTGGTACCCTTGGTGGTCTCGGCTGGTCTCCCTGGAAGAAGCCGAGGCAACGACAGCCAAATATTCCCAAGTACGATGAGAACGTCTACGATCTCTACGCCATATGTAACCATCACGGTCAGGATCTGCAGGGTGGCCACTACACTGCTTTCTGCAGGAACCCCTATGACACTCAATGGTACTGTTTTGACGACACCAGAGTCGAAGCTGTAACGGACACGAATTTGATAACGAACGCAGCGTACATGCTCTTCTATCAACGTAGAGGCTTGACGAACAATTCTACTGGAAACTCTTCGGCAGCTTCCACAAGCTCAGCAGGTTCTGGTCTTGATCATTGGGTTTCGAAAATGCCACCGTTTTATTACAATAATAAGGCTACGAGTACAGTTGCGAACAACAAGCAGAGCAAGTCTCAAGAGGTTTTGTGTCAGGAAAAGATCGTAGAGGAAAAGAATCTTAATAATTTCAACAGGGGATGTCGCAATTATGCGACGTTGCAACCAAAGAAGCGTAACGTTGCCACTGAGACTGACGCCGGTCAAATCGATCATTATTCCGATGACGAAGCGCCCTGTCGCAGGGAGTGGGTAAGTCGCCGGAAGTGAAATTAAATCTTAGACAGATTCTATTTCTCGTATCTCATTGATTACGTTTGTATATTTCATCTCTTTGTTGTAACAATAATTAAGAAAAACGTTTCTCAAATTATAATATTTTGAGAATGACATTTTTTAATTAAAATTGTCGAAATCAATAGTTTGTTTCCAAATTAAAATATCTATTAATGTTTTATAGAGTATAGAGCCAAAAAAATGTCAAATTTCATGTGTAAGGCTGTCTAAGGGTTAACGATACCGTTATAAAATTGTGTAATAGTATTTAGTACCTCATGAAACTTATATTTTCTTTTTTTTCCCATAGGCCTCTCCAAAGCCAGTAAGGAAAACGTCATCGATCACCCTAACACCGCACGCACCACCGGCGATAATTCACAATGCCAACAGTAATCCAGACACGACAGTGATACACGAATCGACGCTGTAACGCACGATTTAAGCCAGACCGGAAGGGAATCCGGCGTATGGATTGCTCAACGTATAGTGCCTGGAATATGGTGTCAATGCGTGATGTTTTTAAGAGTAGAAATCGAATAGCGAACAAAAAAGACAATACGATACCTTGAATCCATTGATTTCTTACAGCGTAAGGAATAGATTTAACGGTAGCAACACGTTAGATGCGTATCCTTGGTTACAAGCTCTGAGCTTGTCGCGATATTGTAAACTCGGAACGGCCTCGATGCGAGGAGAAACGAGAACTCAGAATCGACGCTCGTTATTTCGAATTTTTTATTTTTAAGATTCTTCGAACCGATGAAGAGCGATTATCGCAAGTGAGAGACTACTGGGGCAATAGTGATTTTATATTTATAATAACGTGTTTGTACACAGATCGCGCGAATATTAAAGAATTGTATAGTATAATTGTTAGGATATCCTTTATGAGGAAGTGAAGCGCACTACATTCGATATCGAAAGTTGCGAACGGATCCCTCCCCCACACGGATCATTTATTGTTTATATTTAGATATTCGATGCAATGAGCTTTCGACGCTGCGAAACGATTAATATTCTGAGTATCATTTTGGATACTAAGTGCGCTTTGTTTATACGAAGACGCGGTAATATGCTCGCGCGAATTTTCTGACAATAAAACGAATATACCTTTTTTTAAATGCTTTTAGAGATACAATCATTTTTAACCGAATCTATTGATTTTCCACTTCTGTTCATTCGCTCGCTACGAAGTCTCATTGCACAGAATTTTACATAGTTGTAATATTTATATTATAAATTTGTATCATCCACTAGTGGCCTTATCTGAGTAATTATACTGACGCATCGCTATCTTGCAATCGTAATCCTCTTTGACGATTTAGTGTGTTTTTAGTTCCACAAGGTATCAATACTGTCTTGATGAAGTCACCGAGTCACGAAGTTCGTTAAAATATGTCTCTATGTGAGAGAAACTGTGAATAAATTTTAAACTATCGTCTCGTACTTTGTACATCGTTACTTTTTTAAGAGAGAAAATGAAATTTGTAAGAAGATTACTCGTTTGATACAACTATATGTAGTCATCGAAAGAGTGGCTTTTTCATTATAGAAATGCGGATAATATTTTAGCAGTTTCGAATTTTCAAATACTCCTTTAATATAGTTTTTACAATCATTCCAGATAAGCGTTTAGTGAAATACGAAAAGTGAGAAAGCAAATATTACACGTAAGCCGTGAGCACGTGGAGTGAAAAGTGATTAAGTTATTTTAAAGTAAAGTTCATTACTAGTCATGCGTATCATTAAAAGAGATAAAGAGTTACGCGACATTAGAAGACTAAATAAAAGTTGTATAACGAATGAGAGAGAGAGCAACTACCGAAGTAATACATTCAATTTATAAAACAAACCGTTTGTCGACTGAAGGATATTAATATCATTACAAGTTCATTTCAAACAGATAGAGAATATATATAGATTTTGTATATATAACGAGTATGAACTGTGCGAGCAAATGTCCCTTTTTCAACCTGTAATAAATCTTCCTATTTGTAAAAGATTTCTGCAGATTATAACGATATTAAACATCAAGTGCATAGAATCGTATAACTTATGATTCAACCTGGCTTGTTTTGCTTAAATAAGCTTCGAGAGAGATTTATATATATATTTTGTTCTATTTATGTTTTACCATATTATCGTGTTAGAACGTACAGGTCAATGCGACCACGATAGAAATAAGTCCTTTGTTGATTTTTATAGCTATCCAGTATATCATTGAAATAAAGAGCGATATAATTATAATTTGGTTAAAACATACGACTTATTTTTTCAAACCAACTATCAGAAATCCATAAAAAAAAATAGGCGACAATGTAATTTCGATCGATTCCGTCATCCCTCGTTTTCTATTCAATTATTTCAAGGCCTATCGACAGTTGGTAATTCGCATGCACGCGCCGAAGTCCGGTTTGATAAATCCATTAGATCGTCACCGAACGCATCCGTATGATGCGATTTTACGTGGAAAAATTGACTCGCGTATCGAAGTGAACGCCCATTATTATTTTCATTGATAGGAGCGTACGCGCCCGCGCACTCTTGCTGTCTATCGTACCTTGCAGTTTCAGGAGTACGAGGAGCGCGCCATTATCGTCCCCCTTCCCCCTCGAAGGCCCCCACCACACGCTCACCGACGCCATTGGCCGACGTTACCCCCCTCCACCTCGTACAAAACTTCAGTCGAGCTCTAGCTCTCGTCGTGCACGGATCATATAGTACATCGTGCGTGTTGCGTGTCGTGCCGACGCTCTCGCGTTTCATACTCCACGACTGAAAACTCCAGGTAAGAATTTTTGACGTTTTTAACCAACTAGTAAAACGACTCGAAATCCACGGGATACGTCGGTAACTCGAAAGCCCCAGGTAGCCGAGCTCCGTGTTGATACTCGGCCGCTAAAGTGTCCTCTAGTAACAACAATAGAGAGAAAAATTCCAGGTAATGACGATCGGCGCGTGTAGCGCAGGGCCGTATTAATCTTTCGACCCGAGGTTCGGTTTTCTTCAACATTTACGCGACCTCCGCCCTGAAATCTCGCGCGGGGTAAACAGTCGTCTTCGAGAATCGAGCCGGTCTCTCTCACTCCTACATCTATCTATCCTTTTTCTACCTATCTCTCTCCAGTTATCTATCTTTTTCTAGCTGTCTCCTTCTCCAACTATCCGATTCGCGTATTACGGTGCTCCGATATTTTTTCACGCGGAGGAATACCCGGTGACGGCAGCGGCTCAGATAAGCGCAGATAAACACGAGATAAGAGGTATTCGTTAATCTAGGAAGCTGGTACTCGTTGCACGTACGAGGGCAAACAAAGCTCGTATGAGATTACCGCGTCGGTGGCACCGAAAACAAAGACGGCCAGAGGGAATTTTACGGTGTCGAACGTGACAGGGGGTGGGGCGAATAGATTGGTAAACAAAGACGTTCAAAAGTGAAATAGACGAATAGAGAAATAGGCAATTATACGCGCGAGAGAGAGAGAGTGACAAGAGTGCGGGATCTGGAGAAAGAGAGAGAGAGAGAGAAAATATATATGAGCGAGTGATAGATAGAGAGGACGTTTGGTGGCGCTCATGCTCGCCTTCGTGTGTACTCTCGGGATCGATACACAGTACATGCACGCTCTCGCATCTCTCTGTGTAACGTGCTGGAGCGTGTTAGAGGGAGCGAGAGGGGTAGATTTTCCGTGAATACACAGCACGCGAGAGAGAGAGGAGAGACAGGCCTTAGGCCAGATGCTCGGCTAGCGATGCGGGTGCTCGGGATCGTAAAACGCACCCTCGCGAGTGCCGGAACGACATTTGTCAGTGAGTGAGCTTGAGAGAAAGGGAGAGGGAGAGTGAGTAAGAGAGAGACGGTAAGTAAGCGGTAATGTCCTCCTTACACAATTCTATCCCGAAATCGAAACTCCCGGCCGATTTGTCTTTTTTATGGCCCCCAGTTTGTTTGCTTCTTCTAGACAGCGATCGATTCGAATCGATGTATCGCGAGCTGATTCAATCAACAATCGATTAGAGCTAAGATGGCCGTGCGAGCGCGAAAAAATATGTTAGCCCATGTAAACGTTAAACATTCTTTAGAAAAAATGCTAGATTTCCACAGAGTTATCTATCATTTCCCGTTTATCCCGGAATGACTGTTAAAGCGAATCATCGATTTCGAGAATCGATTGGATTACTTGGCGGAGGGAAGCGATATCTCGTCGCGACGTGTGGCGATTACCCGAGTGAGGTTAAGGGAGGTTTCAGGGCCGTAACCGTTCGATTTATCGCCCCGTTCATGAAATAGGATTCTCGGTGTATTTTTTTTCTCTCCCTCCGAGAGGGGAAATTCTTGGTAACTGGAAAAGGGAAGCGAGAATAACTCTGTTTTTACGATTCGGTTCGTTTTCGGCACGAGAGAGGTCTGTCTGTCTCTCTCTCTCACTCACTCACTCACTCACTCTCTCCTTCTCTTCTCATGTAGTTCGTGCTTTCTTTCGAACAGCCGCGAGACACGCGACGAGTTATCGAACGAATCCGACATTTTCTCTTACCGGGTTCGTCGACGCAGGGGTTGGGAGGGGGCTTGTGTATATACTTGTAATAACACAGTCGACCGAGTGAGGTAACGAGCTTGGTGTCAATGCACGACGATCGGAGGCCGGCTCTCGATCGCCTAAGAGAAAAATGATAAAACGATTCCGCCAATTAGCGATTTTTCCGCTAATTAAATGTCCTCGCGTGTGTAAGTGATACATGCGAGTACGAGAGTGCGTGAACGTTTTTTCAACTCTCGTTTAATGAAATCGAGCGAGAACGAAATTGCCGGCTAATTTCGCTTAATTGAACGCTGGCGTTTCGATCGCGATTCGTGTGACGTTTTAATCTCGCAAATTCGTCCCGTTTCGCTCGATATTTTTAATTCACGAGGAGCGAGCCTCGATGTACGGTTCGGTTTCACCCAAATGACGGATATTTTCTCTATTCCGTCGAGATAGCGAGCTCTCTCGTGTCGCGAGATAAGACAAAGAGGCGCTTTTATCGCGCAATAAAAGGAACAATTTGCGTCGTTCTCTATCTCTCTCTTTCTCTCTTTCACCATCACGTCGTGAGGCGCGTCGCGTGACGTTTTAAACGAGAAACGCGTGCGGCGAGTGAGGTCGTGACGGAGTTCTCGCGAAGATCGATATAATTTCTCTCTCTCTCTCTCTCTCCCTCACTCCCTTCAATGTGTCCTACAAGTGAATATGGCACACAAAGTTTCAACTACATTTCTCGGAGCGAAATTCTCTTTATTCTATAACAGAATGTTTTCAATCTATGTAAACACGAATGTTTCCAGAGATTCTTATCTGAAAAATATCAACTTCTATTTAAATCGATATCGATACGATCTTTGGCAGTGTGGAGTTAGCTGCGTTAGAGTTTTCAGTGTAATTTTTACATGAAATTGTTACACAGCTGACTTTATATTTTTGGAGGTTTATATAGATGTCTCAACTTTAAATTATTCGATCAGATGTATGAAGAATTTGTTCTTTTAGGTTTCGTATTTGTAAATAAATGTGAAACCGAAATTGTTGGAAGGAAAAATTCTGACCCCGATATAACGCGCCGTTCAACATATTGGCCTTACCTCGTTACACCATTCTCGGCGTTATTGCACGAGTCGGCGAAATCGGTTTCGATTTTTGCCCGGGTTAGCTCGCGAGAATTCCATTTTGCGAAACTCCTTTTGTGAATTTTTGCGAGCCACGGAGCTCGCCGCGATATGAAATCGTGGCCCCGTTACGCCTGGGAACGATCGATACTTAATTATCGAGGAATCTTCGTCCAAGTAATTCGACAGGATGAAAGGATCTCGGAAGCGGTACAGGAAGTACGGGGGCGGGCTCGACCGAGACAGAGTGAAAAAAACGAGGGTGAGAGAGAGACAGAGAGAGAGAATATCGCCTCAGACGGAAACTCCAACTTCCCATCGCTGCGTTAAATTTTAATTAAAAAAGAAGTTTGGCAAATTCAGGAAAATATGAAATTGAATTTTCGCCGAGCATACGGAATTTCCCAGGCATCCCGAGGAGAATTTTCCGAGTGGGAGGAGAAGGAATCTTGGAAAGATTTTTCGAATTTTTCACGCTCTTGAACGATGACCGGCCTCTTGCGTCGCTCCGAGAGGCGGGAAGAGACGCGCGAGCATCTGGCGGTCACATTTTATTTACGCGAATAGCGCACGACCGTTACGAGGACGCGCTCTGCCCCGGGGCCCCTGTAAATCGTGCCCTTTCAGGGGTCCCGGTCAAGAGTTCGGAGTCGGCACAATGAGAGGAGTCGTGCTTTAACCACGCGCAATCCATTTTCACCACATTCTCAGCACTTTTCTTCATTCTTGGCAGAAGAGATTTTTTCACCGAATTATACGAATGGAATTCTTTACGACTTACGATATTATACATTCCCTAAAGAACCTTGAGAATCGATAGTTCGCGCGAAGTATGCTTATATCGCGATATTATTGTTTTTATTATTATCGCTACAATCATTATTATCATTCGAAATAACAAGCTTTTATTCTAAATTTGAAATTGTCCTCTATCCGAATTGCAATGAGTGAATTTTTCTGATAAAAATTCGTACGGTATCTTCTAAAATAGCTCAGCTCATTGATGAAATATTCCGTTCTCGCGATAATAAACAGCGTCGTATTTTTCATCGTGATTCGAGAACGAATGCACTTTTTCCTGGGTTTTACGGGTAGATACATTTTCCTCGGCAGTTTAAGGGAGTCTTTTCCGAATAATCGGAAAAGTTTTACCTCCGAAGGGTTGGGAGTAGGAGGCGAAACGAGAGTACGAGGCGAGAAACCGTCCCGTGCGAGACATCTCGTGTCGTCGACCGGACCTCGTGTGCGATCGAGTGCCCGTAAAATCAGAATTATACGGGAGATAATAAGCGCAAGATAAGAGGATGAAAATTCACGGAAAAGTTCAGAACGAGATTTTCCGAGTTTCCTCGATAGAGTATTAAAATTGTCGAATCGAGCCAGCTAGGTTAATTGTTTTTAATTATTTATTACAAAACTTGTTCGAAACAATAGATTTTTTGAAATTGAATGTTAAGTCAAATATTGATTGATGAATTAACAACTCCGTTTTTCGGCCAATATTTTATGTATCTGAAGTTTGCATCGTTGGAGTCCAACGATATTTGGAAAAAATTTTTTTTCGCAAAACAAGTTCACATATCTTTTTAAAATACTCTTAAACAACAGGAAAACACATTTATAAAATAATTTTTGAAGAAAATTTTTAATACGGCCATCCGTGTCCAACTTGGTCAAAAATGACCAACTTGGTCAAAAATGGCCAAATGGTCAAAAATGATTTCATAAATGTGTTTTTCCGTTGTTTAAGAGTATTTTAAGAAAATATGTGAACTTGTTTTGTGAAATTTTTTCGAAATATCGTTGGACTCCAACGATGGAAACTTCAGATACATAATATTTTGGCCATTTCCGGGTTTGTTTATTAACAGATCAAATTATTAGTTATTCGAATGAAACCTCGTTCGGAATATGGATTCCAACAATAAATAATACATAAATGTTCATTTTACACGAAAACTTTCTCGCGTAGAGTCTAAATCAAACTAGTGTGTTTCGAGCATAACAATCAAATTATTAACAAATAATTTCATTTTCATTATTATTATCAATTACCTAAGTAATATATCATACTTTAATTACTCTTATTCGTATCATTTATACCATTTAAAACTCAAACAAAAGTCTTACCCAAAATTTTTTCTCAAACACGGAAATACGAAATTAAAATTCCAAACCGGAAGCGTGTGTGTTCCGGATTTGTTTATTAACGGGCTCCCGTGCGGAGAATTATCACGTCCACGCGGTTAAGTGAAGCTAAACGATTTTTTCACAGCGCTTGTGTACGTACGGGGAAATAGGCGGAAGTGTCGTGGGTGAAGCGAGAGAGAGAGAGAGATAGAGAGAGAGAGAGGGAGAGAGAGTTCCGCCGATCGATTTCTGGGCTCGCGGTTTAACTCCCCGGCGTCCTTTATGCCACGCCTTTGCCGCGCTCGCGCTTCTCGCCGGTATTACGTAGCCGTGATATCCTCTCGCGGATAGAACCGCGCTAACCCAATTAGCCGAGATCGATAGACCCGCCTATCGATCATCCAAATCGATTCTCGAACGCTCTCGATCCACCCTCACCAGATGCAATTATAATTTCTCTCCCCGTGCGAAATTCGCAGCTACGAAAATTTCGGACAGCCAGCTGTGGGAATCGGAGCAGGCTCTGTAAATTGAAACGAAAAAAAAACGAGGAAATATTTATCGGACCGGCTTTGACGGAAATTCGCCGCTGTTGCCGAAAATTCCTACGCTCCTCGCCTCTCATTCGATTTTCCACTCCCTCCCGGAATCCTTTTTCGGGAGTCTCTATCACGACGCTACGCGATTTTCGAAATTTTATTAAACTGGATTGAGTGTAAAATTCTCGCTTTTTCATTTATACACTATCTCTGCGCGAGGATTTTTTAGTTGAAAAATTATTATCTTTTTGATTATCTCTTGTTTAATTCACGGATTTTTTTTAGAATTCTATCACAAGAGCTCCAAAAGAGAATCTTCAACTCTTTATGGGCCGAATGTTTTTCATTTTCCATGTTTAAATAGTTATGCAATCAAAAATTGACAATTCTGCATCGCATGCATGTTTAACAATTTTTTAAGTCTAATTTATACGAATTTATTTATTCAACTTTTTAGCCATGAGTTTTGTCGTTACTTCGCGTACGAATAATAACAAATTAACAACAGCTTCACCTTCTTGTTAAAGTTTCGAACAATTTCTGTGAAAGGTCCTCCAGTGAATTTATTTCCACAAACAGTCAACGAAAATATCTCCCGAACCGCGTCTTAATGAATATTCGATGAAATTCTCTTCACCGGTGATGAGAACTCGATGGCAGATCATGCGGAAAATTCGGCAAAATCGAGCGCGAATTATCCGGAATAACGTAAAGAACGAGTCGACGATGGGTCGGATTGTTTTTTTGGCAGTCTCATCGAGCTCGCAGCTGGCGCTCCGGATTCTCCTCGGGTTCTCACGGTTTCGCGAGTTTCGGATCCCCGGAGAGATAAAAAGGGACGTCCCCTCCCTCCTCCTCCTACCTCTCTTCCCTCTCGTCCCTCTCTTCCCTCAAAAGTTTTGTTTCACCGATCGAGTCGCGAGAGACGGAGGGACCTTAATCGCTTATCATCGAGGATCCCCGAATTCCTATTTTTCCCCGGAACGATTCGCCATTTCCGGTCCATTCGTCGCGCCGCGAGCGCTCGTCTTTTATACGCCGAGTGGAATAAAAGCGATCTCCAGCCGCGATAAAAGTGCCAATTTGCTTCCTCTCTCGCCTGGAATTAGCATAGCCGGGTCGCGCCCTATTTTAAACCGCGCGAGTAAATCCGCTGCGATACTGTTTTTACGTGGCCGAGTGTATTCTCGTGTTGCGAGAACGAGGAAGAGAGAGAGAGAGAGAGAGAGAGAGAGAGAGAGGGAAAAGGTTGACTAACGCGTCGTTGAAGAGCCGTTCATTATTCGTGCATTCATATTCATTAGATATCTCTCTCCATCTCTCGGCTGCTCTGCACCACATTCCGGTAGCGATAAATATCGTGGAAAATAGTAATATATTTTTACAAAATAATAATTTTATATGAAAATGAAATAAGAAATGTAAATAGAGGTAGAATAATAACAAATAACGAATAATAGAGAATAACGGTAAAGTGTAATAAATCGATCAAAAATTTCGGTGCGGAATCTACGTTTTTTATTTTCATCTTCCTATCTTTATCTCGCAGTGCTATCTCTATTTTCTTTTTTTCTTTCTATCTCTTTCATTCGATCTCTCTCTCTCTCTTTCTCTCTCTCTCTCTTCTCACACGTATAGTCACACGCATTCTCCATGTGCATTCGTTTCCGCGAAATCTCTAACGGAGATATCCCGGTGTGCGATTACAAACCGCGTCGGCATACGATACACCCATTCACCGTTAATACGCTCCCTCCCGATCGAGTTTAAACGATTCCGAAAAATCCTCGGCGAATTGAAAAATTTTCATTCTTTATTCAAGTCCCAATTTTCTCATTCGCGATTTGGATTCTCTCCCTCTCTCGTTCTCCAGTCAGGAGTAATTAAATCCAGTCGGAATCGAGGGAATATTCCACGAGAATCCTAGAGCCACGTATAATGTCGAGCTTTTGATATGCAAATCGGCACGACGAAGATAATTTTTCGCGAACGCGCTAATCGCGTGAATTTTCAGTAACGAGAAACTGGAAGAACCCGAGAGTCTCGTTTTTTTGAAAATAGAAAACTATTTTTGAAAATTTAGCGGAAGTCTAACGAGTAAGGAAACGTAATCAAATGATTAGCTGAACGAATACAATGAGAATAGCAATAACAAAATTAATAAAAAATAATGATTATAAACGAATAATATAATTTATCAACGATTGAAATATTTAAACCACGAAATTATTCCATTCTTGCGCAATTTATCGCTCGAAATGGAATAAATTCAGCGTGCTATAATTAATCTCTCGACTCCTTAACGACACGTACTAATCCGACTCTCGTTTCTTTTCAGCCCCCGTGTAGCATGTCTTGACGAGCAGGGACTTTCGCACGGGGTTTTCGGCAGATAAGGCTTCTCCAATATGGCGGCCAGTCAGCAGCTTACCGAACAATACACGGTGCCGCAGCTAGCGAGGGTCTTCCACAGTCTGCCGCATCTCAACGTAACGCTACAATTGGTCAATAACACCTTCAATCCGCACTCCGAGATTTATCTCGAGGTACGACGCAGTAATCAGCCTTGATAATTTACCTCCTCCTGTCTAGGAATAACAAATTTGCGTACACTGTGCAATCGACGCGAAATTTCCCGACGATCGTCGTAAAAATTTAATCAAGACCGGAAAACGGAGACTCGGCGGAGTCGCGCATCGGGAGGTCTCGATGAGCAACGCGAAGAGAGGATGGAGAACAAAACGCGCGCCAGAGGACGCGGACGGAGAAGAAAAAACACGAAGAGAAAACGCAGAGGGGAGAGGAGGATGACTGAGCGATTCCAGGAGAGGCAAAGAGGAAGAGAGCCTACATGGAAAACACGAGGACGGAATCTGGGTCGGCCGAGTTATCCGTTAAAAGCACAATGGCGACCGACGTCGGGGTATAAGTTCAAGCGTCGCACAAAGACCGACTACGGCTATTCCTCCTCCATCCCTCCCTCCCCCCTCATCCCTTCGAGGAGGGAGGGACACGCCGCGGGGGAGACCCGCGAAACGCGACTCGCCATTTTTTCCCTACCCCCTTTCCGCCGTACTCTCTGTGTTCTCCAGAGCTTTTCTCTTCTCTTTCTTTTTTCTCTCGACGAGGCTAACGTGCGCGCTTTGACCGCGTTATGTACGTGCCTTTTAATGAACACGCGCACGCCACGGGCCACTGTACACACCCGCTGGTGGTCTCGTCGAGGAATTGATATTATACGGGGTGGCCTAGAATCGTTCGAGCACCTGAGTTGTTCGATTAGTTACAATGTACTACGTAAAACGCACTAAGTACTACTTTACTAAGTATATGCGAAACTCTCAAGTATGACGTATAGTGTCCTCGGTGATGAATCGAGGGCTTTCTAGACGTTTTAGGTTTGAATGATTATTTCATTAAAACGATAATACAACCCAAAAAAATTAGAGGAACACTTGTTGAAAAAAGTTCAACAAGACGTTAAAAAGTTTAATAAAAACCTCTTTCGCTTTTAATGCAAATCGCGTAGTATTCCTTCTACTTTTTGAGGGCTGTAGATGAAAATTAGGGCAAGCCACACCCAGTGTGCCGAAATTCGAAAAGCAAGGGACGGTAAGTGAAAATGAAAGATTTCAAGACACCCTGTGTATACAAAGCAGGAATAAAAAGGAGAGTGTATACAAAGCTGGAATATACAAAGAGGAAACCAAGAGAAAATGTAAGGCAGAGGGTGGAAGAAACGCGCAAGAGCAGGAAAAAGGAAGGAAATAACGAAAGGAAAATATCACTCGAGTAGGGCCGGCGATGTTTACCCCTTCAAAAGCAATACGAGGTAGAAGGAAAATCTGGACGCGAATTGAAATTCGCGTAATTGCGGGAGACTTTTCGAGCGAGCGCAATGAACCTTCCTACGGATCATCGTTGCCCTTAATGCGGATGCACTCGCGCGGAATGGTTCGATTATAATTATCCACGTCAGCCAATTGGATACGAGAATAGACCTTCCGTGGAATCTCGACACGTTCCGGAAGACTTCTTTCCGAATTCTCCCACTGGATCGTAAAAAGGAACTCACCCGAACGTCGTAAAGAAGAAAAAACGGGAGCAGAATAGAGGAGAGAGTGAGAGAGACGAATTTTCCAAAGCCGTGAATGTCGAACGCAAAACACAGTGCAGCGTTACGGGGTCGTTGGCCTTACCACGTGAACCTAGAATAATCCACTCGAGTCGACCCGTCGAGACGCGGACGCTGGCTTAAGCATCGCGCGAGGCACGCTCCCCGTGTGCACAGCGAACGACGAGGAGGCGGAGGGAGGAAGGGAGAGACCTATTTGCCAAAGATCGTTAAATCGTTTAACGAATTCACGCGCGCGCGAGCGAGATACCGGCTGAAAGAGCTCACTGACATCCCGTTTAATTTTAGACGCGCCTCGATGAGACCGAGATCTTGGCGAACTCATCAAGGTCGCTAGAAAGTTTATTGCGCAACTTTAATCTCGTTATCCGATTTTTTCAGCTCCGTAATTTACGCGAACCCAGATGTTCCTTACACACGCTACTTTCTGAATTTTGTAAACCCTAACCGTGTATCGTTTATTCGCAGAGTTTGGGCATATTGGGGAGCCTACCGGCGGCGTGGCTGATCCTCACGCTTCTGGTCTTACTGGTTTATTTGGTGACGAGATGTTGCGACCGGAAGCCGCGACCGAGGAGGTCGATAGCCCTGCTCAAGTGCTCGCTGGCGATACTCGCGCTGTTGTGCTGCGGCGCGGTGGCCGTAGGCCTTTACGGCAACGACGATGTACACAATGGGGTCGTGCAACTGATAGCCGCAGCCACCAATGTCGACGGCATCATTATGTCAGTCAGGAATCAGGTATTCGCTTAGCTGCGTCCATATTGACTCTACAGAGTACAGAATAGAAATTAAGTTGTGACTGAGTAATGCCATTAGAGGGAACCGTTCCCGGAACTAATTACGAGAATATTATTATTCCAATTTCTATTTCAATTTCCAGACTGATACCATCGAAGGAACCTTGAAGAAACGCATTCAACCTCAACTGACGAGCCTGGGCGACGAATTCGATGCGCCAGTCAGCAATAAGACCGTCCTCGGTTACCTCCTGACCGCCCTGGACGCGATGAAGCAGAACACCAGCATCGCCTTGAATCGGAGCTACGAAATACGCAAGCCGCTGAGCGGGCTAAGCGTGGCCGGCGCGATTGGACTGGCCGAGAAAATTGAGCAATTCCGTTGGCCCATCACGATGGCCGTACTCAGCGCTCTTCTGGTGCTATGCGTCGTTCTGCTCGTTGGCGTTGCGCGACACTCCAGATGCGTTCTCATCACGTACGTTTAATCCGATATCGTTAACTCTTTCCGCTCCGTGCATTCTTAGCACCCAACAACGTGCGTTCGTTTTACGAAACAGCTAGCTCGTAGAGAATTTGCAATTATATTTATAATCGTATCAATCGTTTGTAAAGAGTCAAAGTAGATTATTTTTATTTGTTAAGCCAGCCAGGTTCGTATTCGGAGCGCGCCGGATCGATCCTCGTTAGCAATATAATAATATATTTTTGAAATTTTCAGATTCTCGGTATTCGGACTGTTCGCCGTGATAGTCTCTTGGCTGATGGCCTCACTTTATCTGGCCACTTCGGTGGCTCTTGGGGACCTCTGCGTGGCGCCGGAGAGCTATCTGACCAAAACCGTGCCATCCACCTTCGCCTCGGAGATCCTATCGTACTACACACACTGCGAAAACACGCGTAGCAATCCGTTCACGCAACGACTTAGGGAAGCACAACGCGCCGCTGGGAACATGCGACAGAATTTCAATACCGTTCAGCGTTACGCGGTCGTGCTCTTTAAGGATCAACAGCTGCAGCCCAAACTGAGCAGCCTGTCCACTGCCGTGAGCGACGTGGAGAAATTCATGATCGCTATGACATCGTTGCTCGACTGCAAACCACTGCACAAGCAATACGTTCACGCGGCTAAAAGCCTCTGCCATTTGGGATTGTAAGCTCGTTTCGTAACCGAACATTGAAAATTTATTGCAAATGTTTATAACGGACTATTTCGCAGGTACGGATTAACTTTCATGCTACTGGCGAGTTTGGCGGCCGGTCTTTTTTTCACTGTTCTTGTTTGGGTCGATTCGCATACGTGGATTTACATCAGAAAACGGTAGGTTACGCAGAACTGTGTATTTCGACAATTATCCAGTTCCACGCAAACTAACGCGATTGTGATTTCGTTTCAGAAGAGATTATCACCAGGTAGACGAGCAGGATCCGTATTTACCGCCGTCGGCAGCGTCTCAAGCGATAGCAGCGAGGACCCTTCGTGGCCAAGGGTCGTACCCGCCTACAGCCCCTACTCTTAATTCGAATGCTCATGGCACAAATAATACCATTAAGCAGCCTCTTTTGCTAACGCCGCCCCCGCCGTCCTACGCTACTGCGACTGCCCGAGCACGTCAGCTGCACGAGAGCATGTTAAAGTTTGTGCATGAATTTACAATTATTTTCGATTTAGCTTTTCTCTTGTTGCGTTCGCGCGTCTATTTTTGACGAAGAAATTATCGAGATTTTTTCAATAGTTTTTCTATAGAAGATAGAACTCTCACGACAACGATTCGCCAGCGAGCGTTTGCGAATCTTTTATTTTCCAACTTAGAAGTCAGCTTAGATTTTAGATTTAGATTTGTCGTTCGTAGATATCGCGTCAACTTAATTTCTGCGAAATGAATTTCTTTTCGTTACAGTTTATCATCGTCGTAGAGTTATTTATATATTTATAGCAATGTGTGTGTCGTCGGTGTGAAACTAAAAGTCTCGTTCGTGAATGTCGCTTTATTCGTTGAAACCGCATCGTTAAATCAAGAACGACACTCGACTCAGAGTCCGATATTTTTAAAAGGACTTTTATTTGTACTTCTTTTCTTTCTTTATCTTTCTCTCTCTCTCTCTCTCTCTGATGATACACGTTTGAAACGAGAGGCGTTAGACTCGAAAAGCCACGCGTGCTCGACGCGAATGAAAAGAGGCTCGTTCTGAGGAATGGCAGAAATTAATTTCTCCGATATTTAAACGTCCGCTTTTGTCGTTACTAACCGAGCGTTTCGTGATGAGCTAGAGTGCGATAGGTTTAGAAAATTAATCACGACAGGATAATCACACTATAGACAGATAATGCTGCAACTTTGCCCGTTTTCGATTCGCAATTTACAGAGGTGGGGTTAACGGGAGCGGAGGAGGGGATCACAAATCGTCTATGCACAATCAGCAGTCGGCGGGTGGACGAGCTGAGCACCGTTCTGGACTCGGAGATCAACCTGGCCAGTACGCGACTCTGAGCAAGCAGTGCAAGACGCTGGAATCGAGTGACTTCTACTGAGGGCACGCCCCCTCAGGGCCCGGTAAGTGCGATACAAATGACAATTGGCAAATTCAATTCGCATATGTGAAGTCATATTGACTCGTCCTCTCGATATTTCAGGTAGGGAACCACCTTGGACACCGAGCGTGGCGTCCTTCACCGGTACCCTGTCTCACAATTCTCACGGACCCGCGCACTTGGCGACATTCCAAGACTCGCGCAAGACGCAGACACTCGACCCGAAGAACCTCGCGAGCCTAAAACGTGGACCGACCCCCGCCTGGAATCAGAATCGGCCGTTACCGCCGAATCCGGCCAGCCAGCCGAGCTGGGAGTTCGAGTCGCGCTCGCAGACCAACATGAATCAGTTCAGATCGCTGGTGCGCAACAAGGCGTCGAACGTGCGCGTTCAGGATCAAGTTCAGGACCAGGTTCGCACCCTCGACAGGAACTTCACGCGAGGACAGTTCAACGGCACGGTTACGCAGAACAGCGCGGTCCCGAACATGTACGGCACCTTCAACAGGGCGCACAATCGCCAGGAGAAGCAGACCGTTTCGACGCTCAGTCAGGTGCAGGGCAGCGATCCGAATTTGTACGCAGTTACCGAGCTGTAAACGCGGCCAATTTCTTTTCCAAATTTCGAGATGGGAGGGTCAAGAACGGGTACGATTTAGTGAGATATCGGAAGGGGGCGAAACAGTTTCGGAGCCTACAGGAGTAAACGACGAAGAGAGATCGAGGAATGGTAGTAGTATATAATTGGAATATATACAAAGAGAGGAGAATCTTCGCGATCGAGAATCGATACAAGTATCGAAATACCGAGAGGAACGTTTTGGTAGTCTCTTTTGAGTTATCGGTATCCAATTTCCGTTTCCTTTCGTTCTTCGAGCTACGAGCTCTTGAAAATGAGTCGTAGCGACGAGAGACGCGAATCTAAGTTGTCGAAACTTAGCCATATTGCGCTTACGCGTCGACTATTTAATTAACAATTGCATCGATATTGCGAGTCGATTCTCTTCGTTTTGCTCTTGAACGAATTAAACGAACGATCGCGTATGCACACGTGCATATACCACGAATGAAAAATATATATTGAGTTACCGCACTGTACGCGACGTGTGATACGAATGTTTATTGATGTTATCATTACATTTTATGTGAATGCGTGCGCCAGTGAGAGGACGATTTAGTGAGTGAGTAAGGAAATTGTAACATTGTGCGATTCTGTGAAACGTTTTACGAATTCTAGCTTCGGTAAAGAATTTTTATTATCGATATTAAACGAATACTGCCAAGACTCAGGCGAATTATATATATTATAAGTACAAATATAATATGATTTTTCCTTTTTTTACTTTCCGTTCTTCGAGTCTCAGCCCACCGTTGAGGCGAATGAGGCAAAAAATGAAGAAAAACAGGAATGAAATTTCGAATGATTCGAGTAATTGGAAAATTGTATGTAAATAGACAGAAAATAATTTAACGAACTTTGGAGTCGTTCGTTTTCGGAAGGGAATAAAACCTTGCAATTTTGTGGTATGGAATCTGATTTTGTAACGGGAAAGTGATGGAACGAAATTTTCGTTATTCGTGCACTATTAGTGAATAAAAAGAGACGAAAATTCTAAACAGCAATTCACGTCGGACACTAAATTGCTCGAGTCCGTTTTTACGCGAACGACACTTAGATCCAATGTAAATAATTGTAATATTTATGGGAGAGAGAGAAATGCTCTAAGGAGGCACGTAAGATAGCGACCTATAGAATTAGTAGCTAATTTAATTTAAGCGGATGGATAAAGGCGTGTGGCGAACGTCGCGAACGATTTTTTTTCGATCCTCAGGAGAGAAATAGTCGGCGGGAAGGACAAAAGTTTATCCTAGTCAGCGAACGAACGCGAATCGTGTTCTCGGGGGTGTTTAAAGTGGGTAAAACGAGCGAGATGTGAAAAAGTGTGAGAGAGAAGAGAAAAAAAGATGCGAGAAAGAGAGAAGGATCCCTTGCCAAATTTTACCGAGTGGCTCAAGTTTCTTTTTTATTTTCGTCCCGAATGTAGAACGGAGCAAGTACACGCAAACAGGCGCGCTCTCGCGAGGTACAATACGCGCGAGCGCGCACGCACGTGACTACACATTCTCACACGAGTCTCAGAACTACTTTTCTCTCTTTCTCTCGAATAATTGTACTACCGCTATTATTAGTGCTATCGCCATCTTTGAATTCGTTATGTCTTTTCGGGGAGCGGGAGCTCGCGCCACCCCGTATTTAGGTGTTAAGGTAACGAGGCAAAAAAAAGCAAGTAATTAACGATAATACTAAATTTTACCGCTCGTTCGGAAAAATGTGCGCGCGTTCGTTAAATCGAGAGACGTTTTTGCACGCGCGTATACGTCGAGGGCTCACCTGTGTGTACTCGATCGAGCACAATAGCGTCGAAAGTGGCCGAGCCAGGTTTGGCCAGAAACGCGAGCGAAGCAAAAATTTTTCGCGTCATCTTCGGTTCAACTCGCATACGGTTACCCTCGATCTTATTTTTTCTCGCGGACTGCTCGTCAGCGGAAATTCTTATACGCTCCGATCATTTTTCTTTTACGCTTTCGCTTTCACACCGCAAATTCGTTCGCCCCAGCGTATTTCGATATTCGTCGGATAGCTTCGATAAAAACTGGAGGTGATACGTTTCAACTTTTGAAATCAAAAAAACGATAACTCGTGGCACGCTTCTGCGTTTTTCCATTTTTCACCAGTTGAACGGTTCTTCGAAAATTTCGCGTTCATCGATCATATTCGAAGCGTCATTCGCGGATTTAGCGTTCGAGGTCGCGCGACAGGAAAGATGCGAGACGCGCGACGAATTCGCCTAAAAAGAAAAGTTGAGATTTTTGACTCATCCACGAGCGTGTACATTTTGCTACGAATATTCTGTTTTTTATACACCGATTTTTGAAAAGTATCGATGTTGGATGAGCTAATGTGTGACGTCATCTCGTTTATACAAAAATAAAGAACATTTTATCGAGTCGCCTAGCCAAGACTGATATGCTGAATACGCGCAAAAATATAACGGGAACAATACTTTATACACGATCGTCGAATTTCGTTTACACGATACGATGCATATTACGGATTCTATTTCATTTACTGGGCGCAACGAGTTCGATTCGATCGCTAAGAGGATCGAATCTCGTTGCAAAATTCCATCGTGATCGAACGAATATGGTTAAACTACAATCATACCTTCAGTATTATTATATTTTTCAAACGCGGGCAATGTTTACACGACCGCGCAGCTCAAATTTTTGTCTCTTTTGAGCCAATTTCACGATACGTTGTACGATGGAATCGAGAACTCGGGAGTTAGCCGCGCTCGACGCAGTCGCGCGTCCAACTCCCGACTCCTCTGTCTTATCGCGTATTAGGATTATTGGATTGTTGCAAAAATAAAGGCCGACTGCGTTATTACCCGTATTATGAAAACGGCCGTTATTTTCACAGCAAATTGGGCTTTACTCGCATTCACAACGCACCGATGCGAAGATTGAAAAATAATGTAAGCACGAGCGAGAGAGCCGAATTTGAAATAACGATTTGTACGACGCGTCTCCAGCGAGAGCGCGTGGATTTTCTTTCTCCGGAGTGCAGATGCGATTTTAGTTAACCGATTGTTCGCGAAACGAAATAAAAAGAAAACCAAAACAGGCGGAGCGTTGATCAAGCGAGAGCCGGATATTCGTTTGTCTTGGCCTAAATCGAGACTTGAGACGCGAGAACGAAGTGCCAGCCGATGAAAACGCGGTGACGATTGTTCGAAAGGGGAAAAACTTCGGAGAGACCGAGATCGCGTCGTCGGGTACGTCGTATTATTTTAACGATATTTATCTAACTTTAAGTTACGTTAAAGGTAAACTAAACGGGAGAAGAAAAAAAAACGAGTCGAGAAAAGTAAAAAAATTTTTTTACCCCTAAACTTTAACCCAATTTTTTATATTTCTATGCGAACCGAGCGAAATGTTGAAAATTGTAGCAAAGAACGAGCGGATCACGATTTTAGTGAGTTTCGTCTGTTGCTGAATCGTGAGAACAAATGAAAAAAAAAAATAGTGATATGGGTACAAAACTGTATGGAGAATGTGTGGAAAGTTAAGAATGCCGTATTAAACAGAGAAAAATATAATCTTTTTGAGTGTTTCAAGAGGTTTACATGAGGTGTATGCCTAACCAGGAATTTGTTATAACTCTTTATCGGAATTTTCCGCGAATTACAAATTTTTCGTCTTATTGCCATATTTTAGATTTAATTTGTATCGATATAATGGAACACGATTAATGCAACAAAAAAAGAGGAAGAATGGAAGAAAGTAATAAAAACACATGATCCACAATATAAGAGATTTCGTTTTTATTTAAACGACCCACTTCACATCCCAGGATTAGTGTAAAATTTATACAAGCTCGTTTTTTATATACAGGATAATTATTTATTTAATAGTAATATTTTATTACAACATTTTCGTACATAAATATACATACAGCCTTAAAATGATTTCATTTTTTTATTATCTGTCAACAATCTATGTATATTTCATTAATGCAAACAGTTTTCTCCCACAATTCTCGATCGAATTGAGAGTTAATATAATTTATATTGCGCGACTTAGCGAATTCAAGGAAAGGACAGAATTGTATCAGCGTCTTTGGTGGATCGCTATTGAAATATCCTGGACATGGAATCGCGTACATTACCGGTTCCTTCGAAATATCGTTCAGATTCGTCATTTGACTCTGGGAGATAATTGCTTTGTACAATAAAAATTAAACGCGTTCGATTACAACATATCGTGTAAAACTTGGAATAATCAGATACGGTGAATCCGATTAGGCATAAGATTTGTGCTTGACGAGTAAAGAAAAAGAAATGAAAAATTCACTTTCCTAACTTTTCATCGATACGAAGGAAAATACTTGGTAGAAATTTATATTACCATAACCAACTTCTACTTAATTACATTAAGGTATTGCCATTGTTAGAATAAATTATTTATATTTAAATTGACCCTATTTGCTTGTCGATAATGGCATTTTTAGCTCGATAATTGTGAATCTAGGTAACTAGCAGAGTTTCGTAAAATATTTGTAAAAACAATGACAGTGCGGGGAACGTCACTGAACATTTTTCAATAATGAGAAATGCTATGATCGCGAGTACACGTTGCGTTGTTATCAAACCACTGAATAGTCGCTCGATAAGTACAAAAGCTACGCATCGCGTGAAATCATTGCGAGGACGAATCTCGAAATGACAGAGATTGATAATAGTTTTAACGAACGCGTACAATCGGATCCTTCAATTTCGTATATTCGTTTATTATAAACGCCTAGGGGCTAATCGTTTACCAGCATTTATTCTCGAAATTCGAGCGACCTCTACGCTTTAACTTTTAACGTTGATTCCGGGATAATCGTAGATAGCGAATGTAAGTTTCACTACGACTGAACGTTCGTGGGTTCTTCCTTGACTTGTGGATGAGATGTGGCGTTCATCAATACAGAGACGCTCTTCCCACTCTGCAAGCTTGAGTGACTCGACGAACGGCTGTGACTTTGGCTTCCAGCACCCACCGGAGTCTGAACGAGAGGTTGAGGCGGAGTTCTCGCCCCCGAGCCATTGTTATTCGTAGCGTTTGGTTGCAACTGCATGTGGTATTTGTAGATATTCTCGGTACTTTCCACGACGCCTAAAAATTTACAACAGATAGATGGTTGTGTCTTGATTTGATTTTAGAGATACGTTACGATATTCACCGGCTTGTAAATTCAAACTGCGACCGCGAACCCCCGTTTCCTTCGACGGGGGACTCCACCAGTTTACGAACGTCCCAACTACCGGAACGTGCCTCAAAATTCCTTCTTGCCACAATTTTTCGGCGTTCTCCCTTTCCAGATCTTCCTGAGCAGTCTCGATTCCTCTTTTTACTACTTCTGATATCGTATCGAATAATTTCGAGTTGGTTTCGACCTCTTGCCCTTTCTGTAGAACGAGAGACAGCAACTCGGCTACGTCTGTGTCTTGAGTTACCATTCCGAATCGTACGCAAGCTAAGCCATCGGCGCCCTCACCCAAGGAGAAGGCTTGATCGGTGCTTCGTAATAACTCCACCAATTGTATATTCAATTTATTCAACTCATCTTTCGCTTGTTCGGTCATCACGTGAATCCACGTGGGTGGAGCGTAACGTACTCCACCGAGACCAGCCCATCCTGGCATTTCGACCAAATGCAGCGAATCGTTTTCTGATACGAGTTTGACGAATGTGTCTTTGTGTTCCACCGTTGCCATTAATATTTCCTAAAATTTTTTAATTTATTAATTTCAATAAGTAGAATATATTTATCATTACTCACTATTTGCTGCTCTAAACAAGCCACGACGTTATCAATATCTTCAGTAGTGGGAGGTTGCTCGGGATTCTCTATAGGACAAATACGAATAGCAATTCCGTGTTGAACAATTTCACACAACTCGATCTGCACATTTTCGATATCTCTTTGTAATATTTGTCCGAGCCAGGAGTTGAGCTTATCGTAATAAGGCGGCACTCTCTCCGTCGTTTGAGAATCGCGATCGGCGGGCACAAATTGAAAGACTAACGCACTTGCCACGACTTCGAAAAGATGAAGGCTACCTACTGGATTTGCTATGAGCTCTTTTATCGAGCAGGCTCCGTTTTCACCTCCAGGCGCCTGACTCTGTAAATACACCTCGATTAGAAATTTGTGTTGAATTAATGATATAAGAATACATAAATTTTAACGTTACCAATATCCTAATGCATGGGAATTTCTTTATTCGGCTATACAACTCCTCGATTGATAAGAAACACCGTTTTAGCCTATTTTGGATACCTTCTCGACCAAGAACTTGCATCGCAGCCCAAAGAGGTAATGTCGGCAGTCGCCTGGATAACGAATCGGCCATCAATCCAGAAACCAATGATAAAGTCGTGTCTCTGGGCGTAGGACGGCCCCCTTTGGTGTCTGTTAATCTATACATTGTCTACATATACTGATTAAGGCTAAATATCATTTTCATTTTATACATCAACTTTTAAAATTATTTTTGAATCGAAAGGATACGACCACTGGTAAACAAGGTACACCAAGCCATATTCCTAGAGGTAGAGTTATACTATCTGCTATTTTGGCAGGCTGAAAATAAATTTGAAATATATATTACGTATTCAAGATATTCTTTGTTTCAAAAAATAAAGAAGTTACCAGATCTTTAGAAGAATTGTTAAGCGCTAACGCGGCGAGTGAATGTCCTCTAAGATGAAGCCAAACATTATATTTCTCGCATATTGCTCGTAAACGCATTATATTATCACAGTGACCAGTTAGGACAGAACCAGCTTCCGCGAGTACTAAGAGTGGCGTAACGGAGTTGGATTGCGAATCTTCCGCTAACCGGCGTTCCAAAGCTGATATATCCATGCTATGTTTTGATCCGAACACTGTATTTTGTGGTATTGGACTAACACAGCTAAGTGGTAAACATAGCTGAAAATCACAATAACAAGTTTAAGATTTAAATCAAAGGAAAACTGTTAGAATTGTATTAATAAATATTACTTGTCTACATAAATGTTGCACAATTCCTATTGGAGCAGCAATGGAACTATAAATTATTGGCTGGGAAGTAGCGAAAGCAGCAAATCCATCATCCATACATCTTGGATATTTTCGATGTAGAGCCAGCCTTGTTACTCTCACTAAGCCATCTAAATGGTCGTCGTGAAAAGAAGCTGCATAATCCACACACCGAAATATGTCTCTTAGCCACCTTGTTGTGTCAGCTGCCAATCGGCCAGCCAATTTTTGAGCATGTGACCTTGGAAGAGCTACTGCATAGGCAGAAATTGTATGAGCAACGAGGGCCAGCCTTGCTGCTTCTGTTAAATTTGGCAGACTGGTAATTTGACTAGCAGGTAGTTCTGTAGAATCTTCGGATAATTGGGGGGCATCTTCGTGTATTACCAAATCCTGCAAATAACAAAGAAATTAATTTTCAAAGTTGAAAGTCAGTTATCTCAAAAAAATAACGAGTATCTACGTGCTTCCTTGGGGAGTCATTGATAAGAGCAACAGTGTAGCAACAGGAAAGAAGATAAGGATAAATTTAATCATTTGTGACAAGCCCTTCATTAACTCGTTAGAGTTACTGTAATAAATTATACGACATATATTCATTATTCGTATAAACAATTACATAGAAAAAAATTAAGCCTTTGTGAAAAAAATACAACGAATAATTCGCTGAAATAGATTTCTACGAGTCGTCGAGTGAGCTCATAATCATAATCATCGAGGACTCGATTAAAAAGCGTAACGAGACAAAATTGCAAGTAGCGGGAGCACACGCGGCTCGAATTGCGTTCTCGTGCGTGCGCGACCACGTGACATCGAGTGCATCGTGTCAGCCAGCCGGCGACCAATAGCGTTGTTCGCTCCGGCGTTTTCGACCAATCGCGGGCGAGTAATGGCACCCGGCATGATGCACCTTCGTATTTACCTGTATCAAGCCCAATATATCCTCGGTGCTCCTAGGTTGAGACAAGAAACCCGATGGATTGTTCCAGGTGGTGCCTCCGCCGTCCGCCGCCCTCTCCACGGCTTCCTCGAGTCTCGATATCACCTGGGAGGCCTGAAACTCGAGGGCGCCAACCCGCTCGCTCGTCGACTCGGCGCCTCCGGTGCTGCTGACCTGTCAAAACGAAAATATCACTCACTGTTTTCACGAAGAATTTAAACACCGGTAATAGCCGGGCGTATTATTTTACACTCGCGGTAACGAAAGCGAGGCCATTCCTCGCCGCGGAGATTTATCGTTGGGAAAATGCGAACCTCGAGGATAGACCTGGTGAGATTTTCCATCGCCGCTCGATCGTTTACGTCGGGCTCCTCGGCCATCGTGGCAGTAAGTCGTGTCGTGGCTCCAGGGGCGGCGCACGCTCTCAACGGAGCCACTCGCGCCGATCTCTTCGATTTTACGAATCGCTTTAAACTCTCGGCACGACGAACGCGCGTGTTTAGCCTCCCCTCGCGCATTCCCATGCAAATATCGCTATTTTTGGAATTCTTAGAACGTTTTTATTAATTTCGGAATAGTACGGGAGTTGTTTTCTTTCGCGTTTCTACGTCCCTTATTTTATCGATAGACTCGTTGCGGTATATCAGCCCTTAATGTTGAATGGGCAATTAAATGTTGATCGTGTATTCTCAGTGCGAACTATAGCGGTTAAATTTCTTCGATAAATATTACCCTAGAATATCGAATAATATTGGTAGTCTATAGTATGCTTTAGGTTGTCTTATGAGTTTATTTTCAACAATGATCGGTGACAAATAACAATTGTATTTGAACAAGGATTTTTACAAAATGATTTGTTCTTTACTAGATATAAATTTAATATTCAACATTAAATAATACAGAATTTTTTAATTACGATATCTCTACTTCTCCACCAGCCTTTGTAATTATTTCTTTGAGCTTCTCTACTTCATCTTTTGGTATATCTGTTTTTACAACTACCGGAGCACTTTCAACAAATTTCTTTGCCTGTACAAGATTAGCATCGGGTAAAATGTTCTTCATTTCTTTAATAAGCGCAACTTTGGAATTGGCATCAAATTTAACTAATTTAATAGTGAAGGCTGTTTTTTCTTTTTTCGGTGCTTCCTCTTCAGCCTATAAAAATTAGCAATATAGTCAGAAATTCAAACGACATTTAAAAACAATAGTCACCTCTACTGGAGCAGCTTGAGCAACGAATCCCATTGGGGCTGTAACATCAGGCAAATTAAGACGCTTTGTCAATAATTGACTGAGCTCTGCCACTTCGATCAGGCTCAAAGCGATAATCTCATTCGACAATTTTTCTATTTTGGGGCTAAATGTTTTGTCAACTCCTTCTGGTGGAGGAACTGACAGTGGTTCAGCTTTTGCAGCTGTGGTCGCAGCTGCTGCTTCTGCTTGACCAAAAACAGCGCTAAAATCGTAATAAATCCATTCATAAAAATGTTTTCATTTCAGTTGAGGTTATGTAACTTTAAAATCACCTACAAACCGCAATTAACAATGATACTCACCATTTATGTAATTCACGGTATTGCGATTGACTAAACAATCGAACTCTTTGAAAGAGTACATGTGCCTTCCTCACGCTCATATTTTTTCGTTAATTTTCTCTTTGATTTTATGAATCTAACCGGATAGCACACGACTCACTCGAGTCCAGCTACACATGTATATTGCGAATTAAATCTACTGCAGCGCCATCTGAGATATACCGATGATCTCATACGAGTTGAAATAAATCATTTGAAATAAAGATAAATCGATTACAAATGAAAATTCTCTTTATTTATTAACTTTAAATTAATACATATACGGTCCTAATTACAATACAGAGTTTACTATATGTATGTACATATATAATTATGAAATAAAAATAATATACAACAAAATGTACAAATTCTCTGTTATGATATTAATCTTTTTACAATTTTCATCTGTCGCGGTCAAAATGTTTTGTTTACATAATATACCACTTTATTTGTAATGCTCAGTTTAACACGCAGTATGGAAAGATACGTAAATCACAGAAGTACAAGAAATAACAAAGACGTGGTTTCAAGACGTCAATTGCGTCGTGAAGAGTCCATAATTGCCAATGCGAGAAAAGTTTAACGGACGATGTTAAAATTCGCGATCAATGATTTTCGTTATCAAGCGAATACCTGATCCAATAAAAAAAAACACGTCGCATTGGCCAATCAATTTTTAACGTAACTCACGCCCAATTTGGGATTAAATCATTCAACGTTAACAATTTTCTCCCTAAATATACGAATTACGAGTCGATGAACTTTACTGCTATGGCAGTGTGGTGGAAGGAAAATAAACGAAGCGTTCTACTTTCTCGCTATGGACGACACTTCGTTCATTCGCTCTCACGAGTCAACTCTACGAAATCCGGAACGATATGAAAATTCATAATCGACGAGGGTTTCCTTAGCTAGTCGCAAAAGTTAAATTAACGATGTTAACAAAACTCATCTCGTTTATGCAACTTTCATCGTATCGTCCTCCGGCAACGTGCATCGTTCTTTCGCACTATACAGAGTGCAACATGACGCGAAAAGAGAACTTATAAACTATTTATTATCATCTTCGTAAATAATTTAGCATTTCGTTACTAACACATTGCGGTAAGGCGCTTTCGATGTTGAATATTTCCTTGTATTCAGTGAGGATAGTTTATCGATGCGATATATTCTCGAATGTATTTGGAGTAACACGAGAAGATTCGTCAATCACTATCCTGAATAGTAGTTACCACTAATAATCTACATCGACACGCTCGTGAGTGTTATAATTCCCCCGTGGTGCAATAAGAGTCAGCTTGAAAAATACAAAAGATCAACTTATCCGAGCTTAACGCTAAATATTAATTATGTACAACTTAAATCGTTAAATTGCAATTACGTTACTCGTTTTTGATTTCGTATGTACAACCGAAACAATATACGTATTTTCCAAAAAAATCTATCTCTTGATAATGTTTTAGAATTGTACATAGCTAATATACCAGAGTTAGGAGATCATCCTAACATTTCGATAATAGTGTCACGGAGCTCCGTTATCTATACATTTGTCTAATATAAAGTTCAATCGAAAAGAATCATAATCAACGTTAATTGGCCAGTCGCGCCACACATACTCACATTTATATATATATAATATACATGTACGACAATGTACAGTATGAATTCGTTTGCATATGTATTCGCTCCTATCTATGCGCAGTCTCTCAAAATAAATACATGCCCTATCACAACTATTCTTAATATACACTTCTTTCTTAGAACAAACAGTTTGTTTCCCTTCAACAATTAATTTGTATACAATAACGTATCTAGACGGAATTTCTTTCACTTCCACGAGTAAACGTAAACATAACAGACAAAGTTACAAAGTACGCATACAAAATAAATATTTCACATACTACTTCGGGTTTCGTTCATAAACGCGTTCTCGCAGTTTCTCAGAGCTGCCAGAAAATATTATAGCGACATTTTTTAAAAAAAGAAGAAAAGAACCGGGGAAAAAAGATTTCACTCTTTTTTATCTCAGGCACGGCAATTTCTCTACGCCGTTAGCGCGAACAGTTTTCATTATCAATTGTCGTTCCCCACTGCGGAGGAGGCACTCGGCGTTCGTCGATCGCCATTCCCTTGCTGTCCGGATCGCTCAGGAACGATCCCACCTTGGCCGGGTTCGACGGACGAACGGTGTCCATATTATTCGCACCGAATTTCCCATTTCTGCCGGTGGGCCGAATTTAGGCGCTTAGCTCTTCGAGTGCACGTTCGTTTTTTGCGCCTTCTTCTTGCGCGCCGCCAGCATGTCGTAAAATGGATTGTGCGATATACTTTGTCTGGAAGAATAACGAACGGTTACCGCGAGGAATTAACAACGAGTCTGACTAACGCCGGAAGTGACCGTACACAGCGTGTCTCGTTTTAATCAATTCGCTCGGAATATCTGGGAACAGAGATGATTCAGATTGATAGTTGACTTTGGGGGTCGAAAGATCAGTTTTAAACGAACCTCTGAACGATTCTGAATCATCTATTTGAAAAATTTGAGTGGACTGGTTAAAACAAGACACCCTGTATACACGATTCGATCGACGAACGAAGAATTATGCAGACTGATCCGTGGACAATGGGGACTTACCGAACGCATTTGATCCATTCTTCTTTCTCCTCGTCGGTGGCGGCCGACATTCTATAAACGGTGTGTTTACCTGCAACGAATCGCAAATACAATCAATGTAGGTTCATTTCAGGATTTGAGAAGTATAAGAAAACACAAATGAATTTTATCCTTCGGTTTCATTGTACGTACCTTCAACGACCTTTCCCTCGCTATCCGTCTTGCAGGCTTTTATGAATTCCGAGCCAGCGGCGTATAACTCGAAACAATGAGGCTTGTGACGGTCCTGCACCTCTCTCACCTGAATGTTCTCCAATGGAATGATACCGCGTGGCTCCTTGTCGGTCGTGTACTCGAAGTAGTAAAGGCAATTGTCGTTGAGTATAAACCATCGCCTTTTCCAGCTCTTGTAACGTCCCCCTAAACACAGTAAACATCTCGAATTAGTTGAGCGAACGAGCCAGCGCTAAGTAGCGCGGCTTTTACGCGATACGAATCGATTCATCTCTTAGTTGCTGCTTTTTATCGACTGATTCACGATAATTATGGCCTCGAGTGAATCATCCGTATCGTGTAATGCTACTTTGCCAGGTGCGTTATTTACCTGCTGTCTCCGTCAGGGCAGCAGTGGGACAAAGCGATAATGAATAAAAAAGAATCTTGTCTTTTACATGGTACGCTACATTACTACGTCGGTGTCGAACATGCACTTCTCGATTGTTTATTCGAGAACCCTAGAAGGTCTAGGATTCCAGAATTTACACAGGTGAATTTCGATATTTTTCGAGCATGCACGCTACTTTTCTGGGAATACGACTTGCGATAGAGAGAAAGAGGAAGAGTGAGAGAAAGAGAGATAGAGAGAGAGAGAGACTATAGTGATGTGATGGGAGACCGCCGGCGGCAAGATCAAAGAAGAACAATGATCACCTTGCTTCCACAGCCAGCCTTCCTTGTCGGGATTGAAGAAGGTGTGCATGAGGTCGTTACCGTCGTCTTCCGGTATCTTGAACGGTTCCGTTTTTATACTCTCGTAGAGGCTCTGCAAAAAAAAAATTACCAGCCGGAAGTGAGCGTAACGTTTCTCTCTCGGCGTGCCCGTCTGGGTATTTTAACGATTCCCCCTCGTGGGAACGAAAAAAAGGGTAAAAACTCACGACTAGGAGCTCGCGAGGCAGGTCACCGCCGTTATTGATACCGCGATTCATGGAGATGAACTGCTCGACGCTGGGCTTGTCCTTGACACTGGGGTTGTGAAGGGATGTGTTGAGCATGATGATGGCGAAGCTAAGAACGTAGCAGGTGTCGGTGTTGGTGAAGATGTTCGTGTTCAACTGGCAGTACCTGTCGGAGTATCGAGATTCGATTTAGTACAGATGCACTTGGAGCGCGACTTTACGGACTGATTACAGACTGTTAAATTCAATTTTAAAGCCTAGTAAGAGAAATATCTACCGATATTTCGAAACCGTACCTCTGGGCGAAGCACTCCATCATGCGGTCTATTTTTTGCGCCTCCCCGGGCAAACGGAAGGACCAGAGGAACTGTCGCAGGGCCTGGACAAGTATCAAATCCGTGAAGTCGTGCAGCTCAACGAATGCACGTAGCACCCGCTCGTTGAAGTCGTGACGTTCGCCGAGGTAGTCGCCGATCGCCGTCTTGTTCAAGCCCTCGCCCTTGTAGAGAAACTGCGCGACGTCCTCCGGAGTGGCCGTTAACAGGTTGTGCTCTATCAGGTACTCGATGCCCTTCTTGGGATCCATGTTGAACTTCTTGCGACCGATCGACATCTGCTTGGCCTTGTTCGAGGGCTTCGACTCGTCCGCGGCGAGTCCACCACCCTCCATCGCTTCCATCTCCGCGACGACCTCGCCGAGCTCATCTTTCAGTTGCTGCAAAATTTCGTCCCCATTAGCAACGAGAATTATAAATACGAACGCCAATTACGAATTCTTCGGGCGTGTGATTAAATATTCGATCGGATTTGTTCGGATTACTCGCTTGTTGAATTAAAGGATTTTACACTGGGTTTAATTATACATAGCAGTTTTAATTTACGGGGTGCTGCGAAATTATTACAGTAGACCTCCTCGAGTAGATAGAATAGTTAAATGTACAATGTTTCGTTTTCGGATTATTTAGAATTTTCAGCAGCGAATAAAAAGCCTCGAGGTCTCGCCTCATTGGCTACCGAAAACGACGAATAACTCCGAAACGGTGCGTCGGACAACAAAACCGGAAAGAGCTTTCGTATTCGGCATCTCGCGACTGTTTCGTCGGAAAAAAGTCTTCAACGTAAGATGAATTTTTCATGCGCTGAATTTTTAAGGTAACTCGTAATCATAATGAAAAGCTTTTCACGGTCAAGCCAGGAGTCAAGTGCAGGTAATGTTATTCGCGGAATTTCACACGAGGGGAAAAGAACTTTGGTCGTTGCTTTTTTTACGGTGAACCGGAGGGAGCGGAAAATTTTGCCCGGCCTCACCTCGGTTTCATTAACCCCGCGCTCGTCGAGGGGAGCTCAGGGTGAATATTTAACGTCGCGTGGCACGCACACGTGAGGGGCAGGGCTCGTTCTCCCTCCCTCTCTTTCGCTCTCTCTCTCTCTCTCTCTCTCTCTCTCTTTTTCTCTCTCGGCGAGGGGTTCGCGAACGGTTCCGGCAATCGCGATGTATCGATTTTAACTTCTCGACGGAAGAGTCGCGACCGAAGCAGATTTCCGTGGGCTCGTGGTTTTTCATACATTTCCTATTTTCTACATTCGCGATATTATTTCTACTATTGTTTCTCATCCACGGCAATCATACGCTATTGAAATCCTGAATATCTCAATTCTGGCTTTTAATTGATATTTCGCTAATGAAACAACAGCTGATGATGTACAGAAAATGATTATTTCGATTTTAAGTACAAGTTTAATTCCGGGACACCCGGTATTTGTACCTGCGGAACTGAAAATTTTAAAACAATTTCGTTTCAGGTTCGAGCTAGAATTTCTTCAATTTCCAGAGGTGGAATATATAGTCTACATCAACAACTCAGTCCTCTCGACGTGAAGAGGAATAAGTATGCCAACGTAAGGTTAATTGAGCGGACAAACTTTACGCGATTTCCCCGAGCACTCGACGCGTTTATTCGCGCTTTAGCGCATTGCCGCGAGGAGCGAATTTCGTGCTCGATTCTCACCGAGGTGTTCCAAAATATCAAAGAACGCTCCGATCGCGATCGATCTATTTTTTGATCCACGTAAACCCCGATTCGACATTTTCGAAGCGCGGAATCGGCGGAACTGTTTTCTTTTCTTTTTTTTTTCGAAATTTCCGCTCAACAAACGTAACGCGATAACGTCGAAAATTTGAAGGGAGACATCGACGAGATCCGGGACGCGAATCGAAAATCTCATATGCCGCGTTTGCCGTATCGAAATACGCGGAAGGTTCTCGCGTTTAATCGAAACGAGATTATCGCGAAATTCCGCAATAAACGTACCTGGAATATCGTACTACTCGTTCGCACGCGAGAAACACAATTTTTTTCTCTTTTTTTACGCGACGCTCGCGAGAAACGATGACGAACTTTAGCGCAATGACGAATGCAGCCGATAACGGAGATAAGGTCAATCGATATCGTACTTTTTGCGCGACTGAAACTGAATGAGTGTGGTTTTGAAGTTTGTTTCACTTTCTTGAATTACCGCGTCGTAAAACTCGGGGGAGGAAAATTTTTCACGACTCGTTTTCTCGGGTCGCTGATTTTGAAGATTACGATGTCAAGAATAGATTACGATAACTATCGACTTCCGAGCTTACGAGAAAATATTTTCACTCAGCTGCAACGAAGGAAAATGAGAACTTTTTCAATATCGGCAATCGATAGTTAACAGTCTGCAGCTGTCAAAATTTTAATCCCCTGAAAATTTTATTTTCCAACTCACGTGACTCGATATTCCGACTGTTGCTTTGCAATCACCGTCAAAACATCGAGTTCCGACAGCTGTCAACTGTCAAGTTCGTAATTTCCCAAAAAATCACTTCGCAACATGCTACTTTCGCGGCTCGACGTTTATTTCGCTCGCTGTTTTGAATTCCAAATTTTGACATTCGGAGAAATCTTGACATTAAAGAGTCAAGATGACGAGTGGACAGCTGGCCGCGCGTGGCGAAACACGCGAGCCCGCGCCGAGATCGGGCTCGACGTCTGTTTACGATCCTCGCGTTACGACACAGATCAAACAAACGTAAGCCGATACGCGAGATTCGATAAACTCCTCGTCAGCGTCGACTCGCCAATCGAGCCCACGCGGCTCGCCGATCGATCGCTCCAAGTTTTCGTTTCTTTTTAGCGATGCGAGACGCTACACCCCGAGACTCCTAACGATGCAAATCGGATTATTCGTCATCGTCGTATTAAAATGCGCGCGGACCGACAAGGTTTCCTGCTCGACGCGCCAAAGTGCAACTTCATTAAAAACAATAAAGAGGAACGAGCAAACGAGTTCCGCGAACTTCGAGAATCGTCCAATACATTTTTTTTGCCTAACTAATCGTCCCAGACTCGAAAGAACTTTTATCTCATTCCAGGAGCTCGGGATTGCACGGCAATCGAGAAAAATTCGTTTGTTTACCGGGGAAAAAAATTAGAGTCGGTGTCGATCAAGACGCTCGGGATTTTTTATTCGCGCTCGATTACGATCGGCGTGTGGGCACGGTGAAGTACGAAGCGAGTTAAATTATCGTCTTGCGTCATCGCCATTCATTTCCAGATAACGAATCGCAGTTTCGTTCTATTCGCGCGAACAGTTTAGGGACTCCTTCCGTGAAATAATACGGAGAAATCAAAATATGTTTCGAAAACACTCGTGACGTACTCGAGACTGGATTCCCAACTTTTTGCAGCATTTCAAAAGAACATACGAGATTGCTTTTCGAACGAGTGTTCATTCTCAAATTGTTATCGATGTTGTATTTCATTCGCTATTTTCGAGATTAATATATTTCTACGAGTGTTTTCAAACGAAACAGTTATTCAATTTAAATAAATTATTCGATTAAAAGGTTTCTCGAATTTTTTTGGCTCTAGTCGAAAAAACTTTTAATCGAACTTTATTTAGCGCAATTGATAAACTCGCTTGAAAATCGAACGAAACGAAAATTTCTTTCTTGGCTCGAACGGGACAAATTGATTTTCAAGTAGCTATACGAGAGAGAGAGAGAATGTCGTGACCGAATTTCGCGAAATGGCATTTTTGCGAAACCGTTATGTGCTCCGGTGTCCTCGACAGCGCGCACTTCAAGGTCGTTCGAGGATCGAGGAGAACAGCCTCGCGCTCTTCCGCGTGACCCACGCACATCTGCGTGCCTGCATACTCGCCAGTGCACACATAAATATAAGTATGCGAAACGGTCGAGCGTTGGCAAAAACGAAGCCAAGGCCACGCGCCGCCGACCGCGAGGTCTTCGATAAAAGCACGAGAGGCCTGTTTCGATTTTTTGGAATGACAAAGCGAAAAAAAAGACAAATTTCTTAATTTTTCCACACGCGTCATAGCGAATTTCTGCTTGGAATGCGGCAAAATTCCGTTTCGAACGATTTTTTTCTTTTTCTCAGAGTTGACAAAAGCAGAAATTGGCAGACTCGTTCCAGTCTTTTCTAGCTCTTGGTATTTTTTTTTTTCGTTATTTTCTCGTCTTTCACTGCGGGTTTCACTGGCGCGTTGTTTGCTCGCGGTTTCGCGTAAAGACTCGGGTTCCCCGCGCGCAAGGTCACGTGTGCCAACACGTAATGACAGAGCGAGCCGCGATAGTCATCGCTTTTCGCTCCGTGCTTTTTTTCTACTCGATTTTCTGCATGAGAGGGAAAAAATAGAAAGAAAAAGTTAAATTTCGAACGAGATAGTACCAAGTACCGAGTAAATTTATGACAAATAATAATACAGCTCGCACGAGAGGGTAAAAATTCGAATTGGGAATTAGAATGGAGAATGAGAACTAAAATATTAACATTACGAGCAAATATGTAAGACAAATAGTAACAGAGATAGACGAAGAGCAGGGAATTCGGAATTCAAACGAGACTGTTTTCAAAATAAACAATAGAAATTACGAAAGGCCAGTTGAAGTTATCAATTCGTAACGATGAGAGAGAAAAAAACGAGAACGAGGCATACCGTAATCGGTGGGAAAAGCGTGGAATTTTCGATGACTCGTTATGTTGAATCATTCATGAAAACTCGATACGTGCTTTCGAAAGAAAAAACAACACGGAATTGGAGATATAAAGAGCGAGTGAGATTTTATTTTTAAATTCGTAATTCGGTATCAAGGGAGGCGAAAATTGCGAGGGATCGAAGGTCGAGAAAAAGAAGAGAGAGAGAGGGAGAGGGGAGAGTGAGAGACTCGATTGATTAGTCATCGCGGAAACGTAGCGAGCAGCTGCTCGGGCTCGTTCCGAGATAGCGACATCCGGTTCGGTTTTTCGGGCCTGTATCGACTCCTCGCGCCGTACGAAAATAAAAGAGAGCCCCGTGAAAGCGCGCGGATCCCCTCGAAAATAGCGTCTCGACATTGTTGCGAAACAGGATACGCCGTGAGCGAAAATAAAACGACAAAACGGACGAAAGTGAGCGAAACTGGCTAACCAGACGACGGTATGGCGAACTGGCTCTCTCGGTACGAAGGTATTCGCGGGTCAACGCACCTGTCCTCGCACTCGCCGAACCTCGCACCTCGATTATAGAGTGTTTATTACGAATTAATTAATTCTCGCGGCCCAAAAATTTTCTCCTATTCAATGTGTCTTATAAAATATCAAGTTTCTGTCATTCTTCTGATTCCTCACACAAAAAGTAAGAAACTGATATTGAATAACTCATCCCCCCTTCATTCATGCAATTATGCAATTATGCAATTTCAGGAAAGAATTCCGATTAATCTTGCACCTGGCTGACGTAAGCGATATATCACGAAATTCTCGTCTCAAGGTTCGCTCCACGGGAAAGTGAAAATGTCGACGACACCTTAGGAATTTCTCGGAGGAAAAAAAAAGGAATAGTAACAGAAGAGGAGCTGCGGGGAGGGGGGAGAGGGGGTGATCTAGGTCGCGCGGTTAACGACGTCTAGGTGATGAGAGGGCGACGAT